>JARHVA010007250.1:135000-350000 GCA_037957365.1 Torreya grandis | reverse complement strand
TAATACACAATCGGGTTAAATGAGCCCTAAGAAAGGAATTATTCCATATGATGTCAATTGGGTCTCTAATTTCATATCATATTATAAAAAACCAAGTATTTAGTTTAGTTTGATATGTAATTGGGACCAACAAAACTCCATCCAATGAAATATGCCCATCTAATATCAATTTAGGATTTATTAGTCCAATTTCACACCATATTGGGATCAAAGGAATAATAAATTGATTTATAGGTTAATACATCTCTAATTATCATTCAATACTATCAATTATTGATAAGAACATTGGTCCCAAACAACAATCTTAATCTAAAACCAATTTTTGATCTTAAGACTAATAGGCCTAATGGCTCCTATTCAAGTTTTAGGATGTCAAGAATATATAATGTGATCATGTTATTAATGTGATCATGTTATTAAATACCATGATCACATTATTAATGCATTTAATTATGCAATCACGTTATTAACATGATCACATTATTAATGCGATCATAATATTTGAATTTGAATTCAATTCCTACACCTTCTGGGTCAGGAATGGCTTGGATTCTTGAGCCAAAGGCTTGGACTGTCAATGTACAGTCAAGTTTTGAAAGAGATGAAAATAAACAAAAAATTTAAACTTTGATTTCCAAATACACTAATAATTTCAACATGAAAATTTAAAAGCTTGACATTGTTGCGACAAGTATGCTCTCCTCTTTCCAAAAATATGATTCTTATAATTTTTGGACTAATTTAAGGTTTCAAACTATATTTATTTCTAACTATCCCTTTTAAAGGCCACTAAATGTTGTAAACATACATGCCTATACATGTTCATGTAATTTGTCTTTCGTTGATCCAAGTGAAAAACAAACTATATCATGATATAGGATGCATAATTATACACACATTCAAAAATAAATTGATTTTTCATTTTTTTGAGGTAGTTAGGTGTGACTCATGGATGACTATCCATTTCTTTGTGAGTTTTAAGGATCTATTTATTTTCAAAATTCATAAAAAAAAGGTATGCATTGAAAAAATACAAAAAAATATAGGTGACATGTTAGAAGATTTTATCTAAATTTTCCCCGAAGGGTTTCAAATAATATTAAATGTTGCTCAAAAAATGGTGTGTCACAGCCATATGTCTACTAAGTTTTCTTAAAAAAAAAGAATTTATTATTCAAATTTTAGATGTTTGACCTAGTTATACTTAATCATCTTTTTAATTTTTAATTTTTTTTTAAACTAGACTTGAAATTCTACATTTCATGTTTTCACACCATCTTCAAATTTGGAGTGTAAATATCTCAAATTATCTATAGAAGTTCAAATTTTATAAAATTTAGAATAATCATGTCCATGGATAGGCCACTTTTTGTCCCCCAACTTTTTTCACTTACCCTCATCTACAAATACACATCAAGACTAATTCCTATCTATCATCTAGCACTCAACTTGGAAAAATATTGAAAAATCCACTTATACACCATTTAGGTATGATCCAAATGTATATAAATATGAAAAAAATTCAAAGGTATAGTAATAGATAAAAAATGTGAATACAAACACAAGATCAACATTATGTGTTGTCAAGTTTTAAAATCCAAAGAGTTACAATGAATTCTAGTGGAACACAATTGAGCACATACACATAAGTGGGAGAACTATGTGTGGTGTGAACCATATTATAAGTACTGGAATGTAGGAAATGATTAATAAATAAGGTAGGAGTGTTGTATTCTATAAAACCCATCTTCCCCTTTTATTTTAGGTCAAGGAAGTGTCAAAAGTGGAGCTAGGGTTTCACTATAAATGAGGATAAAATAAATATCTACACAATGGGTATATGTTCAAAATTATACGTAAATAATGTTGATAAGTAAGTGCATCAATATGTGGTAAAATAGATCAAAAAATTAGACATGGATGATACTAGTAGATAGTGGATGTATCAAATTATCTTAGGTGTGTGTTATTTATAGGCAACATCATAGCATATTTTGATAGTTTGTTTCCTAAATCAAGTGGTCACAAAGCTATTTTAGATCAATTTAGAGGACTGTATAAAGATGGTGAGAATATATAAATATAATATCATCTATGTACCTTATCCCTTATTAATTTTTATGTTTATAAATTTTAATTTGTCTGATATATGTTATATCTTATGTATTCTGAATTTCAATAGTTTTAACTATTTAGATCACATTATTAGAAAATAAGTTAAAAAACCAAACCAAAGAATAAGAAAGACGTGTGAACTTTCAATATTGTATTATGATTCATTAATATATATTTTCTATGGATATGTCATAAAAAATTAAATTTTGGTCATTTTTAGCCTATGAATAACAATCGAAGTTGAAGAACTACCTTACACAGTGTGACTATACATTAGCTATAAATTTTCCAAGATTATTTGAGTTTTTGTCTATTCTCTTTTTATTCCTTTTAGTTTCACAAAGCATTAAAAATACATTTGTATTATCGAATTGCAATAATAATTAAAAATATATATACTTTTCACATCTAAAACTATATAAAATGCTTGCAAAATAATATTCAAAATGCCATATTAAAATAACACTTTCCTGCACATAAGCAATTGTCTTTTCCTTAGAAAATAGTCATTTTCAAAGTGGATTGGCATAATAAAAATAAGAAGAATAGTGGGGATTGTTTTTCTAGCTGCAACAAATCTAGTTTGATACAAATAAGTAGTATTGATTCCTATGTTCTTTTCAATTTTAATTATACGTTCAATTTTCAATTTCAAAATTCAAAATTTGAGTTTTTTATCACAACTTTGACTCTTTTTGGAAATTGAAAATTATTTTCAATTACTTCATAAAATTTAGTGTGGATGGCTAATATCTATAGATTCATTCAATCCCTCCACCTTTTATTAGGTAAGTGAAGGTATATGCTTCAATTGTTTATTTATACAAATGGACACTTGATTTCACCCACATACGCACATAAAATTAGGGTCATTATTTTAATACCTAATTTTATCACAATATCCTTTTCCATTATGTATTTTCCATGTCATCCTGCTTTTCACACTCATGTATAATTTATTATTTCTAAGAGTTTTCATACCTCACATTACTCTTAATTTAGACCTCAAACCTTTTTTAAAAACTTGATACTTTTCTAAATCTATTATTTATTAGGCCAAAGACTAATTTAAAAAATCCCTATGATTCAACTTTAATCTTTCACTATCATTTTCCTTTGATTATATTTCCATTCTCGTCTATCCTACCATTAGCATGAATGGTGAGCACTCTAATCACATCCTTCAAAATCAAATTGCATTCATTTTCCTTTTTCCATGAAGCTTATGTCATGGTTTTTATTTATTAGGTTTTTATAATGTGAATAATTTCATAGATCATCCCATTTATACCAAATCATCTCAAACTACTTATCTGTGTGTGTGTGTGTGTGTGTGTGTGTGTGTGTGTGTGTGTGTGTGTGTGTGTGTGTGTGTGTGTGTGTGTGTGTGTGTGTGTGTGTGTGTGTGTGTGTGTGTGTGTCAGTCACACACATACAAAAAGAGAGAGAGAGAGAGAGAGAGAGAGAGAGAGAGAGAGAGATAGATTACACACACATACACATAGAAAGAGAAAGAGACATGAACATCTACTCTATTATTCAAGCTATATAAAACCCTTGCCATATCAAATCATATATTTTTTATTTAAGCATCCTTTTATATGAAACAAGTTTTTTATGCACATTGCATGTAGTTTCCTATTAACATCTAGGGAATATGAGGTTTAAAACCCGTTCTTTAAATTCTATTCACCCTTAATAGAGCTACGTTGAGGTTTGAGTCTAGTGTGTACATACAAAGTTGTAACTCTGAAAATGATTTTCTAGCCCATAACATTGTTTTGTTTTGAGTTTATGGAAATTTAGGTTAAGAATAATGAATAAGACATAATTTGTATAGTTATACTCATCATATTAGATAATTGAATATACATATAATCATGATATCCATTTTTGAATTAACATAGAAAAATAATATCTGAAACTGAACCCAAGACATCAATGGCATATAAGGACACAAATGGGATGAAGAGATTTGAATGGAGTGATGGATAGGTTTGGAAATATCCATCAATACACACATCCTAAAAAAACTCACATTAGCCACCAAGGAATCATCAATCTTCACAAAAACTCCCAGCTTACCCACCAACTGCTTAAGAATACCAAGATCTCATAGAGCTAAGGGAAGATTATAAAATCTAATCCATACTAGAGCTTGCAAGATAACCAAGGTAGAAGGATAAAAAAAGGAGCCCAAGGACATAAAAACCCCTATTTGCCTAAAAACCAAGGTTTATTCGACAACACAAAATCTTTGTCTTTCGTAGATAAAAACTATATCAAAAAAATCCATTGGATAGCAATGTTAGAGAAGGTGTTTGTAATGTTGGCCAGGTTCCATAAGCCCATTATAATAGTGTGTCCCAAGAGTTACATTTCCATACACATCTACCTATCATAGATATGCTTCCCTTTACCAGACTAATTTTTGAAGTATCTATATTTGAAATTTAAATAATTGGAGAGTCTGAGAAAAATAGGGGATATCACCTAAAAATGTAGATTCTAGAGAATTTGTTAAGTTGAATTTCCTATTGGAATACCCTTTGAAATCCCCACTGACATTGAGACCTCCTCAAAAAGCTTTTCAGGCTAAACCTGACTTTTAGGTATCAAAATAGATTCAAAATCAGGTTTAGTTTTAAGAATCTTCTCTTTATAAAAAACTCCACAAGTATGAAAAGGGTTCAAAACATAAACACATAATGGAAAAAACATAACCTTGGAAGCCCTAACCTCCTTAATTGAATCCTCTTAATTCTTATTCCTTAGGGAGGAGTTGTTAAAAATCTAGACTCTATCTTTAACTTGTTGCTCCAACCCTAACCCATCTGCCTAAAGCTCAAGTCCTAGGGCAAGTTGCTTAGAACTTTTAAAACCCTGATAAAAATATTCTTCATTATGTTTCAACCTTCCCCTACCAGGTATGTGACTACCATCTAACTTGTGCACCTCCCATCCTGCCTTAACCTCTGATACTCCTTCCTTCACTCCATCTTCTTGAACCTTCCACCCAACCCATCCCTATTTCCCTACTTTTATGTGCCCTTGCGAACTAGTAGCTATTGACATCTCAACCCCTACCGACTGCTTCCCTTTAGCCATCACCTCCTTGTAACTTCTCACCATTTGTGCCACTATTTCCAAGCCATTCACCATTTCTCCCAAGTTGTTCACCACCGTTAACATTTTTCTCAAATGTAAATAGTGGATGTATGATACTTATTCTACATAGGTTTATTTAATTTTGAAAACTCTATCATTATCTTTTCAGAATTATTTTTTATTACTCTTGAAAATCTTTCTCAATTCAACATTGAAGATTTTAGCTTTAATATAACATGTCAATCTATAGCAATTGATATGTTAACCCCCTTATTGAATCCTTAATTTGGATCACTTAGCTTAATACAAACGAGTGAATTTGAAATTTATATGCCACTACCTAAATATTTTTATATCAATACATATTTTTATTTTCATGTGCTTTAAGGGTATGTTACAAATAGATGTATTAATTTACAACATGAGATTAATTATTTAATTGATAGTAGTCAAACTCAACTAGATGATATGCATACACATTCCAGTATGACCACTAAAATATATTATCACAAGGAACAAAATAATATCATAAATATTTATATGATTGACAAACTAGAATATAAAAATGTGCCTATGGATTACAAAAAATATTTACTTAAAAAATTTATTGGATTTATTGACTTAGTAAAAATAAATTAATAAATAAACATTTATTCAAATAATATTTACTAAAAAAGATATGCTACATGTTAATTCAAATTTTGAATTATTAATTAACAAATTCATAAAATTAAATTGAATTGATGACATTATGGTTATAATACCTCAAACTTTTATATATATATATATATATAAACAAATTTATCTATTTTCTTAAATTTAACTTGATTATACCTTATAAATTTCAAAATTTGTTTCACGTGGTGTGTACTCATGAATCATAAAAATCTTTTCTTGCTAAGCCACAAAAATTTTAAATTAATGTCCTCTATCATAGTTTAAAATTTAAACATCAGGGTGATATGCACAGAATTCAAATGGTAGCACGTCTTCCAAACAAACGAACCAAAGATAGAGTTTTATTCATGAAAATATCATAAAAGTTACTAGAGCCTTTACCTAAATAAAGTTTGCATAGGATATAAACAACACATAAATCAATTCCAATAACATTGTTTAATAATCACATAGTATACCAACAATTATGACGATGATGAATTGTTGTCTTTAGATTCATGGGTCCAGGTCTTATCCTACGCATGTTGCTAATAGTATTTTCACTTCAATTCTTATATATTATTATATTTAATGATGCGTCTTTGTGGCATAGTAGTATTATTGGTTAGTTTTACTAACCATCCTCTCACTTTGAATATGAACACTATATTTGAATGATGTATTATATTATTTATTTTAGGTTTATTATTGTGTAGTTATTTTTTTTTAAAATTTAATATATTCATTTATTTTATTTATATGTTGCTTACAAATTATGTGTATTCATTTTCTATCCATTTTCATGTTATATTATATTTTTATTTATTACTATCTCATTGTTTACTTTTTGATTCATTTTAGTCAGCACATAAAGAATAATTATAAGATAAAATATATTAGATATCCCATTAATTACCATTCATAATAGGTGACACATGACCTATAAAACTCGTTTTTAAGGAGGAAGAGAATAACCTCCTTGATTGTCTCCACTAACACATGGGACAATTAATGAAATAAGAACCAATGTCCTTTTGTGTTAAGACTTCTATAAGGTACCTTATGCTCTTCCTCTCCTACCATATTATATTCTCATTTTTTAAATACTTTATATTGAATTTTTATATATTGGAAGAACAATATCCTATATGGTTGTGCCGTTCTCGAGAGGAAGCATCATTACCTCTTACCCATATCCGTTTTTATATTTTTGTTTTATTAGTTGTCTCAATTTCAGTTATTTTTGCTTCTATCTTTATGTGTGCTACTAAATTTTTATATATTGGAAGAACAATATACTATATGATTGTGTTGTTCTCGAGACGAAACATCACTACCTTTTACCCATATCCTCTTCTATATTCTTGTTCCATTAGTTGTGTCTCAAGTTAAGTATTCTTTGTCTCTACCTTTGTATGCGCTACTCATAGATTTGTGTCTTGTACTTATACATATGTGATAAATGTAATCACATCACCCTCTTTAGCTGAAATATAATTTAGGTACATGTTTCTTTAGCCTTGCTAGTTATATTGAATAAGTAGGCATACTTGCACCTTCAAAATCATCTCACTTGAGCATCCCATGAATGTTCTTTGGAAAGTCTCAAGCCACTTACCTCATCTTGGGATCAATCATGATTATCTAATTGGTGATGATCATTGTTTCACATTAGAAAGATATTAATCAGTAGACCTCCTTAAACATTAATTAAAAATAATAAATGAAATATACTTTATTTTGTTAATTGTATATGCTTATTGCCATCTAAAGTCTCTAGTAACAAAGAGAAACAATTATAAATGATTGTCCTATGTTCCATTTCCCTCAGGTTTTTTATCTATATATGGCTCCACATCATAATATCTCTCCTTGGAACCCTGTCTCTCCTCCTCCTCCTCATGTATATATTACTCCTCATGTTTCACATGTCTTGGTGGAAACAAAAATGTTGGAAAAATATTGATCCACCATGTTTAGCAACCATTTGTAGTCTTCACATCATAGGATAATGATGTTCTTCATGGTCCACATCATCGGATAATGATGTTCTTCATGGTCCTCATCATCAGTATGTTCTATCTTATCAAGGATCTCTCTCTCTCTCTCTCTCTCTCTCTCTCTCTCTCTCTCTCTCTCTCTCTCTCTCTCTCTCTCTCTCTCTCTCTCTCTCTCTCTCTCTCTATGTCTATTGTAAAATATTAATGGTTTGGGGCATGACATTTACCATCACCTATTGCCTCTACAACTGTTTGCACTATTAATTTTGATCGTACTATCAAATTAACCCTAGTAACCTATCCTAATTTACAACATCTACACAAAATCTTCATTCAATTCTAGATGTCTTCTTTATAACCTATAGATGATGTTTTATTCCTCAAAAACTTTATTATTCTCCTATAATAAATGGTATTCTCTTTATATCTTTTGAATCCCAGGACAAACCATCTCCTTAAATAAGGTATCTCGATATCCTCTAGACTAGTTATAGGCCCCTAAGCCTCACTACAATTAGGTGGTCATAAGACAAAAAAAATGTAAGAATGTTCTAGCTATTAATTCTCCACCCCGTTCTTCATAAGTTATCATGTATAAATATTTCTCTAAATGTATTACTGTACATTATTCTCAAGGATATATTGTACTCCACACCTCTGTATTCTTTATCACTCACTAGAATCCATAGGCACATGTGACATGATACCCCTTATATGTTCTGTGCAACTAAGAGTGTCATTATGAAGATCATATACTTATGTATAAAAGTGTGTCTCCCTTTCAATGGCACCTATTTAAACACACCCTCCAATATCTCACTATTGTGGAGCACCTCCCAAGTAAATATCAAATGGATGGTATTATTGATAACCTGGTCCTTGACTTAGATGATAATTTTTATAAAATTTTCGATTCGATTGACCCTAAAGGCATGGATAACTCATCATAATAATGTTTCTTTTGATTTCACTTTTATTTTATTTTTTTTGAATTTGAAAAATATTCCTGAAAAGTCTTGATTCCAAAACTAACATCTCAAAATAAAATATATAAGACAGAGATTGTCCAAAGAACTATTGAACTAATTAAATCCGATTGAATATTCAATTTAACATCCAATAAAATTTGTTTAATTATATAAAGGAGAACAGTTCACCTTTTTCAAATAACTGCACTAACACATTTTTAATGATTAAGGGTCTTGATCCCTTATGATTTTATCAGAGAAGAACGAATCGTTAATAAAAATTGAACTATTATAAAAAAGAGCCAACTAATTTAACTTAAATTCTGTTTAATGTTTTGTAAATAATTTACATTCTAAAATTTGTCAAACATAAACATGCTGGACATTTTTATAAGCCTGGTCAAGCGTGGTACATTCAATAGTAAGATACTCCGTAACATATGATGAGATTAGTGAGTATTGAGGATATGCTTTATTTTTACAAATATTTTTAAATGCGTTTTCTTTTATATATATATTCTGTTTTATTAAAGTTATTCTTATATATCTTCATGAAATATTGGAGGACATACTGTATTTTTACATATTTTATTATTTATATATTATTTTTAATTTTTATATCTATTGAATTGTTTTGCACTACCTACTTCTAACATTATATTTATTTTACTTTTCAAATGTACAGGCAGGTTTTAAACATTCTTAAATATTAATATCATTATCCAATCTTATCTAATTCATTAAGAATAATATATATTGTTAATTTATTGGTAAACAAGCTACCGTAGCGAATGCCATTACATTGCAATGCCATGAGACACAGTAAACTATGGCTAAATTGTGGAGCATGTTTGTGTACTCTTAAAGGCCAGAGGTGCTTCCTCTCATGACTAGCGTAGAGAGATTAAAGGGATACATGACAGAAGAATTTCCAGTCCAAATCTGGTGTGAAAACATGGCATAAACACTTTGAGTGGGATGAGTACGATCCCAGAACGCGTGTGCGCTTACATTGTTGCAAAACGCACCCTGCAGAGTCTTATCTCCGCAGGGCACTTCAACATTAAACATTCCTGATCCACAACATGCCGACTTTGTATCTGTAAATCCTGCATCCCAAAATTCATCTTAATTTCAACCACCAAGCTCAAAAAATTATGATAAATGGAAAAGCAGTTGAACGTGGCTTACCATAGGCTTCACCATGATCAATTATGTTCCTGAAATAATCATAAGTATTAAGTTGAATGACGGTCGCTCCATCCAGTTTCTGATTGAGGTGAGTAACAAGTGCCTTAAAAGCTGTGTTATATGCCACAGCCAGCTGGTTTGCGATTTCTAAACATTCACCTTTGGCTATGCTGTATCCAATATATTTGGTATAAGGTGTACATCCCACAGGTGGAATCTCAAATACAAGGAATTTCCTCGCCCCGCCACGGTAAAGTCTCTGTCAAGTCACATAGTAATGATTGCTTTCCATCACCAAATGAAGGAACAGATTTTTATGTTACAAATTTGAAAAGTAATCTCTAAACTGACAATTCTGAAACTTACTGCTATATATTGATCGAATTTGGTGAGCAGCAAAGTAACGAACTGCTGAGGAGTAGTGTTGTTTTGGAAAGTAGAGTTGGCTATGTAGTCGCCAACGTCGTTGCCTCCGGCTACAATGCAATACAAAGACTTGACTAGGTAGGATTTCGCTTGCTCAGCTCCAGATGGGTGTGTCTTCCTTAGAATATAAGAAAAGCGTTCGAATTGAAATACTTGGCGGCTCAGAGCGATAATATTCTGCAAGATTAAGAGGATTATAAGGACTAAGGCTGAATATCTACCATCTAGTGAAAAATACCCATTACTAATATCTTGAAAAAAATACCCATTACTAATATCTTGAAAAAAATACCCATTACTAATATCTTGAAGAGTCTGTACAACTATCAAGTTTCCTATCACAAGATAAGCATCAATTTAATTGTAAGTAAAAGTTCTGATGAAGAAAAAAAGGTCAAGAAGATGAGACCGCTGCTGCCCCTGTTGTGTCGAGAAATCCGCTACTTCCTGATGCGAAATTTATCCCTTTATTAAAATTTGCCTGTGGTTTCAGATATAGAGGGATAAAGGGGAGCCCCAAGTAAGTAGCTGCAATCACAATTACACAATGAATTATAATTGAAAAAACTGGATTACTCAGATCGCACATAAAATTTAACCCCAAAAACGATGGGAGTAAGGGCATTTAGATCTGTAATAATACCCAGGAAGTCAAAAACAGTGCGGCCATTGGTAAAGCGACCGGTTGGGGAGGGGAAAAAGGAGACGCCATACGGTGTGAAGTTTGCACGCGCAGTAGAGTGTGGAATGTAATTATTGTTCCCTGCGTCTGCTAGGGAGTCTCCAAACACAAACATGGCTGGCACATACGGCACTTTTGCAGCTGCTGCAAAAGAACTCATTAACCACAGGGCAACTAAAATATTGACAAGTGAACTCTCCATTCTCGCCTTAACAACCATCATTACCAGCAGCCTGGCTGAATCTCTAATGCATTCCATTATTTAAAAGAACAATATGTCTATTTAGCACGTGTGTATATGGAAAAAATCTGAACATGCCGCTCGAACTCTTCGGTATGCCCCGTCTTCTTGACTGTTCAGTTTCGCCGTGTGAGAGTCTCTCTCTCGCACACATTTTATTTGAGGATAAACATTTTCAACAAACTCTCGTCTTTTTATATATTTAATGGGATTCATTCCAAAACATTTGACTTTCTATCATATCCATCAAATAAATTGTAGTTTTTTAATTAATTTTATATTTATAATTTTTCATAAATTTTAAAAATATATATTAATGTCTATTAAAATATAAATATAATTATAATTGATGAATAATTTTTCATAAATAATATTAATATATATTTTTTAATAAATTTATGTAAAAAATATTGAGATATATTATTTTCAACAAATTTATTTTATTTATACCACAAATTTAATATAATGTAGATGTCTCAATAATATTATTTTCAACATCTTTTATATTAATATATCTAAAATATGAATACTAATCAAAATATTATATGTAGATTTTGACAATTATAAATATATAAAAAAATAGCATAAATTACAATAAATAATATTATTTTTATGTATTTTCAAATATGCAAACAATATTAAAAGGGTTGTAGTTCAATTGGTGAGGATGATGGTTACTTATATCTATACTCATGATTGTGTAGTTAAAAGAACTTAACATTGTAAATATGTAATTCAATGATTCTATGTAATACCTTCATAAATACAATAAAAATAAAATAAAATAAATAGTACATTACACAATCACTACCAACAACATCCTCCTTTTATATATTCATTACAAAACATTTTACTTTCATTATATTCATCAATTAAATTATAATATTTTTAAATTATAGGTAAATTATATTTATTATTGTGTAATTTTGTTTATTTAAAAGAATTTATTTATTTATTTATCATACTGGGATATATAATAGATGAATTATATTTGTTATTGTGGTAATTTGATTTACTTTAAAATAAAAAAATCTATTTATTTATTTAATATTTGTTATTGTGATAATTTTATTGTATATATTTATATATATATATATATATATATAATGTTGGAATTTGAAAAAATACGAAAGTATATAAATACTAAAAAATAAATTACATATAAAACAATAATACAATAAGTATCATATTGAATTGTGAATGTTTCGAGAATGATATTTATCAATATATTTTACATAGATTTATCTAAAATATATATATACTGATAATAATTAATAATAATAATAATAATTATTTATTATATAATTAATTTAAAAATAATATATTAAAAAAATTGATTTTTTTTTTTAAATGATAAATTATAATTATATTCCTTCTTTTTTCTATGTTAAAAGAAAGTTATTAATTTATCCACTACAAACAAATATTTAAAATTAATTGTATATTTATAAATTTATATTATTATTATATATTAATAATTTCATATTGTTTTGATATTAATTAGATTATTATTATATATTAATAATTTCATATTGTGAAAAATAATCTCACGGCAATACATTATTTTTATGATTAAATTTTTCAAAAATAAGCGAAGACGGTAGGCAGTCCCATCTCATCCTCGTCCCATATATATTGAGAAATATTATTGTTGACCGTCTATTAGTTATTATAAAACTATATTAAAAACATTACATATAAATTCTTTAAGCTCGTTTATAATATACATCTACTATAATCCCAAATATGAACATACATCATGTTAAGTGGCGACGCTCTGCTCTTTTTGGTTTTCACACGGCGTTACTTATGGCAAGCCTTAGTTGAGGCTCGAGGAATAAAATCCAACCGGAGGTGACAAAATTATATATATCGAACGGGCATTTCGAAGCATTGTTCTCGTTTTCTATGTTTTTATATTAATAAACTATTTCGCTCCATAACCACTCCCATTCAAACTTTGCCATTTTCCTCTTTCACGGGTTGCAACATGTGCTTGACTGCCACGTTAAAAGTTTTTTTTTCTAAAACTATGAATTGACTTGATCCATGCGTTTTGATGCACATGGTATATAAGGAAAATACCAATTTCTCTCTTTTTGGTATATGTATGGTAGCAACATCATTTTAAGAATGCCTCCTCTCGGCTAAGCCCCGTAATCTTTCTGTTCTTCCCCTCCCCAAACTTTTTCATCCCCTTCGTTTTGTTCCTTTAAATGGGTCTATAAATCCCAGCCTTGGGGCCCTTCCTCTATTAAGGGTTGATGTTTTGAACCTTACATTTATTGTGGATCTTCTTGTTTCTCTCGGGTTTGATGTAAATCTTGTCTTGACTTTCATCTCTTCTTCTCTTTTTTTCATGGTCAAGTCGACTTCTTTCCCTCTTTTTTATCTTTCTTTTGATCTTCCCTCCTAATTGTTTGGCGAACCTTTGAAGCCCTTCATTTCGATTTTTGATTCTGACTACATTCCAAAATTCTTTTGCAAGGGATGTTAAAAGATGGAAGGATAAAGATATTCTAACTTCTAAATTTCTTAATGAGAATCAACTCTTTTTATATTCTCTCTCCAACAAAACTCATAACCCATGCAAAGGAAGAAGAAAATGTTCATCTTCAGTGCACAAGGGTTAAAAAAACAAGTTTGTTCTCAAGCTCTAATTCAAAAAGAGAGAAAACCCTGAAACATTATAGACGATAGAGCCTTTCCAAAAAACAATGAATATCCTCGCTTGGGATGTTAGGGGGATGGGATTCTCTGACAAATAGAGGTTTCTCAAACGATAACTTCAAATCCAAATTTCAAATTTAGTTTTTATCTAAGAAACTAAGCTTCCAAAAATAGTGTGTCTAGATATGTGTTCCAAATTCCTCAAAAAAAATATATATTCCTTTTCAATTAGCGTTGAGGATCATAATGTTTTTGTTTCGGGTTAGTTTTAACTTAGGAGGCTTTTATTTTGAATCTACATGTATTAACCTAAGGTTGTTTCCATAGTCTAAATTTGCATTTCAAAGTTATAGCAAGGAAAACTAAATCAAAACTATGCTTAGGCTAAACTAATGTTTCATCTTTTGCTTTTGGTTTTACTTTAATTCAAAATGAGCTTATGTATGTGCATGTCGAGTTTTCAATTCTAATAGTTTTCTAAAAATTTTATTATTTGTTTACGTTTTATCTCACGCAAGCGGTTCCGCACTTGAAACTTTTCCCATTTTGCACACGAACATCTACCATCTTGGTCGACTTTGCCACGCGACATTTCCCGGCTCACCCGGAATCAAGTCACCACTCCACTCCATTTATTCAAGATTATGATAAGTGTCACTAACTAGCTAATCTACGTATAATTGAGTACTTAAAAATATTTTGGATTCTCCTAGACAAGCAAATCTCCTAGATCTCATCAAGTGTTACAATCCCACTCACTCGAAGACTAACACATCAAAGTTTCATATTACAGGAGTTCTGGGCTAGCGAGTCATAGAGATCAAATCATATGTCCTCATCTCATTAACCCACTACAATCAAATCAATTCAAAGAATTACAAAGTCTACCAGGCAAGCGGAGCAGTGACAAACATCCATGTATCGTGATCTTGCTCACTTGAAAATTGACACACCAAAATTTCATCATATGGATGCCCTGAGTAAATGGATTGTCAAAATCCTAATAAGTGTCACAATCCCACTAACATGTCATTTGACACACATGTAAGTACAAAGGTGAATATGTCTGATAAAAGGTTTTGGACTCGGTCACAGAGACCTTGATGGCTAAATGCTTTGTTGATGAGATCCTAACTCCATTTGATAATATGATTTTAAAGAATTTAAAATTAGATCATTTGATTGGCTCGACTAACCTTAGTCCTAGTATCAATTCCTCCAAAAAAGTGACTAAAGTTGGTAAATGGTCTTCTTCTCAGAGTAATCTAAGTGCCACAGAAATTGGTGGAGTTGGGAGAGATAGCTCTAGATTGATTCATTTCTTTTTCTATTTAACTTCAAGGGCTGTCACTAATAACCAGATGGAAGCTTTGGCAATCTTGATAGCTTTGAAAAAAGCTTGTGAACTATCATGAAAAAAGGTGATTTGTGAGATGGATTCCATGGTTTTAGTCTCCCTTCTGAATAATGAAAAACTTGATGAATCTTCGTGGAGGTTAGCCTCATTTGTGGAACAGATTCTACTTATTTTATGGAACTTTGATTCTATATTTTTACTCATCCCTGACCAGTGGAATGTTGTCGCTGAGTGTTTAGTTGATGAGCCTCTGATGCTGATCACAACTGGAATAAATAATAAAATAAATAATATTCCACCTAGTTTTAAAAAATAATCGCACTATGATTAAGATTTTTTAAAAAATAATCCTAAACGGTAGGCCGTCAAATCTCATCCTCTATTAGGTCTCTATTTCTAAAACAACAAAATCTTTTAAAATAATTTGCAACAGCGAAAAAACTCACAGAATACATATACGATATGCTAAAAAAAATCCGTGAAACGTGTGTATATGTCGGTTGTGGTCCCTCTCATTAAATATATGCTAAAGAGCCGTGTATTGCTTGGAGTTAAGATTGCAGTCATTGAGATGTGAAAATGATGTACTCCTTCACATAAACTCTGTATATGGAGAAATACTATTGTTGACTGCGTATAAGTTACTATAAAAATATATTCAGAAACATTAAATATAGAAAGTCTTTATAAAAAGATATTAAAAAACATTAAATATAAAATCCAACCAAAGGTGACAAATATATATATATAATGTACGCTTCGAAGCATTGTCCCCGTGAGCTGTGTCTTTATATTAATAAACTACTTTTTTTCCAGAGCCACTCCTATAAGAACTTGACGTCATTTTGCTTTTTCTCGTGAAGCACTCCTATTTTTTTCCACAACCACTGCCACGTTAAAGTTTTTTGAAAAGACTGAATTGACCTGTTCCATGCGTTTTGATACCTTTGTTTTATAAAGAAAATACCAATTTGTCATCTGTTTGGAATATATGTGGTAGTAACATCATCCTAAGAATGCTTGTGTTTAGCCGATAAGCACAAATAAAAATATATATTTTTTAATTCAAAATTTTAATTGTTTAAAAAGTAATCAAATAATTGAGACATTTAAAAATTAGTAGATCAGAGGGTTTTGATGTATATGAGGTTTTAGGATTTTTCCTATCTTATCATATTATTGTTACTTTATTCGATTATGTAGGATATTTTTATTGCCATGAATAGTATTTAATAGTTTTTAGTTTAAAAATCCATTTTTTAAGAGGTTTATTTTTAATTTAATGGACAACCCTCTAAAATTTGCTTTGTTAGATGCAACTTACTTTTGTAGAAGTAACAATGATATTGAAGAAAGCACACATGTTTGTATCTAAGGTTTTTTAAGAGATAATTGACCCTTCTCAGAATAATATTCATGATGATTTGCTTCATTTAATTGAATTTGATAAATCATGCTAGTGTCTTGAATCTCATACATTTATTAGTTATTTTGTGGGACATATCACGTTGAATCCATATTAAAGATTTAGGCACAAACACAATGGTAGCATCATGGTATTAAGCTTATTGGCGGGCAAAATCTAAGGGTTTATTCCTTTTTAGGTTTGAAAACCATGAACACTATGCCATTATACACAAATATGGCCTATACCATGTTAAAATCTCATTGATTATGTTTTCTTCTTGGACCCATGAGTTTGTCTTCTCTGATAAAGCTAAGCTCAAGGACCTGGTTTGGGTGGAGTTCCCTAGCTTATCTATGCCATTTTGGCCCATTCTAGAACAATTGGTTAATTCTCTAGATAGATTCATCTACTTCAAAACCAATAAATTTTAACTTTCCAAACCACAACCTTGCATAAGACCTCCATGAGACCATTGATATTTTCATTGTAAGGCAACACTTCATTGAATGGGTTATGTCTATCAACCTTGCCAACACTTTTTTTTGGCGTTAGACTTACAAAAACAAGATAACTAATTGTTTACTCACTATCACCTTGAATCCTCTTGAAAAATCAATATTTGAAGCCACTCAAACCTCTATGACAACTAATGATGGCTAGAAAGTGGTAAGTCATTTAAATAGTCAAACAAACTATAATGATAAGGCACCCATTATCAACCCTAATGTATTCATGACCACCATTATGGCCAACCCACAACCAATTTTCCAAACCCTAGTTACTTAGGTTTTGCAAGAAAACCCTAACCTAGTCATGAAAAGTACTCCAAAGGTTACTAATGTGATTTTCAAAACATAAGAGTCTTTGACTCCTAGTTTCTCATATTTTCAAACATAATAATATTCATCATAGAAGGCCTATCACATGGCTACAAATCCTATAGAAACCCCCTTTTCCCTCGTCATCAAGAGATGTGACATTTTAAAATTCCTTTCACTTTTAAAAAACGAGGAATATTTCTTGAAAAATGAGCAAATGCCTATTTTGCTTGTAGACTTTCTTTCTAAAGATAATTGATGCAGGCACTAGGTAGGGTATCCACTTAATAAAAACACTTTATGCCCATTTTTCAAGGGTCTCACACTTTCATGGACACGCATTCAACACAGTTATAAACTTTGACACTTGTTAACAAATCTTCATTGCGTTCATATTTTAAACATTACAATAAAAACACACCCCCATTCACACATGCCTCTATTGGGGTTATTAAAATGCACAAACATGGAAGATTTACTCCCATAATAATATTTAATTCTTCGACAGATTTATCAAAAAATATGCACAATCTAAAATAACCAACCAACTCCTCAACAACCTCTAAAAATAAACACCATTGCCATTTTTAAGGAGGGAACGTGCTGACCCTTCACATACTCAAGTGACTTTTGGCATTTGGCTCCTTGAAATAACTTAGCAAACTTTTTTAGATCCTTTAAGATTGAAATCATCTTATAACTAATTATTGTCGACTTTGTTGAGCTTTTTAAAAAGTTAGGGCACTTTAAAAAAATGTTAGGTTCCATCTTAGACCCCTCAGACTTTTTATCCTAATAGACACTATGATGAACTCAATACACCCCATCAATATTTTTGACTCGATAAACAATTTGATAGTCATTACAGCCCCCATTAGGTTTTTAGATCTAATGTCAACTGTGAACACCAATGAATCTCCCTTAGACCTTATCGATATTTTGGGCCTGATGGACTCTCTAAACACTAACAAAGTTCCTATTGACTCTTCAAGGCATCCCAGTTCACATGATTCTCATAAGACCCTATGGATTGTTAGATGGTGCATCCTAATCTTATTTTAATACCTAGTTCCTAATAGGGGGTGTGCGGGGCCTACACCCTCCCCCCCCCCCCACTAGGGTCACCCCCTTGGTAGGGGTTTGAGGGTAGCTCCCCTAAATTAATTTTTTGTAAAAATACATTGTAAAATATTGTAATTTCTTAGTAAATCTAGATCATTCACTATTAGGTCAAAAATTTAATGGTAGAAATTATGTTTGTGCATTTTTTCCCTGAGATGTAACCCTCTTTTGATATGAGGGAATCATAATCATGGTGGCATACTTTGTGTGAATGAAGAGGATATTGCAGTGGATGTATCATAGGTTTTTCCCTTCATTTTTTAGACTGAATAATAAGAAAGACTAGTCATTTTTGTGTGGATGTAGCCCATATTGCTTGAACCATGTTAATATATGTCTCTATTGTGTTGTGTTTTCTACATTTTATTTCCATATTTAATTCATTAATATTTCTCTGTGTTCTATATTCCTAACAATTGGTATCAAAGCTGAAGGTTTATTTGGTAGATGAACTCATGGGAAAATAGGGTTCTTGGTTTGAGTGGGAGCAATGGAAAAAGAAGGAAAGTTTAATGTCGAGAAGTTCAATGGCCAAAACTACTAGCTATGGAAGATGCAAATAGAGCACTATCTATATCATAAAGATCTTTTCCTACGTTGGGTGGAATAGTAATGAAGCTAATGACTATGAAGGATTAATATTGGGAGGTTCTTGATAGAAAGGCACTAATAATAATATGGTTGTGCCTGAAAACATCGGTGACCTTTAATATTTTAAAAGAAAAGATAATAGTGAATGTGATAAAGGCATTGGATAGAGTGTATGAAAAACCCTTAGCCTCTAACAATGTATTTTTTATGAAGTGTTTATTTAATCTATAAATGTCAAAATGTGGGTTTCTTGATGATCATTTAAATGAATTAACACAATCACAAATTAGTTAAGATCTGGAGGAGTAAAGATTGATGTTGAGGTTAGGGCTCTTTTAATTATGTGCTCATTGTCAGAAAGATAGAATGGCTTGGTCATGGCTATGAGTAATTATGTCTCTGGTTCAAATACTTTAAAGTTTGATGATGTTATTGTTGTTATTCTTAACAAGGAAATGCAATGGAAAAACACAAGTGAGACATCAAATAATGCTTTAACTATGGAGAACAGGGGAAGATAAAAGGATAGAGGAAAGGGCCTAGGGAATCATGGTAAGTCTAAAAAGGGTACATCCAAATTCAAAGGAACATTGGTGTGCTAGATTTGTGGGAAGAAAGAACAACTGAAGAAATATTGTTGGTTTCTAAAAGGAAAACAAGGAGATGGACAATAAGATAAAAATCAGAAAGCAAATGTAGCAGGTGATGTGCTACAAGATGCTTTGATCCTTTTTTTATATAACATTAATGATTATTGGGTATTAGATTTAGGTGCTTCATTTCATGCTACACTCCATAAGAAATATTTTCAAGGTGATTTTGGATAGGTTTATTTGGGTGATGGTGAACCCTATAAAATTGTAGGAAAGGGTAAGATACAAATAAAATTATAGAATGAAAATAAATGGTTGTTGAAAGAGGTGAGACATATTCTTGAGATAAGAAGAAATCTAATTTCAGAAAGGTAGTTGGGAAGTGAGGGTTGCATAGTTACATTTGCAAAAAATTCATGGAAGTTCATTAAAGGATCACTGGTAATAGTAAAAGGAGAGAATGTAGGTACATTATATTTATCTCATGGTAATGTTGACTCTTCTATTGATTTAGATTCTACAAAAGTAGATATAAAATTATGGCACCACAGAGTTGGGTACATGAGTGAGAAGGGGATGCAAGTTCTCTAATCAAAGAATTTGTTGCCAGATTTGAAGAAGGTGGATTTAGATTTCTGTGAGCATTGTGTGTATGGAAAATAGAAGAGAGTTTTTTTAGATTTGGGAAGACAAAAAAGGATGAAAAGTTAGATATTGTGCATACAAATGTATGGGTACTAGCTCAAGTATCATCCCTTGGTGGATCTTTGTATTATATTAATTTTATTGATGATGTAACTAGAAGAACTTGGATTTGTTGCATACAAAAAAAAATTTGATGTTTTTGATACTTTTAATAAATGGAAAGCTTTTGTTGATAATGAGATAGGAAATAAGTTAAAGTGTGTCAGATCAGATAATGGAGGTGATTATTATATCAAGTAATTTGATAATTATTATTCTTCCCATGGGATTTGTAGAGAAAATATGGTTCCAAGAACACCACAACAAACTAGTGTGTTAGAACTGATAAATAGGAAAATCATGGAGCATGCAAGGAACATGAGACTACATGTAAGGTTACCCTTACATTTTTGGGTAGATGCTATGGATATTGATGTTTACTTAATAAATAGAGGGCCTTCAAATCCTTTGGATGATGTCATTCCAGAAGAAACATGGATAGGAAAAAAGGTAGATTATTCCCTTTTTAAAGACTTTAAATTGTGAAGCATTTATCCATATTGATAAAGAAAATAGAACCAAGCTTGAAGTAAAATTTAAGAAATGTACTTTTATTGGATATGGAGTTAATGATTTTGGTTACCATTTATGGGATTTTGAAAATTGAAAAATCATTAGGAGTAGAGATGTGATCTTTAATGAGAAGGTCATGTACAAAGATCAATTGTAGGAAAAGACACGAGAAAACCTAAATACTAAATATGCAGTACTTGATAAAATCACTGAAAATAAAATTATAAGTGTGCCAAAAAACTAGAATGTGTAACAAATACAAGTACCTCAAACTCTTGGAATTATAATTAGAAAATTTACCAGAGTAAATAGACTCCCTGAATGATACTCTCCTTCACTTTATTATTTAGTTTTGATTGATGGTGGTGAGCTAGAAATCTATGAAGAAGCAATGCAGATGGAAACAAGAAAGAAGTGGGAGCAAGGCATGAAAGAGGATATGGAATCCTTAGTACACAACTAAACTTAGTATTTGGTTAAGTTTCCTACATGTAAAAGAGCTTTGCAGAATAAATGGTTTTATATATTGAAGGAAGAAGATGAGGAGAAAAGAGGTACAAGGCCAGACTTGTTGTAAAGGGGTTTGCACAAAAGAAAGGTATAGATTTTGATGAAATATTTTCTTTAGTAGTTAAAATGACTTATATAAAAATTATTTTAAGTTTAGTAGCAATAGAAGATTTTCACCTTAAACAGTTAGATGTGAATACGATGTTCCTTAATGGTAACTTGGAGGAGGACATATGTATGGAGCAACCACATGGATACGAAGTCAAAGGTAAGGAGAAAATGGTTTTCAGGTTGAAGAATAGTTTGTAGGGCTTAAATCAAACTCCATGATAGTTGT
The DNA here is from genome assembly GCA_037957365.1 of Torreya grandis. Classification (NCBI taxonomy): domain Eukaryota; kingdom Viridiplantae; phylum Streptophyta; class Pinopsida; order Cupressales; family Taxaceae; genus Torreya; species Torreya grandis. Next base: position 327,949 of record JARHVA010007250.1, on the reverse strand, counting down.
ATTTAAAATTTGACATGTTTATGATACAACAAAGTTATAATAGATGTCATTCTGATCATTATGTTTACTTTAACAAATTAGATAAATGCAGTTATATTATCTTGTTATTGTATGTAGATGACATGTTTGTTTTAAGTTCTAACATACGTGATATAAATGAACTCAAAATAAAACTAACAGATTTATTTACAATGAAAGATTTGGCTACCGCAAAGCAAATCCTTGGTATGAAAATAACAAGAGATAGAAAAATTAAAAAAATGAAATTATCTCAAAAAGAATACATCAAGAAGGTGGTAGTCAAGTTCAATATTCAAGATGCAAAACTACTAAGTAGACCTTTGGGAGGGCACTTAAAATTAAGCAAGGAATAGTGTCCTAAAGTGTAAGAAGAAATCAATTACATAATCAAAGTGCCTTATGCTTCAATAGTTGTAAGTTTAATGTATGTTATGGTGTGCACTAGACCAAACATTGCTCATATAGTGGGAGTTGTCATTAGGTTTATGAATAATCTAGGAAAAGAGCACTAGGATGCAGTCAAGTGGATTCTTATGTACTTGAGAGGGACCACTGATAAACAATTATGTTATGAAGAATTAGATGTTACCTTACAAGGATATGTTGATGCAGAAATGGCTAGAGATTTAGATAGTAGGAGGAGCACCATAGCTTATGTATTCATTGTTGGTGACACAATAGTTAGTTGGATTTTAAAATTATAGAAGATAGTTTCTTTGTCAACTACAGAGGTAGAATATGTTATGTTTATAGAAGCAAGCAAGGAGATGATATGGATACAATGGTTCATGGAAGAGTTGAGGTAGAAGCAAGAAGATTACAGGTTGTATAGTCATAACTAGAATGCAATTCATTTATCAAATAACTTAGCATTCCACTCAAGAACTAAACATATACGACTCAGGGATCACTTCATTCGTTTAATTTTAGAGGATGGTCAATTGAAGTTGGAAAAGATCCATATGAGTCATCCTACAGATATGCTAGAAAATGTAGTCGTTAAAGAGAAGTTGGAGAGTTTTTCAACTTCAATAGGTCTTCAATGATAACAAGGAAGATGAGAAAAATTGTAGGGTCAAAGTTCAAAGAAAATTCCAAGGAAGAGTTATAGCAGTCCAGGGGTCGCCATAGGGGTCCAAGGGGGTGAATACCATATTTGGAGCCCCCCTAGTGGGGGCTATGGGGTACTTCTCCTGAAGCAAAACTTTGTTAAAAATTCATTGTAAAATATTATAATTTCGTAATAAATCTAGACTATTCACTATTAGGTCACAAATCTAATGGTATAAATTATGTTTATGCATTTTTTCCCTCATATGTAACCCTCCTTTGATATGAGGTAATTATAATCACTATGGATTAATGTGAATGAGTGAATAGGATATTACAGTGGATGTATTGCAGGTTTTTCTCTTCATTTATTAGACTGAATAATAAGAAGGATTTATTATTTCTGTGTGGACGTAGCCCATATTGGGTGAATCACATTAAGTTTGTGTTTCTATTATGTTATGTTTTTTTCATTTTATTTCTATTTTTAATTCATTAATATTTTTTTGTGTTCTATATTCCTAACACTATGAAAGGCATTGCACTTGTGCAGTGTCAAGATTCTTAAGGGTGAGCTTGTGCACAAATAATTCCCTAACAATGCCTAAATTAGTAGTCATCACATATTCACATAAAAAAGAAGTGTCGAATCATGCCTATGAACATATTTTAATGCAAACCATGTGCATAAGATATATGTAACCTCTCCATCATGCATAACTATTGGTGCATAATTAAAGCACATAGAGTTCCCAGACTTTAGATATATAGGATAAAGTGGGCAACACATAATTTATAATTTTAAGTACACACCTTATATCTTCATCCCTATTTAACACTCCTTTCCAAGAGGTTCCTCATGTATAAATGACAATTTTTTATGCCCAATCATATAAATACACACATGTACTATGATGATTCACAAGTTGAGATATGTGTTGTGCACCCCTCCCTTTACAGACTAATGTAAGTTCACAGATACAAGGTGTATACTTGTAGAAGATACCAAAATTATATAATTACAAGAGGAATTAAGGCCTTATTAATTTTAAATAATATTAACCTCTATGTTGCTTCACAGGTTTGCAACTTCTTTACACCACTGCACCCTTATGTTGTGGTACCCATCTTTTTGTGTAGTCTTAGATGTGCAGCTAGCACAAACTCAATAAATTCTAAAACATATAGGGTTTAATGTCCACATGTGTTTGAATATTATCATTGATGTCAAAGTCAAAGTAAAGGGAAAGCTTCGGACTCATCTAGAGCTTTGAATTAGTTTAATAGCTTCAGACTCGCCTAGAGCTTCAGACTAGCTCAGTAGCTTCAGACTCACCTAGAGCTTTGGAATAACTCAGTAGATTTATAATTTCCCAAAGATTTAGAATAGATAAATGGATTCAAAGTCACCTAGAGATTTATAATCACTCATTATCTTTGGACTCATCCATTAGCTCTAGACTTGCCTAGTTAGTAGTTATGCACTTGCCCAGTGTGATAGAAAATAATTAACAAGGCCAACCATTAATAGAATGTTTTTTATTTATAGTTAAATATATATTAATGATGGTTGAATGCCTTTTGATAGATCGTATCCCTTGGGAGAAATAAAACCTTTTCCAAGAGGCATAAATAGGTATAAAAGAGAAATGAATGGGAGTTAGAAAAGCAAAAAATAATTTTTTCTATCATATACAAGGAGAAGAGAGAGAAGAAGGAAGACAAAAAAATTTGATTGTGCCATCATTTATTGACAAAACAAAAATGAGATGGTGGAAATTTTTTAAGTGATATCAATGTCTCAGAATAAAAATATTCATGTCTTTCACTAAGTTGGTGCTTGGCAATGAAGTTGGTGCTTTAATTTAAAGAGATCGATATCTTTTTCTATTTCAATGTTTGGCAGTAAAGTTGATGCTTCAATTTAAATATAAAAGTGTCTAGAGATAAGTTAGTACTTGGCATTGGGGATTGGTGTCTCCAATTAGGTTGGTGCCTAGTGAACTTTTGTAAAATGAATTATTAATCCTATGGCTAGATTTGGACAATATATCCAAGCAACCTTTCAAGTGTGGTTTTTACCCACTGAGGGTTTTCTACATAAATTTTGTGTTGTGCATTTACTTTTTCTTATGCAAATGTTTTCTTTATGAAATTTAATTATATAGAAGCTAAATTATATTTACACATTGATTCACCCCCCTCTCAATGTGGTGTGTGCTCAACAACATGATCTGTAAGAGAGATGATTGTATAACTCTACCATTTACAAAGACAACATGGAAAAGTATAAAGAAAATGTGCACAATGTCCATGTCAATAAATAAGTCTAAATGGATTGATATATGGTGGTAATAAGTACATGTGGTAGTTGGGTTTGATTAGATGTTGAGAGACGCTAAGTTAAAGTGAATTTAAAATCAAAGGTGGTAGGCAGATAGGTAGAACATGCACACATGTCTCCTCTAACCATAAAAGTGTAATTATGTCCTCAATGCACATGTAGATTATCTAAATATCTAGGAATGACCTTCCAGTTACTTTTATGATCATATTATCAACCCAAATTGAATTACTATGGTTTGTAACAACTATTACATAGGTCTAGTTCTCTTGAGTTTTGAGTGCCAACTTTTTGAATTCAAGTGTCTTATCTACCATCTCAAATGGTGAATTTATTACATAGGGTCTTACTTCACTCTATATAAACCATGATTTTCATTGTGAAAATGATCCCTCTCCTTGGTATAATGAATTTATACCCATTCAATTTATAATATTGTATTAGGCCTTCGAATTGATAATTAAACTACCTTTCTTCATACTCTACATTTTGTGTGTACTAATAGTTGTTGATGTTTGTCTATGGATGTTTATCCCTCTCATTTTGTCCTCCCTTCGAACCTCTACATGGAACCAAAATATTTTACAAGTTGATGTTGTGTATAAATAGGTCTGTGTTGGCATTATCTATAGATTATCTATCATCCCTCTTAACACTACATCGTGTTCTGATACCTCCATGTAAAACACTTATGCATTTAATGTCTAGTTTGAAGACTTCATGCATTCAATTCTATACTTTTAATGAGTCATCAAGTGGGTGAGGTGGTCACTCTATTCTTGGTACATCACTTCTTTCCCTTTTAGCAACTCTCTTACCCTCTCTCATCCCTTTTCCTTGTCAAGATTAGGTTTTGTATTAGCCATAGATTTACCTTCTACTCTTATAGGTTTGTGTTTTGGTCTTAAATTAGGTTAAATTAGATTAGAAGGAATTTAACCTTATCTAGAGGTTCATCACAAGGATCGCAAGAGTCCCACACCTTGGCAGATGATCCCATTATCGCATCAAAGCATGAAATTACTCTTAAGCACTAAAGCCCCAATCTCTCAGTGCATAATTTATATGTAGTCATGCATTTAAGATTCATTCTCATGATGGGTGCATGTTTCAAATGATAACAATTTATAGCATGATTGGTGGGACCTGGAAGATTTAACTAAGGATTTGGTGCTTTTCTTAGTCAACAATGTTTAATACACTATAAAACACCTAGAGAATCCAAGTATATCTGGTTCGCAAAGATCACCTATATGCCAAGGCAAACAAGACCATCTTCAATAATTATAGATTTTAATTTACTACTAGAATAATATTATTTAAGTCATCCTTATCCCCTATCAAAAGAGCTAGTGATTTAAGACAATGTTCCCTTAGAGCTTAGTCTACTCCCCCATTTGGTAAATTCCTTGCACCTAGAGGAGGACTATTCCCCATCCCATTCATGGATACTCTTAGAAATAATCCCTTTATTCACTTTAATGGATATAGTCCATTATACCTTCCCTAGTATGATGGCATTCTTGTAGCTACTCTTAATATCATCCCCTAATTTACTAGAGAGAACTCTACTACCCATGTAGAGCATATACAAAATGTTTTAAATATTTACTATATCTATAATGTAGCTAAATACAACATCAAAGTGTGACTCCTTGCCTATTATTTGAAAGGAAAAGTGATCGAGTGGTACTTAGGTTTACAGCCTGGTACTATCATAAATTGGGACAAGTATGGTGTAAAACTAAGTAGACAGTTTGAGGAGAAGAGAAACCACCTATCATTGATGGAGCAACTCACTGCCATTAAAATAGCTCTACATAAATAAATGGTCGAGTTCAAATTCAAATTATAGAGGACTTCGGATTGAATCCCACCTTTGACAAAACCTTCTTATACTACATTTTTATATTTTATAAGAGCATTGAAGAGTGATGTGGTTGTGATGATTCAATCCATGGGAGGCACATTTTTAACTAATGCATATGAGGTTGTTATGCATGCAGATAATTTTTTAATCCAAATAGGGAAAATTAATCCCATATCCCCTATGCCTTTATTCCCTGAGTCCACATCTATAATTCAACCTGCCTTTCCCTCTTTCTCGACTCTAGTGCCCATTCTTATCACCACTAGCCCACCTATTCCATCATCTACACCTTCAAGTGAGCTACATAAAGTTAAACCATTATCTTAGAGATTTGAAAATGGGCTAGTAATGCTCAAGAGGTAGAAAACTACCCCCATTCTACATTTCTCTGATTATTGGTAATCATGTCATACATAATTTTATGATAAACTTGGGGGCAATAATCTTAGTGATGCTAAATAAAATCATAAACATGCTATGTATAACACATTCTTCCATCTCTAAAGGCATCAACCAATTGAATGACATAATAATTAAAACTATGGGGATCATCAAGGACCTAAGCCTTACTCTTCATTCATGTTAGAGCCTTTTCATTTCATAAGACATCACATTCATTGACTTACCCCCTAATTTTTTATATGCCTTTCATGGGATTTCACTATGAATATGAGCATACACCTATCCTCATATTAGTCACACATGTTACTCAGGACTAGATATGGAACCAAGGTGAGCATCAAAGTTGAACCCATTTCTCTAAATCATATAGAGCCATATTATTCTATTTTAGTTGATATGGACTGCACTATGTTTGACCAAGAAGAGAATTTAATTCTCCATGAGACTACCATGCCGCTCAAGGGTATCCTAGAAAAGTTTATTAATTAATGGATGTGTGATAAACGTGAGTTTGACCCATATAGTAACATAAGAGAAACATGCCTAGGCACGTACTTCATTCTCAAAGAGGACCCCTTATTACCAAATATCATGAAGGCATAAGAGGATCTCAAAGGTATGTAGAAGTTATACTTCGGTGGATCTTAAAGTAAAAATTGTGTGCGAACTAGTGTTGTAATGATCTACCTCCAAAAAGATAAATATTTCTATGCATTTAGGTTGTAGTTTACCTACATGAACAATGTCATTGAATATGAGGTGTTGATCCAAGGTCTCCAATTAGTTCAAATAAAGGAATCAAAGAGATGCAAGCATTTAGGGATAAAAAACTATTCATAAACTAAGTTAGAGTGCAGAATATATCCAAGAATAGTTTGCTAAAAGCTTACAAACACATGGCTTCAGACATAATTGAAGGATTTAGTTCTTTCAACATCTATTCCATATCAAGGGCATAAAATGATGATGTTGATAGGAGCATAATTGTGGGTGTATAGTATGACCTCCCATGCAATATAAGGAATGAATCCAAGTAGTTCATAAATCTTGTGGTTAGATTGGAAGCCCCAAATAATGCAATCAATTGGAAGGTGTTTGAAAGTTATGAAAAAATTATTAACTTCCTACAATATGAATCTAAATTTTGCACTAAGAATCAATCATAGTTCTAATCCCAATATGAGGAACAAATCATTCATATAAAGGGAAATAAGTTTCCATGGGGGTTTGTCATGTTGGAAAACATATTCAATTCTCATGACTAGCTCATGTCTAAGGGAAGACACATGATGGTTAAGGAAGAAATCTTCAAGCACGTGACCATCTCTAATAACAAGATATTAAAGGTTGATAAAGTGTGCTCCCTATCTAAAATCAAAGAGTTCATCAAGCTAAATGGAATATACGATGATATATTCACATGGAGCCACCAAGACCTCAAAGGCTTCAACCTAGGCTTAGCCCAATATACTATTGAGTTTGGCCCCAACACTAGGCCAATCAGGGAGAAGTTATTAGAAAATTTAGCTTTTACATTAATGTTGGGTTGATATTTATCAAAAGGTAAATAATATGTTTGATATTTAACATAAAGTAAATAGTACTTATGATTATGTAAGTTAGTAAATAATATATTATTGCTATGTGACAATAATATATTTGTTATTGTATTATTTGTGTGAGATTTGGTTGTTAAACCAAACTCATGTAAATAGTTTTGGAGGTTTTATAAGGTAAGATATTGGTGGATATTATAATCCCCAATAATAGGGATTAGTGCCCTATATATTTGTAATAAGTTTGTATTAAATTAATCAAAGAATTGAGAATAGAAAATATTGTAAAATATATTTGTGTTGAAATAATTTGTCTGTGTATTTGGATTCACATGAATTAATTCTTTATATGTTCTCTTTAAATTTGTAACAGAAGTAAAGGTCAATAAAACCCAAGCTGGACCTTTAAATGAGAAAATATCTCTCAAATTTCATAGAGGCTAATATAATATTTCAAATAAAACACACTTCATGGGTGGCCAGTCTAGTTTTAGTGTGGAAGAATAATAAGTAAATTTAGCTATATGTGGACTTCATGGATTTAAACAAAGCATCCCTCAAAGATCACTACCCCCTCCCACTAATGGAGAAAATTCTATAAATAGTCATATGTGTGGAGAGGTTTTCACTACTATATGAGTACTCAAGCTATAACCAGATACTTGTGTAGGAGTGAGATCAATTAAAGACCACATTCACTACTAAGTGGGGTACCTTCGCATACTATATAATTCCCTTTGGATTGATAAATGTGCGTGACACATTTTAGAGAGCCATGGATATGGAATTCAAGGGACTCCTCAACATTGTAAGCTTGGTCTACCTTAGTGATACCATTATCTTCTCCAATACATGATGGATCATTTAAACCATTTAAAGAGAGTCTTTGAGAAGCACCAAGAGTTTGGGATCTCTTTGAACCCAGGCAAGTGCATATTAATTGTCCATGAAAGAAAATTGATGGGGCATATCATCTCTAAAGATGGGCTTACAATTGATTCAGAGTGAGTCAAGTCCAATTTGTCTCTCCCTCTCTCGAGTCACAAGAAATGCCTCTATGGCTTTTTAGGAAAGATAAACTTCATCATAAGGTTTGTACCAAATTTTGTTACTCTTACCAAGCCCCTCACAGTAATGATGAAGAAAGGCATTACATTTAGTTTAAACCACAAAGGCAAGAGTAGTTTTGATGCCATCAAGCATGTTATCTCATAATCTCCCACTTTGACAAACCCTAATTACAATAAAGATTTTATCATTTATGAATTTGGTGGAGCCAGAGGCATCTCAGCCATTCTAGCACAATAAAATAATGACTACTTGGAGTAGACTATTAATTTCTTTAGTTAGGTTCTCAAAGATGACAAGATGCACTAAAACTTTGTGGAGAAACACACCCATACAATCATAAGGGAACTCAATAATTTCAAGCATATGCTCTCCAACAATAGGATTCAACTCATGGTTTCACAATCAAGTATAAAAGAGTTTCTACTTAGTAAGGATATCAATGATAAAAGAGTTGGTTGGATCACAAAGGTGATATAATACTATGTAGATATCCAAATCACCAAGCTAGTATGAGGGAAAGGTCTATGCAAATAACTAGTTGAGGATGTTAAAGTTGAAGATATAGCAGTCTTTGCATTACATGAAGATAAACCAATATATCATAATTCTCTAGTGGGTTGAACCTAGAGCATAAGTTCTTCTTTCAAATTGGTGCATATCCATATAACCTGAATAAATCCAAGCACAAGAAATTTAGATTACAATCTATTCCTTATGTGCTTGTTAGTGGTTTACTATTTAGGAGAGACATCAATGGAGTTATATTAATATGAGTATAATAGGATCAAGTGAACAAGATGCTTAAAGAGTTCCATAATGGGTTGTCAGGAGGACAATACTCATATAAAACCACCACTATTAAAATCATGTGAGATCACCATTATTGGCCAACTCTATTCAAATATGCACATGCATGGGTACATAGTTGTGAGAAGTGCACCTTATTTATATGAAAGTATAAATTGACAGCCCTTCCCTTATGCCCAATACAGACTGACCAACCCTTTTCCCAGTGGGGCTTGGACTTCATCAAAATGATAAATTTTCCATCAAGTGTTGGACACAAATGGAATCTCATGGCAACTGACTACTTCACAAGGTAGATAGAGTCAATAACTCTCAAAGAGGCCAATGAGATTTCTATTCTAGATTTCTATGAAATCATTATATCATGATGTTCTAGCCACCATTATTTTTGATAATGTAGTGGATTTTATTTTGAGCCAAAATTATTGAATGGGTAATCAAACATAACATACACTTGAGTACTTCCTTGAACTATTACCCTCAAAGTAATGTCCTAGTCAAATCGACAAACAAGAACTTGATTCACATCATCATGCAAACCATGGAGGACAACCAATGATCTTGGCACACCAAAGTCAACAGAGCCCTTTGGGTAGAATGAGTAACACTAAAAAGGGTGTTATGGAATTCACCTTTCATTCTAATCTATGGGATGGAAGTGAGGTTGCCTAAATCCCTTGAGTCACCTTCATTAGATCTAGCCCATCAGCTAGAGTTACATGAGAGTGATCTCTTAATAGTAAGGTTGGTTTATCTAATGAAGCTTAAAGAAATAAGAGTGTAGGCCATGTATACTATGTAGCTTTAGTAAGCACAAATGAAAAAGACATTTAAAAAAAAATTACTGACAAAAGCTTTGAGAAGGAGACTTAGTGCTCAAATGGGATGCAAATAGGGAAAAGGTTGGGAAGCATACAAAGTTAGATGCTATATGGAGTGAACCATACACTATAGTTAGCTACAAACAAGCCAATGACTTCCAAATCATAAATCCAAGTGGATAGGTGTTTCCCATCCATGTCAATGGGATCCATCTTAAGCACTATCTCTAATTATCATATATATTTTGTAAATAGTAGATTAGATGTTTGAATTTCCATAAATGTTGCATACACATGTTATTTAGATTAGTTTTATTTCCTCTAAGCACTTTTTCATAGTTTTTACTTATTTTAGATTTTCTTTCCTCTAAGTGTTATTCAGTACAGTTGTTTACTTTACTTATTTTTCATGGAAGGCATCTCAATTTCTTTTAATTTTGAATAAGATTTTCATAGTAAATGAAGGGTAAAATATCAAGGAGCTCCAGACAAATCCATAACCAATTGATTGCTTCAAAGGATACTCATCCCTACTAGCAGGAAAATATCCTACAGAGGTTACCAAAAGTGTTGATTCTTCAATTAACCGTAGTCTACGTGAAGCTTATAAGACACTACAAAAGGCATGTGCACTTATACAATGTCAATATTCTCAAGGGTGAGTTTGTGCACAAATAATTCTCTATTAGTACTCAAAGTTAGTAGTCAGCATAAATTTTCACACCAAATAAGTGTCAATTCACACTTATGAATATCTCTTAATGTGCACCCTATTAATAGATATGGTTTATATCTATAGAAGATATATATTAAAAAAAAAGATGAACACATAATATTTAAATCACAATAATATATTATGCATTATATTAGTTATGCTACTACAAAACCATACATGAAATACAACTTATGTATGAAAATTATTTCGTATAATAAGGGAGATCAAATATCCACCAAAATCTCATATAATAGTATGAGATATCAACCACCTAACTAAACAAATCAACTATGTATATTATTGTTAGACATAACAATAATATACTAACAAGGCTCTAATAACATAATATCCATAATTACATTATTTAAAATTAATAATGTGAGAAATATACCTCAACATTCACCCCCTTATGAACATTATTAATCTTATCTACACCCCCTTAATGTGAGCATGGGGAGAATATACATCTTTAAGAACTGGCCCAAATAGAATCATATGCTGACACATACTTTTAGGTATGCATAATACTGATGTGATCTTGTTGCACATGAACAATACTCTATAAAGGAATGCATCCTACATTTACTTTATGTGACTATACATACAGGTCACTGGGGGTCATCTCCATAAAGAAGTAAGATAGTCATGAGATCTCTGCAGTTAGCTACCATCTTATATAATTGTCACCATATTCAATTATATTTAGACTCTCCCTTTTATCCAAATATCAGAGGTGTTCTAAAAAAGTAGGGGAATGAAAAACACACACAACTTATAAAATTAAAAAATCATGAGGAACCAATCATCATTATCATCTTATGTAGCCTCTATTAATGTCTATTTCGACCCAAACAAAAATAGCATAAACAGTTTTCACTACCGCTGAATAATAGTCCTTGGCATTAACCAATTTGGAACAAAGCACACCACACTAAAAAAAAATCACACCATGCATGTGAACATGAATTATCTTATATTCTTATTCACACACACACACACACACACACACACACACACACAATTCACCAATTCATTATGGGCCCCAACATTAGTGATTGATGAGAGCTTTAGAATCTTTGTTTCCTCCTTCCTCCAATGTGTGATACTACTTATTCATCATATGTGTCAATGAAGGTCATTTGAGGATAAATTCTTCCTATAATCTAGATGTCGTGTACAAGCAAAAATGCATCCATGAGGCATTTTTTTTATTTTTACAATTTTGATGATGACTCTATATGACCTTTAAAAACATAAAAATTTGGACTCTTGACTACATGAATTAAAATGCTTTATTGATGAAAAAATGACTTTTAAATTTTGACCCATTTTAATATTTACAGACACACTTAAAAAACTACTTTTGACAATAATAATAAAGACTTAATTTTTAAATGTGATAAAATACATTAAATCTATTTGAATTTTTCTTTTGTCATGTTTTAAAAAATACCTAAAAATTAATCTAATAAAATCCTTAAGTGTTATCTTAAACAAATTTCAATACACATATAAACTCTAAAAACTTAAAAGACTTTAAAGAATGACTTAAAATTTTAACTACAAATGTAAACGTAAATACTAATGACTTAAAAATAATTAAAATACTATTGTGACAAGATAATAATAATAATAAAAAGCTATTAAAATATACTTATATGCATATATACACCATATTGTAGATTCTCCAAATCAATGGATGACGTGTCTAATACTCAAACTAGGCTTGAATGACGAAGTCAAGTGTTGATCTCTGTGGATTGAAAATAGTAGATCTAATATCTATATGAATAACACTGATAGATGGGAAATTGGCTCTCACTATGATCCACTCATCATGGGGAGGACTTGTATACCAATCAATCTTGTAGTCAATGCCGTAAATTTATCCCTGAGAGAAGATCAAGAAATTAAAGATCTAAAATTAGTCACGCTAAATAATCTAATGCACAAATTGGTGATTAAAGAACTACAAAAATATGTATATCTCATAAAAGGTATCACTCAAACCAAATCATGGGTCATGTAAAATATAAGGCACGGGTAATGGAATTTATTATTCAATATGTTAAATTTGAGACTTTGTAGAATATGATAATAGGTAAACTATTTTGTTAGATTTATAGGTAGAACTTGTAGGAAGCACACAAATTCAATCCATATTAGATATAGATAAATCTTCAAATGCCAAAAAATAACATAATAGAGGATGAGTATAAAACCAAATAAACCTAAATGGAAACATTGGTGGAAGCACAAATAAAATACATGTATTAACTCCAATGAGTTTCACCCAGTTCTGCATTGAAGATCAGGTTCTACTAATGTTGTGGACTATGATAATGTTACACTAATTTGATGCAGATCAAAATAAGTGAAATGATGGACAAGGTCGGTGGCTTATCATGGAGGCTCCTAAGAACTGATATTTTATCAACAAGGGGTGAAGAACAATATAACTACCCCTCTAAACCACTAAATCTTTCATCATCTCACCTGCTCTGATACTAGATGATAGATCTGCTTTCGATCTGTAGAAGATAAATACTACAAAAAGGAGTCAAACACAAAATATTTAAATCACAATAATATATTTTGTACTCTATTATATCTTCTTCTACAAAACCATATGTGAAAGATAACTTATATAGGAAAGTTATTTCCTATAATAGGGGAGATCAAATCTCTATCAAAATCTCATATAATAGTATGGGATATCAACCACCTAACTAAACAAATCAACTCCATATATTATTATTAGGCATAACAATAATATACTAAAAAGACTCTAATAACGTAATATCCATAATTAAATTATTTACAATTAATAATGTGAGTAATATACCTCAACACCTATGTATAAGATAGCCATGGCCTCTCTATTGTGCAAAACTATTGGCACACAAGTAAAACACACAGAGTTCTAAACTTTGGACTACATAAGATAAAATGTGTAGTACATAGTTCTAATTGTAAGTGCATACATGAGATATTCATCCTTATTACATGTTCTTATTTGGGAGGATACTCATATCTAAAAAATAAATTTCCATGCCCAATTATAGAAGTACACACCTGCACTCTCATGATTCATAGGCTATAATATGTGTTGTGCACCCCTCCCTTCATAGACCAATATAATATCATATATACAAGGCATATAATTATAGAGTCTACACAAATTATTTTAGTATAATATTAATTAATGTCTTATTCCTTTCAAATAATATTACCATCTATACTTCTTTATGGACTCCCATCTTCTCTACACCATTGTGCTACTATTTTTTGGCACCTATCCTTATATGTAGCCTTATGTGTGTAGATAACACAAACTCAAAAAAATATAAAGTATTCATGGTTTAGTATGAAAATTATCCTCAAGATATACTCTCTCATAACTCTACTTAATACAAGGATGACATGGCAAAATATAAAGAAACCCTGCATAACTCATATGTTAGAAAATAAGTCCAGATGTATTGATAGGTGGAAGTAATAAGTAAAGGTTGTAGTTGGGTCTAATTAGACATCATTAGAGGTAGGTTTAGAGTATAATTAAAATTAAAGGTGATGATTAGATAGTTATAACATGCACACATGTATATTCTAGCTTTAGAAGTGTACTTATGTCCTTGATGCATGCGTAGATTATCTGAAGACCTAGAAATGACCTTCCAACTACTTTTATGATCATATTGTCAACCCAAATTAAATGAACATGTTTTGCAATATATATTTCATAGGAGTCTTGTTTTCTTGATTTATGAGTGCCAAATTTCAAATTCAATTTTCATATCTACCATCTCAAGTGGTGAAATCAATTACGCATGGTCTTGCTTATATCTAATAAACCTTGATTTTAATTATGAAAAGGAGCCATGTCCTTCATATAAAAAAATCTCTACCCATTAAAATTATAATATTAGCTTAGGCCTTGGAATTAATAATTGAACTACCTTTCTTAATAATCTATGTTCTGTGTGTACTAATGGTTGTTGATTTTGCTTATGGATGTTCATCTCTCTCATTATTTTCCTCCCTTCACACCTCTATGTGGAACTAAAATATTCTGCATGTCGCATGTTGTGTTTAAATAAGCCTATGTAATAATTATCTATTAATCATCTATAATCCCTCTTAACACTATTCTGTGTTCCCATACCTTTATACAAAATGCTTATGTAGTTGGTGTTTGTTTAAATACTATGTGTTTTTAGTTCCTTTATTTTATTGTGTCCTCAAATAGGTGAGGTACTCACTCTATTCTTGGTGCATCACCACTTTCCCTTTCAACAACTCTCTTACCCTCTCTCAGTCCTTTTCCCTTATCAATATTAGGTTTACTATTAGCTATATATTTCTGTTTTGCTCTTGTAGGTTTGCATGTTGGTCCTAAGCCATGTGCACTTAAATTAGAAATAATTCAACCTTCTCTATAGGTTCATCCCAAATATTTCAAGATTCCCACACCTTGAAGGATGATCATGTTATTACATTAAAGCATAAAATTACTCTTAGGTGTTGAGCCCCATGGCTCTCATCATGGAATTATTGTGTGGTTATGCACGTGAGAGTCATTCTCATGATATGTGCACATTTTGAGTGATAACATTTCTCTCATACCCTATTGGGATTTTAATCTTGATGGGAATTACAAAATTTTCACATAGACCTAATCTGGATTATGGGCCCAATTATAACTTTAAAAAGTCATTGATTCTCCCTATAGACCTAATTAGGTTTATTTCCCTATTACAACTTAAGAATTTCAAGGATGATCCTATAGATCTAATTGAGTTTTGACAAAATATTTACTAAGATTTGAAATAATAAATTTTAAAAATCAAATAAATAAAATGCTTTAAACAATATTACCTAAAAAATATTACAATCACAAGTTGATATGAAAGATTTGATAAGTGGGGAAAACCATCGAATGGTAAAAAAAATTCACAATCTAGTATTAATAATCTTGCAATAATAAACTCCACGTACAATAGCACGTATAATTTTAGAAGAATGGCCTTAGGTAAAGAGAGCATTAATGATGCAAGAGTAAGACATAGAACAACAAGAATGAGTTGTATGTTGAGAGTGAATTAATGAGAGAGGTGAGTTCTTAATATATATCTAAGAGATAAGAGGAGTTAAATGTGAAAGCTTAAACATGTATGTCATGTGGCTCTATTCCTCTTACAAGTGAGGAGTATGTGTGTGCCATGTGGGGGAGAGGAGTTACATGAAAATAAATTCAAGTATAATAAGAGGATGAAATAGGTGAGTGACACCATATAAAGGTAGGAATAAAGTGTATTTATAAATATAATAAATACACACATAATAAAGACTTAGGATAAACTTAGAAACCTATAGGAAAGACCCAGATTAAGGTTATTCTTTAGCACTCCCTATTAAGCTTAATTTGGTGATACAAAAGTGGAGAAAACCTTTTGAAAATAAATGATGGATTTGAAATTACATAATAATTCCCCTTAATATAAACTTCTTTCAAAAATAATTACAATGGTGTAGAGATAATAAATAAATTAAAGTTCCACCAAAAGTCACAAGGATGAAAGTGTGATCATAAATAATCTCCAAGAATCCTCTTCAGATAAGGTGGTCCATTTGTGATGGAACAAAGACAATCAAGAAGGAGTAATTATCTAAAAAACTTTGATAAAAATAATCTAACACCAATCATTCAAGTTACTAATATTCCATCAAAATATAATATGCATACATAAAGTAGTAAAAGTAGATGTACAATTAGACAAATTTAAGCAAAGACAAATTTCATCATAAAGTGTGTGAAACTACATGAAAATAAATTAGTCAAAATAATCAAAACATATATCATATGTAATAATAATTAAGGAATGAAAAAATATATTTAGTTAATCAAAATGGAGATATAAATATGTCACTTGTAAAAGATATTCTATGTGAAGCATTAGAAGAATTTTTGCAGGAATACATATCAAATTATCTATAAAATTAATTTTATTTATGAATCTAAATATTTTTACCCTTAGAGGTAGGAGATTTAGTCATTTTCAATCAATAAAAAGTATAATGTATGGATTTACCACAAGATTTGCATAGGTGCAATTTTCAATGTTTAGATATACGATGCTCATGTTTTCCACAATGTGCACAATGTTTAGTAATTTAAACCAAAACATGAGCATATACATCAAATAATATTGGGGTATGATACAATTGTTACATTTAATCATTGAATTAATCTCAGGCACTGAGACCCCATGCTCTTGGTGTATAAGTTTTGCGTAGTTGTGCAAGCAAGATTTGTTCTCATGACGGGTGCCCATTTTGAGTGATAACAGTTTCTAGCACGCCTCATGGAACCTAGAGGATTTAACTAATGATTTCATTTGTTATTAGTTAATAGTGTTGAAGACACTATATAGAGCACCTAAATACTCCAAGTATCTCTATTTTATAAACATCAGCTTTTCACCTATATGCCAAGGAAAACATCATCTTCAAGAGGTAAAAATTTTAATTTTATTGAATTACATGTACCTACTAAGAAAATAAGAGTTAATTCATCCTTATACCCTATCAAAAGAGATATTGATTCAAGATAATAATCCCCTAGAGCTTAGTTTACTCCCCCATTTACCAGATTCATTGCACCTAAAAGAGGACTATTCCCCATCCCATTCATGGTTGCTCTTAGAAATCATCCCTTTGTTCCCTTTAGTGGAAGTAGTCCATTGGCCCTTCCCCAATATGACAACATTACCTTAGCTACTCTTGAGAGAATCACCTACTTTACTAGAGATAATTCTACTACCCTTGTAGATCATATATATGATGTTTTAAATATTTTCTCCATCTATAATGTAGTTGAAGACAACATCGTAGTGTGACTCCTTGCCTCTTTTTTGAAAGGAAAAGTGCTTGAGTGGTACCAAGTTTTATAACCTAGGACTATCCAAAATTGGGATGAGTTGGGTGCAAAACTATGTAGACAATTCAAGGAGAATAGAAACCACCTATCACTGATGGAGTAGCTCACTACCATTAAAAGAGTTTTACATGAGTAAATGGTTAAGTTCAACTTCATATTATAGAGGACTTGGGATTGAATTCCACCTTTATTAAGACCTTATTCTAATGCTACATTTTTATATTTTCTAAGAGAATTGAATAGTGATTTGGTCTATTGGAAGCAAAATTACTAAGAGGGGGGGTTAATTATTCTTTAAAGCCTTTATTATCAATTACACTTAAGCAATCATGAACTATTCAAACAAGCATATAGATCTAGCAAGCATAAACAACTATCCACATAAACATGAAACACAAAAACACATCATATATATTGGAAACCATATAGGGGAAGAGAACCCACTTATCTCTAAAAATGGAGTACAGTCCTATAAGACAAAAACCAAGTTTAGTGAAGCACCAACTCCATATGGAGCACCAACCCCAACTAGCCAAGTACCCACTTGCAAGGAGGCACCAACCCCCATAGATGACTCAACACCAACTCAACAACCTAATTACTTTGATCACCTTAATAACACTATATTACTTACATAATAGATGATGATCACCTTCTTTATCTCTTCTCACTCTTCTATCCCTCTCAAACTACCTTTTAAGCTTATTCGCTCAACTAGATCTCTTCAAGACTGATTAGGTCATATGACCTTGATCTTCATATGAAAACACACTATCAAATATTAATTATAGATCCTCTATACTGCTATAATTTTTTAAAATACCTCCTACTCAACAATGTGCAATTCATTTTCATACCATCTACATCCCCAAATAGGCCTAATATTGCCTTGTACATATATCATTTCTTGTTCATGTGCCACTTAGTTTGATAATCACTCGTAACATCTTAGGTTAGATATGGAATAATTATTATAACATATTATAAACATGATTCAAATGAATATTGAGCCCCTTTTGGTCTATCATAACTCTATTAGACCTCATTTCACTTTTAGGTCTCATGGAGACCTAATTCCATTAGGTCTACTTTAGGACATGTTACATTTTTCTTTCTTTGGAACACTTTAAAACTCCACACATGGAAATAAAATATAATATAACAATAAAATATACCCCCAATAATGTCTTCTAGGATCAATAATACATTTTATAACAAATCACTACTTGAAACCCCTCATATGTACTCAGTCATATTAGGCATGTGTACAACACAAATATACCTTTCAATACTGAAGCTCAAACTCACTTAAGCCACTTAAACATGATCATAAAAGTAAATATATAGAGTCTATATTAACTTAATGTCATCACCATATTCAAAAACACTTCAAATCAGGGCAATAGGGCTTAAACTCATATCTTTAGTATGCTCACTCAGAACTACTAGGACTATTAAAAGCTAGTCATAAAACTACTTGACATCCAAAGCTTGAAAGTACACTTTAAATGATTATCAATAAATCAAAAATCATATATAACATATTCATAACAATATCAATCACAAAAACCATAAGATCTATTATCAAACATTGGTCTTACAGACCAATCTTCTGACCTTATCTTGCATAGTCTTGCATGAACCAGACAATCCATTTTGGCTTCAACTTTTTAGCCTCTTAAGTTGATTTAATGGATTTCCAAAAGCATGAATAGGACTTTAAAGTCACAAAAAACAACACCATATGCATTAGAAACTTCAACTCAGGGCATAAATCCTCAAACTCTTTACTGCAACTTACTTGCTTAGAACTATTAATTCACCTTAAATCACAATCATGGTGATATTGACCTTTAATACCCATATGACCATTTTCAAAGACTTCCAATACATGAACATGATATTATGACATATCCAAACCATATTTAAATATTAAAAGCATATGGTCTATTGGTAACTATTGGTCTTACAAACCAATTTGTTGACCTTCCTATTATGAATATAGGAATCCAAGAGGCGAGATTAGTATTGTATTGGTCTAAGAAATAAAATTAAAAACAGCACAGTAAATCATAAAACATATAGCCTAGACCTTAGGGATATCTTAGTAACAAGTAAACACATGAAAAACACAACAAAAATATAAAATAAACGCTCTTTTACATTCCTTGGAGCTTCTAAATGGTTTGTTGAATGGCTTGCTCAGCTTGGGCATCAAGAAGTCTTTGGCAATGAAGCCTACTTGGCTCCTTCTCTCCTTGGAACCTTGGATTTAATGTTTCTTGGATTAATATTTAGGCATCATAACACTATTGGCATGAGGCTTATGGAATAAATCCTTCATAATAACTCTATAATATCCAAGCTTAGAAATGAAGAGGTATAACCTTGTGTTTATAGGTCTCATAACTAACTCTAACCCTACAGAGGTTAGGTTTAGAACTAACCATGGTTTAATCAATCTAACTCTGAGTTGATTTAGGCTAACTTTGGGTTGAGTTAAATATAATCATGAGGGTCAAAATGATTATGCATCTCACCCACTTCTGTTATTTTACAAGTAGATTAACAACTCATAAAAGATATTTTTGGTTGAATTTATGAATTTTCAAAAATAGAACTTTATAATTATCCATGATCCACTTGGCCACTTGTCATGAGAGTTGAGGAATAAATTTAGTTAATGAATTTAGAAAATAATAAATTCCAAAAGCTATGGATTTTAGATATTTATGTGAGTCATGATGATGTCATCAAATCTAGATTTATGAGTTTCTAAAAATATAAATTCACTAATTAGCCATGGACTTTTAAACTATGAATTTAATTGGGTCTAATCAATTAAAAAAAATTATCAAGGTAATTTCATTTTCTAAATTCATATAAGGTTATCCCTCACCCTTGGTTGAGAACGTCAATTTGTTAGGTCACAATTTGATTGGGGATGAATCTATGAGAGGTTATTTTTGAATACGATAAGATACCCCAATTTGGGATGCTCAACATAATTTTGAGATTTGATAAATGATACATAAGCAAATTTGAGATGTTCAATGATTCCTAGGCTTAATTTGTAATGGTTGGTAGGAATCGATCTGAAGTCTGGATGAAATCTAGTTGTGGCCAAATTTAGGTGTCTATAGTTTTCCCTTATTTGAGAAGAAGTTTAAATCTATAGGCACAATAATGACTTAAAAAATAATTAAAAAGGATTGTATGCCTAAAATAAAATAATTATTAGATAATAAACTCCAAATAATGTTTGGGAAGCCTAAAATGATGCCCCCTCAAGTGAGTGGTTGACACATACAATTGATGAATGATCCCTTGAAAAGAAGAAAAAAGAAGAATGGAATTAACCCATGGGTGAGATTAATCCAATTGAGATAATGCTTGCATGAATTAATATAAAAATAAGTACTAATTTACCCAAAGGTGGTTATAATTAGTAACAAAGGTTGAGACACTAATTTTCCCAAATGCAGTTATAGTCAGTGGCAATAACATATGCCCCAGTTAGGGCAGATGAGATGAAATAATGATTTGCCCATAGGTGGTTATAATCATTAAGATGACCTAGATGGAATAATGATTTTTTATTGTACCCCAGTATGGCAGATTAGTAATAATAACTCAAGGATATAATCAATAATATAGATTAAAAATGAATGGGCACAAACATAGATTTGATGGTTTAATGATTGAAGAAGCCACAAATAATCAGGCACATGAAGATGCACAAAGTGATGAAAGAGATTATTAGAAGAATAAAAATTGATCAATGTGAATAATTTAATTATACCTACCAAAGTGGAGATGGTTTTCCTTATTAGCATTTATACATATAAAATGGTCAAGTGACTGATTCAATCAAGGGTAGGAGGATTTGCCAAGGTTACCAAGGAGAAACTTTTGCAGCTCCATTTCTTGTAAGACTTTCTGAGATGATTTTTGATGTAGCACATGATGGTATGCCTCATGATGGAATACCATGAAAAATTTAGCCAAAATATGCATAAGGATTGACTTCCGATCACATAAATAACTGAAAACAATGCACCAATGATAAAAACTATGATGATAACGTTGATGTATGAATATGGATGGCCTCAAGAATAATGAACAAGGAATAACCCAATGAATGCATTGTTGTCACTTAGATTTTTACCCTTTGAGGAGATGACAAGGATATCCTCATCCAAGTGGCACAATGGAATCATCTCTATGCTTTTGGGTAGCCTAAGGAATGAGTTGAGTCTTTAGATAGGACTAGCTCCTTTGATGTACCACAATGGATCAAACAACAACTAAACTTGGGGATGAAAAAGGAGAAAGAGACTAAAAGAAAAGGTAAACTAATGGAGGTGATACACCAAGTTTACTGATGACATCCAATCATATGCATATTACAGTTGAGACCAAGCAATAAACCAAATGTACACTCTTCTAATCTACAACTTCTCACATCAATAATATATTGTGAGGTCAAGATGAAAATTTAGACTAAGGAGGACTAAAAAAGAGGCCTTTAATGGAACATGATGAAGAGACAAAATCACTTAATATTTGACATATCCCAGAACACTTCACATGCCCTGTAATAATAAGTTTTTCAACTGCAAATAGGTTGTAAGAATGAGCTAACATGCTAAGGAAACAAGAGTGTCACTTAAGCAAAATCAATCATTTAAATGAAACACACCATGAAAAATCATAGAAGGGGTAAAAATTAGTCATTTCATTGATAAAAATAAAATTTAGCATGGCTTCACCATACTCAAGTGGATCATCCCATATAATGCCAAAATGGCTAACTCTTATAGAGTTTGATAAAGAGAGAGAGAGAAACATGGAATTCTAAGGGTCACAAGGACACTTTTCAAGCTGATAATATAATTTATCTATGCATGATAATAGGATATGGGTATATATATGAAATATTAGGAGCTAAAAGTGTCAACTCAAGTCATCAAAGTTATGCAAAGTGGCTTAAAATTCCTTTTCTTGCACAGAAAACTACCTTCATGATTAGGCCTATTTGAGTGACTTGTAACTAATAAAGGGTAGGTAAAATGATTGGAATGGAATGGTATCATCTCATAAATTCCTCTCTATGCATTTTATTCATTATTGATCTTCTAAAATCACATGGAAGAGATCCATCGTCACCTGCACTCTAGAAAACCTCCTTATGCACCTTGCACACTTATCTTCAAATTTGGCATAATTTGTTCATTAAAATCCATAAAATGAAGTGTTTGACATGTTTAAATACCCTAAATTTCCTTGGAATAATTAGGGGTACCTTAAAATCACTTTACCTGAAGATTTCTTCCCTTCTATCTAGCTTACCCAATATGCCAGATTTGACTAGCTGAGTTGAATCACCTGGTTGGGGTACTTAGACATTGTTTCATCGAATTAAATTAATATTATGAATTATTTAAAGTCTTAATATTCTCTCCAAACTTTTTTTAATCTCCTAACTCCTCCTATAGCCTACACAACACATAAATAGTGATAAAAACCCTATTTTGTACCTTGTTCGTACAAGTCCATACAACTAATCATGTTGTGAAGCATAATAAGGGAGTATTGTCCAAGTTAAAATATATATTATATTCAAAATATTTCATTATATTATCTTTAAAACTCCACTATCCAAAACTAGTTCATTTAAGGGTTTAGTAGGTTTTAGTTTTGGTCTTAAGCTTGGTTCATAAAACCCTGACATCCAAGCTGCAATCCAATTCCACAAAAAACTTTTTTATGACCCTTTATAACATATTCAAAGGTTTTGGTTCCCCATGAAAAGCTTCAGATGATATGTGAGTACTCAAAGTTGCCTTATCATGCTTGTTTTCTTGTTTCTTTGCATGCCTGATGGGTTTCTGAGACAAAAATAACTTCTTGAAGAACTCCTTTGGAGTATAATATGTGAAAAACCTTGTAGTGGCCATATAGACATGTTCCAAGAGTTTTAAAATCATGTTTAATTATAAAAGTGTGAATGGCTTCCTCTTTTTTCCTTAGGCTTTATCTTTGATTAGTATGTTGAATTACAACTTAAAGCTCAAAATGGTTTTTTGGTAGTTATCCTTGTATCAAATAGATTTCACCCTCCATTATAATTCTAAAATAATGAAAAAACCAATTTCTAATCTCTTCCAAGTTTTTTAATGGATATGACCCTGCATTTATCTAGTAGGTTTATTCCTTGCTTATTGGGTCTGCCTACAAACCTTGGTGTATAGAGTATTTTGTTAATATATATACATATACGATAAGTTATTAATGTTTATATAGGTGCATTACAACTTCAAAAACTCTCTTTAAAGGTTTCTTTGTCCTCTGGTCCACTATCTCTCCTATTTTGTCAAGAATGCAGGGCTTTATGCAAGGGGAAAGTACCCCTATCTGAAACAAAATAGGGGGCACTTCCCCTATTTGATCCTCAAAATTAGGAATTGGAGAGGGTTATCCAAGTGGAAAGGATGCCTTTTAAAGAATTTTATCTCTTTATTTCATGATTTACCCCTTCAAAAACACAAATTTCAAGATTGGTTCTTTAACAAGATAAACTATGCAGGGTTTTTTGTACTTAGACTAAGTTTGAAATATAAAGGCTTCTCCTTGATTATTTTCCATTGTGAGAATGTAATGAGGTAATTTAGACCATATTGGATGATTTTTTTCTTTTGAATCAAATTTAACTTGTATATTCTCATCTCATATCTTTTGGTTCCATGACTGGGTCACTTCCTGCCATGACTGTGAACCTCTACCTATATGTCACTGTTAGGCCTTTGTTTGGTTTGTCCATGATGATTCTTAGCCCTTTGAGACACTTTATATTGTTACAAACTGCATAATTCAATTATAACTTACCTCTATATTCCAATGGAGCTAAAAATAGTGCCTATCTTTGGGATGGAGACATTTTTCCTCAAGACTCTGTTTTGGACTGATTCAGTTTATCCTCAAGAGCCTATGGGTTTCCTTTAGTGGTTGGGCTTAGTTATGACCTATATAGATATCTTCAAGAAACATTATAACTAATTAACTATAGGAATATAATTTTAAAGGTCTTATCCCTTCCTTCACACTTAGGCTCACCCAACTGAGTTCTTTTTGCTCACTATTGTCTCTGTCCTTCTTAGCTAGTTGTAGGTGTTCTTTAACCCTATCCACTTGGTCATGATGTAAATAAGTTCTTTGAAACCTCCCTAAGGTTAAAAAATGAGTATATCATCTTGAAATCACCTATATGATCTATTTTAAACCAAATTATGCCTTTACTAGGGTTGAGACACTTTATTAGTGACCCCTATTGTAGGTGCTTACTAAGATCATATATATAGACTGAGGGTGAGTGTGTGAGGTAAACACATGCAACTCATCTTCTCTTTTGGTGATATTGAGTCATAAAATTCCTCTCATCTATTGGAAACATTTTAACATGATATTATGGCTAAGTTTCAACTTTGAGTGATAAATATCTCCTTTTGGGCTTGAAACTATAGACATATCTGCCTACTCACAATGCATTTGAGGCCATCTTTGAGTTCTTGAACAATCACCTTCCCTTGGATATCTACCTTTCAAACCTTGTAAGGACCTTATCTTATATAAGGGATACTAAAAAAACTAATTATTATTTATTCATAACTCTTGTGACCATGATACATTATGTTCACAAAATCCTACAGTCCTATATTTAGCACCTTTAGAGAAAAAGGACTTGTATCAGTCTTTTGATCCTTTTTTAAGGTTTCTATCTCTTTGAATATCAACCTATTAATTATAATAGGCTTTCCATGATTTATTTTAACTCACTATGTCCTTAATAAATGTCTAAACACCCATTTCATCACTTCATAAGGGTCATCTATCCCTCTGTGGTACCACCTGTAGGTGGCTATTGATTGTATACATGGGTAGTGAGTATGAAATCAAGAAAAATGAGGATGAAAGGTTTTCAAAAAAAATCAAACTCAAGGTTAAATATTTCAAAATCACAAATTTCACCAAGGTAAACTTGTAACAATTTCCAATACTTGTCTTTTAATGTGAAAAATCACTTGCACATGTGAATAAAGTAGGCAAAGGTATCCTATGACTATTTGGTGCATATGAGATGAGCTTGTAAACCATGACAATTGAATTAGATATGGGAGTATCAAGGTTAAAGGTAAATAGAAGAGAAATAGGACTCTAAAAACATGTTTAAGACACTAAAAAAAACCCTTGAATCCATAATAAAGCACAAAACTCCTGCAAATGGTGAAAACTCTTCACAATGCAAAATGGTGTAGCCTCCTAAAAATTGAGTTGGTTAGCATAGTGTTAGTTTTTGAGTCACCTTTAATAAAATTTTCATGAATTCTACCATAAAAGAAGTTCACCCACCTATCGTTTCCTGTGTGTGAAATTTCTAAAAGAATTGAACCTTTAAACTTGAACCTTTCTCAGAGTTCAACAAGTTCAATGAGTTTAATGGTTCAATAGGTTCAATATTTATCAAAAGTGAACTATTTGTCCCTTTGTGTATTTTAATTATGACTTTAAACCTTTTGATTAAACTTTAACCCTTTTTTAGAGTTCAAAAGTTCACTAGTTCAAGAATTCAATACTTGATGTTTTATAAAGAGTCGTGTTCACTCAGTTCCCTTGTCTAAATTAATAAAGCACTTAAACCTACCACTTAAACCTACCACTTGAACCTACTACTTGAACATATCACTTGAACCTACATAGCAAAGTCCAATGGTTCAATGTTTCTCAAAATGCATTGTTCCTTTGTATTTCAATTATGTCTTTGAACCTTATGGTTGAACTTGAACCCTTTTTCAGAGTTCAAAAATTCAACGGTTCAATGTCTTAAAATTTGAAGAGTTCAACGGTTCTAAGTTTCAAAGTCCAAAGTTTCTAGAAAGATCATGTGATTATTGGTTGATCTGTGTGGTTCATTTCATGTCATTGAACCCTGAAGTTGAACCATATTTTCAAAAGTTCAATGATTCAATGGTTCAACGGCTATACTCTTATCTTCCCCTAAAGATTTCTCTAAGTTAAAATTAGTGGGAGATTTAGAGGAAAATATATCTGAAACTCACTATAAAGCAGAACATTTTGAATTTTCATGAGGTTACAAATAATCATTACTCATCAAAATCATGTGTTAAATATGCTTTCCATTAATGCATATGTTAGAATGTGTCTTATCAAGAATGTTTAGCACATATTGTCCTGATTTAATCATTTTATTTGGTTAATATCTACATACAGAGAAAATAATTCAAATTCAGCAAACAAGCATACTGGGCGATACAAAGGAGAACAACATAAGTGATATAAGATATTCAATTGCTTGAATCCATAGTGATTTTAGATAAATTTAAGGTGAGTTTCACTCTTACTATAAGTTATTTCCTCTACTTGGTTGGAAAGAAGGATCCTTTTGAGTTTGCAGCATTATTTAAAAATTCAAAACTTTCTCTTTTCATTATATTCTCTGACCTGTAGCCATGAAATCCGCTTGTCTTGATTACAAGCATGGCCCTAGTCTCATATGTTCTCCACCTAAAATTGGGGACACCTCTCTGGTCCAATATGATTGGGAAGATTTTAAAGAAAGGGATAGAAATCCTATGATGCAAAAAAATAGTATAAAGTGGCCTAGTTGAAGATGTGGCCTTTCCCATGGCTATACAATGCCCTGAATTAGTCCTTGAATGCATGAATAGATATGAACCTCAAAATAGGTGCATCAGGACTACATATGGTAATGTTCTATTACATATCAATAGATAAACCCTAATGTATGTGATGATAATCCCTTCCAAGGAACCATACTCTAACCTTAGTATTACTTCTTCCTAAGGTTACTTTTTAATAAATAAAACAATTTACAAGAGCGTGATTGCTAGGAATTGGCTCTTGAAATTCCAAAAAGGAGTTTCAATATTGCCTAGGCCATTAACAAGAAATCATATGATTCCATAAGTAAAAGATATAATGGTATTATTACACAGACTAAAATGCAATGCTCGTGCATATTATTGTGAAGACTGGATGTACTTCTTCATACAGGTGATCCTTCAAGGAGAACAATATTTGGATTGGGTGGAAATTGTAGATGAATGTTTGCATCAAGGTTTAAGTAATTGTTTGGGAATTAGAGAATTTTATATGTCTTCGTACCTCCTCTACTGCCTGGCTTCTACGAGATAATGGGTAGGGTGACTTCATACACTCTTGGTTGAAGACAATAAAATTTATGATTATTACTCATAGTTACAAATGCATAACTGCTATGAGGATTATAGGAGGGTCAATGATTTTTTTAATGGGAAAATGACTTTTGAATTGTCAAATAACATTAATAAGAGGTTGTTTGATGAAGCTATGCAGTTAATTAGTATCTATGGTAGTTTCTTCATTCAATTTTCTTGGTTCACTTATATTAGAGTTGGGGGTTTTGATGGTGAACCCTTGAGGTTACCCAAGTATGTTTTTAACCAATTTGTGCTAATAGAAGTCTATAAGAAATTAGCACATGTAGATAAAAAATTCTCAACGAAGAATAAATATGGTATATCTTTTCCTATTGAACTTGGATGCTATTCATGCAAAACAACACTGATGCTTTGAATTTAGAATTGGATCTTAAGGAATTCAATTTTCAATACTTCACATCCAGACCACAATTTGATAGAAAAGGTTTTACCAGAGATAATTTAGACCTTGGAACAAGATTTTCACATATTCCTCAATTAGAGGATTATTGGGAGGATTGTTCAGATGAATTTGAAGTTAGAAGGAGATTGTTGTCCAAGTTTTCCCTAGGGTAGATAATTACCCTTAAATTAAGTATGGACATTTATGGAATTGTTGACTATGATGAATAGGTGATTGATCCACAATTTGAGCAAATAAAACAATCACCTATTCTAGAAATTGACTAGGAGAAAAGTGAGGAAAATAGAATTGAGGTCAAGACCCTTCCAGTGACAAGGAGAACTAAAAAATGGCTGAGAGAGCAAAAACTGGGAGGAACTCAAAACATAGTCTCCCAACAATGTGCATAAATAATTGAATCTCCATTCCTAATAAGCTCATCTAACCAACCTATTGCTATCTGTGATGCAGTTACTTTTAAGTCAAAAATTGGAAGGGACCCTATCATCAAAGAATCTAAGAAATCCCTTGTAACTACCTTGCCTCCTCATGCCACCATGTCAAGGACTCAAAGCAAGAAGAAAAATCAAATTTTTGAAAAAGTGATTATAGATTTGAATTCTAAAGAGGATTCAAGAGAAGTCAAAAGTGATAAAAAATATGATTCACCAATGGTAGAAGAGGTTAGTATAGATCAACAGATAGTGATTCCTTCTAATTCTGTTGAATAGATGATTATTTCAACTGTGCCTTTTGATCAACCAAATCCTGATAGAGAAGCCTCAGCTTCTGCACCTATGGCTAGAAAGTTCAATCAGTCATAAAAGGAAAGTAGTTCCATTTTCTTTACCCTTAGAAGATATGGTGATCAAGTGTTTAGGGAAAGCTCCTAAATCCAAAAAGTTAAAAATGACATCTAGGGTAGATGTTGACCCAAACACAGGGAAATGGAATACAGAATTTGCCTAGCCAAAAACCAATGAAAAAGTTCAAGATCCTACTATTTAGGATTTTACAGTTGAAAAGGTAGACCTTGGGACTACATCACGTGCTGTTGATGTGCATCATCTAGAAGCATCTACTATAAGGATAGTTAGTAGAACTTGGAAGGATGAAAAAGATAAAAGAGAGTTAAAATAGACTGTGTGGTCAATGGTAGAGTATATTGATGCCATTCATAGTCTAGAACCACAACCAATTTCCCAAATGCCCATGTCTTTTGATCCAAAATCTCCTTTCAATCAAAGGATGTTAGATCAGATACACAGAGACAAAATGATTACTAGAGTATTTGATAGTTGGTTGGATGGCATCATCCTGAAAGGTACAGAATACATTCATAAATTGAAGAATGTATATGATCTGAATACAATCATTGTTGAATATTTGAAGACTCAGAACACTTTGTGGATAAAAGAGGAAGGAAAATGGATGAACGTGATGAATCAGATTGATGAATTACAAAAATATGGGACAACAAAGTTTTTGTTAGAAAAGAACTTGATAGGACTGGATGAAGATATATTATATGCAAGTAAGAAAAATGTTGAATGGAGAAGTTCAGTTTCCAGACAAGGATGATTAAAAATCACAAAAATGATCAAAGAAATAACTGAATTTATTTAGTCATTGTAGCATAATCTACAGTGCATTGATATCAATTACATAAAAGATGATGGAAAACTAGAGAAGGACATAAATGCTATGATTCAATCCTTTAGGGAAAAGATTAACTTCATTAAAGAAAGTGACAGCTTATCAACTAAAAACTTCTCTTAGATTTCAAAGGTAGAGTCACTTCTTTCTCTCTGTATCGACACACTCCTGGAGCACGCAGAAAAGTTGGGAAAAAATTGGAGGGAAGAAAACATTTGGAAAGCAAGGATAAAACACATCAGCATTCCCAATCATTAAAAAATTTAGGAGTTCATTATAGCATTTTAGGAATGGAAATCTCAACGTTTCTACCCCACCAAATGCAACAAATCTGGAGATCCTAGTCCATCACTTCAACAATGATTTTACTTACATAGTCTTTTTTATTTAGTTATTTAGTTACTTTTCTATTCAAAACTTGATCTTTATTGAATTTGTAAAAACTAAATCCTATATGGGTCAGAGTTACTTTAACTCTGGTTTAGTTTAAAAGATGGATGAGTTAAGGTAATGATATATATTTTTGATTGTAAAAAGATGGGGGGATAAGAAAAAAGATAGAAAAAGAGGAGTTCAAAATTCTAGAATTAAACCATTTTTTTTACAAATATATGTGATGTTTGTCTGAAACATTTTTCATCTATGAATGAAAATGAGAATTAATTATTGAGTACTTAGATCTGTGAGTTTGAGTATTTGAAAGTGGGTTTTCTATGTGAAATCTTCCTTCATATAGTAATTATTTTTCCATTAGACAATCTATTATGTGTGTTTTATCATTAGCTAGTTCAGCATATATATATTTTTCTATTTAATCATTATTGAAAATAGAATTTGTGTATTCTTTTACCTATCGTTGTTATAAAATCCTGTATTCATAACATAATGATGTATGGATATTAGTCTGCCTTTAAACACTTTTTAGTTAAAAGTGTATCTAAATTTTTAAATTCATTGAAAATATTAAAGGGAGTTGTACCTTAATTCAGAGGGGAACTAATCTTGATAGTTCACCCATTTTTTGTTTAACTTATTTGTTCCTGAGAGAAGGGTACGGAGTTAAAATAAAATATCTTTATATAAAGACAAATTTTTTAGCCAACACATAAAAAAACCACTTTAATCATGAAACCAAGTGTATGAATTATTATATTAGGAATCCAACAAGATATATAATAAATCTTAGCAACTGGTTTGTATGAACTTCTCCAAACAAGACCAAAACGTGAAGGGTGCATAGATTGATAGGCAATTTTAGAAGGTCAACTTCAAACAAATGGTTCATAAAGAAAAGTTGACCAATATCAAAATTATTACTATTAAAATAGATGTATATGATTGTATAATAACCTCCAAAAATCATTCTTCCTAAAACCCCTTGTGGTGACCGTACCAAATACAGACTTGTAAGTCACTCCTTTATGCCAAGAAGGATGAAAGAGAGATAGAATGGTTTTGAGATATAAATGAAACTTTAAATTCATTTAAAGAATTTATTTGAGTTAAAAAAATTTAAATTAAATATTTTAACCCTATCCCATGTGGCACACTTCCCAAAGAGGTTGTACAAGTGCCCAAATCTTCCTTTTTCACTATTAAACTATCCTTTGTTTTGTACAACCTACAATATTCAGTTTGTAACAGTCACTAAAGACTTCCTAGGACATAGGGAACATGACATAATCATTTTTAACTTTCACATTTCTTAATAAATACATATAAAGCATTAAATGCACCTATTTGACCCCTTAAAATGACTCAAAATGATAGATAAACCTAGATAACTAATGACTAAAGTTATTATAGCATAAATTGAAATTAATTGACCTATTAAAAACCTTATAATAATATATTATACCACCTATAGACATATAAAACTAAACTTATGCCTATATGTACCCCAATTTGAACTAAAAGTTAAATTTGGTCAACAAATTGGTGACTCATAGGGGTAGTATGCATGTTATACTAACTAGACCCATAGCCTTATTAGTTAATTGGTATTAGGATTCATCTAAGGATTGAGGAAAATAATAAAACCTTTGACCACTTGCCCAAACCTTTGATCAAGATAGGACACTAAGACTACCTCAACTACACAAAGCAAAGGACACACAAAACAAAGAAAGCAACACAAGACACACACATGTGCTCAAGGCACTTAGGTAAATTAGGAAATAACCTATTATTTACAGCTAACAATGAGCATACCTCCCTCCTGGATCAAATGGGAAGTCTCTTAGGTCTCTTCCATGACAAGAAACCTCATGGTGCCAAACAAGTAGTTTATTGAAGTAGACACTTTGTGATTCACCCTTATTGTTTGCTACCTTGATTGGTATGTATTCAATTGGATCAGATTAAAACATATCTCTAGCATATATGTATTCCTCTTATTCTTTGAGATATATCTTATACTGGTCCTTCATGTTATCAAAGCTCATTAATGCATCAATGGCTACAATTTTATCTTTGTAAGGCCCATTTGGTTCATGTCCTTCTTGGTATGTGTCATAAACCAGATCATCTTTCTCTATTTCTTCAATAATCTTGACAAATTGATCTCTAGCTTCTTCATTGCTCTTTTGAGGAATGGATGTTAGTTTGATGTTACAATTAGTACAATAATCTTCTAGTTCATCCCAAAAAGAATCACTTATTTGTTCAATATGTTCATGGTCATCTTCCTCAATATCAAAACCATACCAATTTGATTTTTCTTCTTCTTGATCAAAGACCAAGAAATCATCTTGTTCATGAGAATATTTTTGGATATCCTCATCATAACTTTCTATTTATTATTCACTATCTTCATCAAAACAAAATAGAAGCTCATCAAGTAGAGATAATGAAATCTCATTATGTCTACATAGATCCATACTTGTTGCTTCTTCTCCATTCAGAGTATCTTCTTCTCCCTTGAATTTTGCAATTTTATCTTCCACCTCACACAAGGCATGTTTTCCTTTAACAAAGGAGAGGGTGGGAGGGCAATAAATTTCCTTGACTAAGTTTAAGCATGTTGGAATATACTTATTCTCTTCTTTCCATCTTGCAGTCACCATATCAAAGCTTGGAAAACTTCCATCACTTGAAGCAACTTAAAATTGAGGAATAGGAGGATGACTTACCAAATCTACGTTTCTATTCATATGAGCCCTATCAACCTCTTCTTTATTTTCCTCTTTAGGTTGTGCTTGAATTTTAAGGACATAATTCCAACATGTGAAACCAATAGGCATAGCTTCTTCTTTCCTTTTTTCTTGAAGCTTTTGGGCTGGTTCATGATGAACACTCCTCCAATTTGGAATCTTGACATTATAAGTCTCTTTTTGATGATAGGTAGCAACTTTATTCACTTTTTCAAGGTCTTGAGCTAGTTCATGATGAACATTTATCCAACTTGGGATCTTGATATCAGATTGAATGGATTGAGGAGGTTGAAAGAGACTAGGAAGAGTTTACACATGCAGAGGAAGAGTTTCTTGAAGATAGATGTCTTGGTTTCCAGGAGGGATAGGTTGACTTTCCTCAAAAGAGAGATCATAATTTAGGAAATTAGAGTATTTAGTTTCTATAGAAATCTGTTCTAATTTCCTTTGGTGTTGGATCTCCAAATGCAAGACATTAATAGTAGGAGGAATTTGCTTTGGCATATGAGAGGATGCATTAGATGTGCTACTAGACTTATTCATTCTTCTTTGATGAGCAAATGTTTCTTGGAAAGAAGGATTTAGAATGAGATAACCTTGATTAAGTGTAGAAAAGGATGCTTTGAGTGTACTAGAAGGCTGGTTCATTTTATTTTGGTGAGTAAGTTCCATTTGATATAAGGTATTTGGGGTACAAAGATTCTTACTTGGTGTAAGATAAGGTTGTCTTGAGATGGAAGAAGGCACACAAGGCTGATTTCAGTGGGTGGGTTGACTCCTCCATCTTACTAGTTTCTCTTCCATAGATTATATGGCTTGAGCTTGCCTAAATAAGCACTCCTCTTTGTACATTATCTCTTTTTGGTATCTATTACACTCATTCAACCTATCTACCTCTATCATTTACTTCTCATACTCCAACATTATCTCTCTAACACTCTTATATTGACTAGGAGAAGGACAACTAGGAGGGTTACTTGAGGTGATTTCATGAACAACATGAGTTTGATCAAAGCTATGTGAAGGAACATAAGATCCATATTGCTCAAAAGTAGGATTATACATACCAAAGTCTGATTTTTTGATGCAATACAGCTACTTGACCAGTTTATTGAACTCAAATTTGTCATTGGTGTTGATTGAGATGCCTCCAAAAGGTTGATTGGTTGAAGAACACAACAAGGATTCTCCAACTCCTTAGATAAATTGTCCCACTAGGCATTGCAAAAACTGTTGTCACTTAGATTTTCACGCTTTGAGGAGATGACAAGACTCTCCTCATATAAGTGGCATAATGGAATCATCTCTATTCTTGTGGGTAGACTAAAGAATGAGGTGAGTCTCTAGATAGGGCTAACTCCCTTGATGTACCACTATGGATCAAACTAAAACTAAAATTGGGGGGTGAAAAGGGAGAAAGAGACTAAAATAAAAGCTAAAATAATAGAGATGATACACCAAATTGACTAATTAAATCCAACCATATGCATATTACACTTAAGACCAAGCAAAAAACCAAACATACACTCTTCCAATCTACAACTTCTCACATCAATGTTACATTGTGAGGTCAAGATGAACATCTAGGCTAAGGAGGACTAGATAAGAGGCCTTGAATGGCACATGATGAAGAGACAAACTCACTTAATCCTTGACATATCCCAAAACACTTCACATGCCCTGTAATAAGAAGTTTCATAAATATAAATAGGTTGTAAGAAAGAGCTAACATGCTAAGGAAACAAGAGTGTCATTTAAGAAAAATCAATCATTCAAATGAGACACACTATGAATAGTCATATAAGAGGTAAAACTTAATCATTTAATTGATCAAAAGGTCTAAATTTGGGTAGGGCTTTGCCATACTTAGGTGGAGCATCCCATAAAATTACAAAATGGCCAACTCTTATAGAGTTTGAGAGAGAGAGAAAGAGGGAAGTCCAAGGGTCACAAGGAAAATTGTCAAGCTAAGAATATCAGCTATCCATGCATGGGAAGAGTATATGGGTTAAGATGTGCAATATTAGGAGCTAAAAGTTTCAACTCAAGTCATCAAATTTATGCAAAGTGGTCTATAATTCCTTTTCTTACATAGAAAATTGTAGACACCTAAATCTGGCCACCAATGACCTTCAACTAGGCTTTAAACCAATTTCTACCCAAAATGCACAATCTGGCCTAAAAATACTAAAACATGTTAAATGATGTGAAACTGACATATTCAAGTGCTGATTTTGGTTAGGGTATCCCTAAATGGGGTAATGCAATTTATGGGCCAGCTAACTTTGATCAGATCATTCTGAGTCAAAATGCCAAATTTGCACCTAGGTGCTCTGGATTGCTCTTTCTATCAAATTTTATACACAAGATACATGCCTTTGTTATTTTTTTTGGTAACATCCTAAATGGGAATATGGATCCAACACATCTGATATTGCCTTCCAATTCCAATCCAATCAAATTTTGGACCAATAATAAGGCATTTTGATCAATTTGAGTAATTTGTGCATAAAGTGCTTAATCATGATTAAGAGCTAATTAACCCAAATCAAGGCCTAACCAAAAATTACATGGAAATTTTTTGAATACTTATTTTTGGAAATGAATATTGAATATCTACATCATCAGGTGACCTTATTTCTTGGGAAGACATCCCTAGGCCATAAACGTCACAAATATCAGGATTCATGCCCTCCATGCCTCATCAATGTCTTCCATGATGCCCTCCAAGCCTCTTAATTGCTCCTCTATCCCAAATATTGATGAGCCTATTTATCAAATTTAATTTCAAAATTGAATTAATATTCAACCACTCATCTCAATCTTGAGATGGATGGTTCAGGTTGATTCTAGACACTCTAAAAAATCTTTAAATAAAGAGGCCATGAACATCATTTGTAAGACTTGATAATGCAAAGTTATAATGCACAAATGGTTTGAAAAGATTCAAGAAATTAGTGTTACCATGAAAAATTGATTCCAGGCCAAGCCAAGCCATAAGCCAAAGGTGCCAAAGAGAGATGGAGGTAGCCAAACTTCCATTGCTAAGGACTTCATGAGCACAAGTTGAGCAAGCCACCACTACAAAGGCATTTGGAGCATGCAAGGAAGGTGAAGGAATTATTATGTTTTCATTCCTTAATTTTTAGTTGTGTTGTCATTTGATTTTGTTAACTAAGCCCTCCCTAGTGTCTAGGCCTAGAGATGTTATGATATTAGTGTGTTTTTTTCATTTTATTTTTATTTTGGAACTAACACCATACTAACCATCCTCTCTTGAGTCAAATTATTAGATCACATTATGGCATGATTGATGGGACTAAACACATCTCACACCTGAAGAAGATCATTTTTCAACTCTAAAATATTTATTTGGACCCTTAAAACTCTTGTAAATTGATTTTCTAATTTTATTTTTCCATTTTTTGTTTACCACAGTTTTACACAGTAACTGACATCGGCAAGTAAGACCGACATCAATTGCATCTCTTAACCAATGTTGGTTAGCAAAACTGATATCAGATATATTTTGGTTAGCCAAGGTAACCAACATAGGTTTTATGTAACCGACGTCAATCACTATGTTTTTCCAAAAACAAAGATCTGAGAGCTATTTTTCCAAAGTTTATTATTTCAAACTAAAAAGAGCTTCAAAGCTAAAGGACATACTAACATTTTTGTTGTAGGACCAAGATTGATATTTGCTCAAAACATGTTTAGAACACCTTTTTCATGCTTACAAATCAATTAGGAACTTTGTTTTAGTGTTCAACAAAGAATTTAGATGTCTTTGATGAATGTTTTCAAAGTTTACAACTAAGACCAAGGGGTCAAATGAACACCACCAAATCCTTTATTTTGGGCTTAAAATTGAACACACTTATCTATTCTTTTTACAATAACTATTGAATTAGATTTATTTTGGCAAAAAGAGGAATGTTGCATGTATGCTCTTCCCTTTGTCCCCTATAGGGAACCCTTGGAATCAAAAGCACCATTCCTATTGCAAATAGACTAGTCCAAGGTTTAGAAAGAAAGTCATCTAAATCACTCCCCAAAAACTCATCAAAGTTTGGGTGATATTGAAAATGGCCCTAAAGTCTTTCTATTTCATGCTTTCTTTATTTTTATGTAAACTTGGCTTGCGAGGGGAACTTCATCACCTCCCATAATTTATTTAGGGAAGCTTTGACCTGGAGTTTCATTTCTCAGCATTGACTTCATTTGGCTCCTTTGGATTTGCACACAAGACGTAGTGGCACTTTGGACATTGCACTACACTGAGTGAACAATAGGATGTAGTGGTTTCAAAAACGACTAGACTTTTTTGTAACAAGCCAAGTGATACAGACCCAAAATCCATGTTTTTATTTTGCATTATTTGGCATGAAAGTCATGGTGAAATTGATTCCTCTAGATCATTAGGAAACTTATTAGATCTTAGACAAATCCCCACTTGCCACATAAGTATTATTGGTGCAAGGTGTACCTCAAGGTCCATGTTGCAGTACTATCATTTGAGAGAAGGGGGGTGTAAAAACCCTACTATATAATGAACATTTACTTTTGTATGAACACTTAAAATTCTCTCAAATGATGTATATTGATGGATTCCAACAATACTAAGTAACCTTGTCAGTTTAGGATCTAAGATTGCTTAATTAGTTGGTCTTTTATTAGATTAAAGTCTTGTTTGGAGTCAAAACTTGGTGTAAACAAGCAATCCAAACCAAACATATAGTCCAAATTTTATTTTGAATAAAGAAGCATTATGTTGCCCATGTGAGATCATCAATTTGCCTTATTCAAAAGTTCACCAAAAGCTTGAGAGTCATATCATCCACTTTGGCACGGTTATGCTACCCAATTTAGTCTAGACCTTACCAAAGTTGTTTAAGTCTTTCACTTATAATCTAAAATCAAAATTACACCTTTATAAGTTCATAGAGTTGATGTGCTAAGTGGGTTCACCATTTTCACTAAACTCAAGGGATTTTAGGTTCAATTTACAATTTGGTTTAAAGGCCATTTAAGACTGATAATCATTATCATCACTTGATAGACTTAAGCCATTTTGTGCTAAACACTTGCACTTTGAGTCTATGCACCACAACATTTTGAGTCAAGAAAAGTTGTGTTATGCTATCAAAATTATAGGAAAACATCTTTGCCTTAGAGAGTTTTTGAGACAAACCTTTTTGTCACACCTTTTGGGTAGTATAGCATCGTTACACTGCCTAAAACATTTCGAATATTTTTTCATAGACCCTTTTGCATAGGGTTCAAAATTTGTTCCTACATTTTTAAACCAATCCAAGTGTAATTTTTTGATCCTTTGTCTAAATCATAGTTATACCACTCAATTTTATGTATCTTACTTGTCAAAAGAACCAAGTTTTACACCATTTTTGTGAGAAAATAAACTATCTCTAAAAGTGCCTTTTGTTTCATACCTTATACCTAGTTGATCAAGTTCATGTCTAAGAATCAAATTCCTATTATTTTTTAGAAGTGTTTCAAATCCATTAGATTAAAAATTTCATCTATTTTCAAAGTCTAGCTTTTGACACCATTTGGCCAAGATTCCTAGCACATACCTTGTTTGAGCCTAGCTTTTGACGTTGCATTTGGCCAAAAGACCTAACAACATTTAAATTTATTAGATTAGACTGATTTGAAATACTTTGACCTTCGAGTCTAGAATTTTTATTTTTAGTCCATTTACTTGCTTATCTTTGTGTGAACAGTGAAACATTAGATACTTCACACTAGCTTGTTTCCTCACAAAAATTTGCATAAACCTTTTTTTATCTTTTTGATGAATCTAGACCAAATTGAAACATTATCTATTTTATACATTGTCCTTTTTATATTTTTTAAACTCTTTGACCTTTTATCACAAAGCATTGACTATGGATCCCAACATGTATTCCTACACTCGTAGTGGACTCATGTACAATTCAAGGATTAGTAATGTGGTTGCATAGGACTAAATGGTGCAAGACCCCTATGTGGATAATATTTCTTATGAGATGGATTCGTATGCCTCATATAATTATTAATTATGGGTACAAATACAAGATCCATTGGATAATTATCTAGTTAACACACCACCTTATTTAGAACAAGACCAAGAGCAAACTGCACAATACCTAGCCACAATACCTGCAGTAGATGAGCTAGTACTTTAATAGTCATATTCTACTAATATGGCTTCACGTATGATCCATTTTTGTTTGAGGAACATTTGTTAGAGAACAAAGATGATATATTGGTTAGAGCCATAGAGGTAGGGGCCAAGTTTCTAGTAGACTTCCCCCATGAAAATTTACCAAGTCTAGTAAGAGTGCCCCACAATATCATTTACGATCAATAGGATTCTTCTATCAATCCTATGGCTCTAGTCCAAACAACGTATCAAGACCCTAATATATTTAATCAAGGAAAAAACATCATGGAAGATCACTTTAACCAAATGTAGATAACATATCAAACCTACCTGAATCTAACACATGATTTAAATCAGATGAACATAGTAAGTAGGCCTGTTATTGACCTAGGTCCTTCAATAGGAGTATTGATAGAGTTAACTAGACAAGAGAATCTTAGTTCTGACCCATTCATATAAACTACTTTGATAGATAACTTGATGCATATGCCCATTATTAAAGAATTGTCTTCAGCCTATACATAAAATAGTGAGCCAAACATAGTAGATAATGTGTAAATAATGTCTAGTCCTAATAAAATTGGTACTAACATGTAAACAATTAGCCAACAACATATGCCTGTAATTAATCTTATGAAAAGGTCATCATACTAGGGAGTAGGAGTTTCTACACCCTGACCTCAATCAACTGCTTCCTCAAGCGTACAACCTATGGGATTAGGTAATCAAACAATAGCTAATGGCATACCTTAATGATAGAATGTGATGAACCCTACTCCTCCTCAATAAGTAATGAGTAGTGTTCCACAAAAATAGGTACAATCTAATGTATTAACTCAAAAAAGGACAAATACATTACCACCTCAATCAAGGGAAACTAATGTTCTACCCCACCAAGTAACGATGAATGTACCTCTTCAGTCACAGACTAATATGCCAATTCAAAACTAAATAATGACTAGTCAACAATGGGCAAATATTGGTCAATGATAAATGCTAAATATGCAACCTATTTTCACTTCCTCATAGGGATTCATGTAACAAGGAGGTCTCCATGTTTCTCAAGTACCTACTAGACAACCGTTGGTTCAAAATGCACCACAAATTTAGAGATAAGGTCTTATTCCATAAGTTCCCACACCATAGCAAGGTTTGATTAGTCAGCAGCATGTCCCTTTTCAACCATAGTACGCACAATATAGTTATACTCCTCTATCCCAACCACAAAATCCTTTAATTCAAACCTTTATCACCAACCCAAACTAAACTATCACACAACCAAGTGTATAATTTCAACTACATCCTAATCCATGTATGCATATTTCTGATCCATCCCCTAACCAAACCAATGCATCCCAATAGATATCTCCATCCTACCCAGGTCAAAGTGTCCCACTTGTGATCTCTCAACCATCTACCCAAATTCTCCCTTAAACAAATATTCCTTCTAGTTTCTTGTCCCAAGAATTACAACAGATGAAGGATACAATTGTTGCCATTCAAGCTGGTAAACAAACTAAAAAGTTTAAATTAGATGACGTATGTTCTTATCCATTCAACATGGAGTATTTGTAGATACCATTTCCTCCAAGATATAAACCATAAAAATTCAATAAATATAAAGGGAAAGGTGACCCTAAGGCTCATTTGACCTAATTCTTTATCGCATGTCAACCAGTGGCATATAGTGACATATACCTTTTACTATTATTTCCAAAGAGCTTGTCTAGACAAGTCTTGAAGTGGTTTTTTAAGCTACCCAAAAATTCAATAACAAATTTTGATGATCTTTCTGATAAATTTATGCAGCACTTTTTTGATAATCTTGAGCATGAGATTTCATTAGTAGACTTAACACAAGAAAATCAAAAATCCAATGAGAATTTTGCAAGTTATTTACAGTGATGGAGAGCCCTTGCAAGCTGTTTCACCCATAGTTTACCAAATAAACAATTAGTTGTTGTGTTTACCAAAAATTTGCCTAATGACATATATTATCATTTGGAAGTACAATGTACACATACTTTCAAGGAAATCATTGACAAGGTTTTATTGCTCAAGTGGGCACTCATCAATAAAGGAGTCATCAAGATAAATTCAACTAATCAAAATCAAGGTACCAATTATGGAAATGGCCAACATCCACATCCTGTTCAACCATCACAACCAACACAGTTCAATAACCAAGAAAAATTGAAGCAATTCAACCTTAATAGGAATGTAGTGGGAAATAGAGTAATTGAATCTCATCATGTCCAAACTATGCAAGCATATTTCACACCACCTTTTCAACTTACTCCTACATGGTAACCTCTCCAACCAATGCCACAAGCACAACAACCAAAACCTACACAACAACCTTTACCATTGTAAACCCCTCCTGCTAGGAGAACCATGTCTACACGTTGTGTCTTTAGTGACCTAGGAGAACCTATTGAATCATTTTTCAAGATTACTACTGCTAATCTAATTAGTTGGCCTATACCAAAGTATTATCCATAAGGCACTCCTTATCTTGATTGGTACCATGAAAATGAATTCTATGACTATCATCAGGTCAATGGGCATAATCTATGAAGATGTGTCTAAATCAAGCATTTAATTGAAAATATGTTGGAGAATGGGGAGATAACATTGGATAATGGTGCTTCCACTTTGATTCAAACTCTTGGGATTTATAAAAACCCTTTTCCC
This sequence comes from Torreya grandis, assembly GCA_037957365.1. Classification (NCBI taxonomy): domain Eukaryota; kingdom Viridiplantae; phylum Streptophyta; class Pinopsida; order Cupressales; family Taxaceae; genus Torreya; species Torreya grandis. Next base: position 286,001 of record JARHVA010007250.1, on the reverse strand, counting down.
TGACATAACATTCAGTAGTAGAACACATAATGATAAAATAATAGACAAAACCAAGGTCAGAATGGTAACAATCAACAAACCTACAATGCAATTGCACATGATTACAATAGGGTTGTAGGTCATATTGTAGGGGGTAGTATTAATACCATCTCCATTAATTCTAGACCAAGTACTAATTAGCCTAGACCATTGTTAAACAATAACATTCATCTAATTTACATGGATAATCTTTCTTTGACCTAGGAATTCATATAGGCAAAACAACAAACTAGGACTTCCCATTTTTGACATTATATCGACAACTCATTCTTACCACATGACCACATGCAAGTGCATGGGTAACTGAGACTTATCCTATCTAGTCCCACACCATTCCCAATATTTGTTAGCAATAATGGTTCAATACTTAATCATGATTATGAAATCACAATTTAGAGGTTAAAGATTACTATCCCAGGCCCACAACCATCTATCACTTTTCCTGTCATCCAACTGACCATTCAACTTCAAAATAAACCATTCAGTACTAACCAAGATAAGAAGTTTTATATTGTGGAACAATTGTAGAAGACACTAACACAAATTTTTATTTTATATTTATTGCAAACATCAATAATCAACAAGAACATCCTGAATTATTTTTTGACCCAATCCACTATTGCTAGTGACATATCCCTTGATACATTTCAAGATTTGGTTGGACACCTAGCTCCATTCCAATAATTTAAATTCAACCAAAGTGATATGTCTTCCCTTGGCCTGCTCCATAATAATCCATTACACATAGAAGTTTATATAAAATTGCATAAAGTGAAATGTGTCCTTATAGACAATGGATCCAGCCCCAACATAGTGTCTCTAAATCTCATCAAGCTTCTTGGGTACACAATGGTAGATCTTCAGCAAAAAAAAAAACTATCAAAGCATATGATAATCAGGAAAGAGAATCTCCTAGGCACCATTAGTTTGCTAGTTATCATTGGGCCTTTGACCCATGATACACTTTGTCATGTGCTTGATCTTGAGTTATCATACAATATCCTTTTGGGAAGGCCTTGGTCACATGGGATTCATGCAGTCCTTTCAATGTTGCACCAATGTATCAAATTTTCCCACTCAGAGATGGAAGTGAATATTCTAGGAGATTTACACCCATATGAACACTACAATCATCTTTAGGCTGAATTTTAAAGCTAAAATTATCAGTACGATATGAATCCAAGTTCCAAGGAGCATAAAGGAAAAGCTATACTTATTGATCCTTCACTAGATAATTGCATAGATCTTAATACCTTATAGATTCCCTTTCCCACATGCCACCTCCTAAATCTTCTAATCATTTCACCATTTTAGATAATGGATCAAGAGAGTATGTGACCCTTGATACATTTCATATTGCCAATCTTCCTCAGAATCTAAAAACCTTTGGGCAACCTAAAGTCATCCCACATATGCATTGGCAACAAAATAACAAATATAAGGGACATGTCACATTTGTACCAGCATCTGGCCTAGGACCTGACCCTCATGAAGGGGATGAATCATGGTTATAAAAGACAACCAATCTAATTTTTATAAAAATTCAAAGTATCTTATTCCTAATAGGATCATGGAGTGTCACAATTATGAAGGGAGAGGCCTTAGACTGAATCAACAAAGAACCATTGAGCCAATTTTGTGACTAAGTATAAAAGACCTTATGGACTTAGATTTAAAATGCCTGGGGGTGACCCCACATATCTTATTCAAACTCCATCACCAATGACTAGTGATGATGATGTTGACAATGAAGCAAAGTCTAATCATAGCCTCACCTTTGATAACCTAGCTGAAACCAATTTTTTTGATACCAATACCATTTGTACCTTTATTTTGGCCATTCATCATAACCCTTGCCATTATATTATCTCCAACTAATAAATTGGAACCAAAAATAATCTAATTTATTGATTAATTAGTTCTAGAATGATGAAGCATTATGTGATTTCTTAGGCCTTAGAGACAATGTTCTATTAGGATATCACAAATCAGGATTCTCAATCACATTGGATCCTGCAACCTATTTTGGAGAGTGAGTGAACACCCTTAGATAAAAAAATAAGTAAAACATTGAGGTTCCAAAGTGAAAACCTCTTTGAGGCACTTTCTAACCAAGGAAAAAGTAAAGATAAAGGCCAGTCTAATGGTGAAAATTTGTTTTAGGCACCATTAGATGGGGGTGTTCATTCTTCTTCAAATTTAGACTAGGAGACCACCAACAATGAACTTGCCTATGGATCTGAGTTTAGCTTTGAGAAAAAACAAGTATTTGATCAAATTATTCAATAATCTCCAATTATTTTTGCCACATGGCTAGACCTCCCATTAGGGGACTCAGATTCATCATGCCTAGGAGAAGTTAAAGAGTAAGTCCTAATAGAGGACCCTGACATAATCCAATAGTTCAAGTCATTGCCTACTATCCTAGAAGATGGTTTGACCCTTCTAGTTGAAGATATAATAGAGGCAAATATCAAGACTCTATCAGACTTGAAATGGATAAAATTAGGCATGTCCCTCACTGAGGAGGAACATGGCGTATTTATAGCTCTATTGAGAGAATTTGTAGATATCTTTGCATGGACCTATTTTGACATGACAGGTTTAGACCCTACCTTGGTTCTGCACCACCTTGTGGTTAATCGTGACATCAAACTGGTAAAACAAAAGCTGCGTAAGATGCATCCTCACATTTTTGTAATGGTAAAGAAAGAGTTGGAAAAACTTTTAGAAGTAGGATATATCAGATCTATTGACTACTCAAAATAGATCTCTAATGTGGTACCTGTTAGTAAAAACCCTGAAGGGATCAAAATTTGTATTAATTTTTGAGACATCAACAAAGCTTGTCCTAAAGATGATTTTTCCTTGCCTAATATCAACATGATCATCGACTCCATGGTAGGTTATGAAATGATTTCACTCATAGATGGATTTTTAGGATATAACCATATCATAATAGCACCAAAAGACCAACATAAAATAGCATTCACCACTCCATGGGGAACATTTTGTTATCAGGTAATGCCATTTGGCCTTAAGAATGCTAGAGCTACATATCAAAGTTCCATGACTATCATATTCCATGATATGATGCATCATATTATAGAAGACTATGTCGATGATATATTAAGAAAATCCAAAACTAGGGGTGATCATCTAACTGTGCTACATAAGATATTTGAAAGATTATAGGAGTATAAAGTCAGACTCAATCCAAAGAAATATGTGTTTGGTATAACTTTAGGAAAATTACTTGGCTTCATCATGTCTTGTAGAGGTATTAAAGTTGATCCATCTAAAGTCCATGATATAACCTAGATGCCACCACCAACCAATTTCAAACAACTTCATAGTTTACAAGGTAAGATCTAGTCAATTTGATGTTTCATCTCTCAATTAGAAGACAAGTGCCATAAATTTACACACCTTTTGAAGAAGGGAGTTGCATTTCATTGGTATGATTACTGCCAAATAGTTTTTCAACAACTCAAAGACTATCTTATTAATCCACCTATTCTATTACCTCCTATGTCAAGAAGGCCATTCTTGTTATACCTATTAGCTACTGACCATGCTCTGGGGGCACTCTTAGCTCAACATGATGACAATGGTAAAGAGAATGTCATATACTACTTAAGCTGTACCTTGGTTACATATGAACATAACTATGCATATGTTGAAAAAGCTTGTCTTGCCATAGTCTTCGTAGCTCAAAAACTACATGATTATATGTTGAATAATAAGACCATGGTCATTTCAAAGGTATATCCGCTCAATTATCTACTATATAAATTATATTGACAAGGTAGAATGGCTAAATGGATCATGCTTCTTAGTGAATTTTTCAATCAAAAGGCAATCAAGGGACAAGTTCTTACATATCAACTTGCTGAAACACCTCTCACGGACACACAACCACTCACATTTCAATTTCCTAATGAATCCATAATGACCATCATTGACACATCCCTTGAGGAATAACCTTAGAAGTTGTATTTTGATGGTTCATTTATTGCACATGGATCTGGGGCATGCCTATTATTTATTACACCACAGGGGGATCTAATCCCTAAATCATTCAGAATCAGATTTCTTTGCACAAACAACATGGTTGAGTATGAAGCACTTGTTGCAGGACTTCAATAAGTAGTGCATTGGAATATATCTCATCTCCAAGTTTATGGTGATTCTTAGTTAATCATCAATCAGGTCACAAATCATTTTTAAACCAAAGATGACATGTTGGTTTCATATAAAGCCATGGTCAACACTCTTAAGCAACAAATTACCAATATTTAGTTTGATCATATACTAAGGGCTAGTAACAAACTATAGATGCCATGGTTACTATTGGCTCTTTGATTTGACAAATAGATGAAGCTAAAGACTATCAGTTCCTCATCAAGAATTTGTTAGCACTAGCTCATGAACCTTCAACCATTGCCATGACTTGTGATATTGTTGGTCCTAATTCTATATAGTACTCAGACCTTTATAACTACCTTCATGACCAAACTCTACCACCTAACCTATCTTGAAAACAAACCAAAACTTTCATTCATCATTCCACTTGTTATACTTTAGTTGGATCCACCCTTTATCACCACAATTTTGATGAAACTCTAATTCATTGTTTAACTTCAATAGATTCTACACTAGTGTTAAGAGAAGTTCATGGAGTATGTGGTGATCATTCTAGTGGGGAAACCCTATCCAAAAATATCTTACGTACTAGTTATTATTGGCCTATAATAGACATAGATGCCACTGTGTATGTAAAAAAGTGTGACAAATGTCAATAACATGCTAATTTGATTCATGCCCTATAAAAAACTCTAATATTGATGTTGACACCATGGCCATTTTCTACATGGGGACTTGACCTCATTTGGAAGATCAACCCCACTTCATCTGACAACCATAAACATATCCTTACCACCACTGAATATTTCACTAAGTGGGTTGAAGCTATACCCATCACTTACATGATTGGAAAGCAAATTTCTAAATTCATTTTTAACCATCTCATTTACCACTATGGAATCCCCTCTAACATTATATCTGATAATGGAGGATCATTAAAGAACAATGATGTAGACCAACTATGTATTGAATATAACATCACATAATATTTTTCTACAACATATTACCCTCAAGGTAATAGCCAAACTGAGGCATCCAATTCTCAAAAATATTATCAATGATGCCAGTTGTGATTATCACCTTCAAATATTCCCTACCCTTTAGGCATACCATACCAATCATCGTATCCCCATAGGAGCCACTCCATACTCACTTGTTTATTGTACTGAAGCCATCCTTCCCATTAAGGTCAAATTACCTTCACTATGCATCTCTTTCAAGCATGTCTTGGATGATCATGACTATTGAGTTACCCACCTATAAGAGCTAGACCTAATTGATGATAAATGCACAACTACGCTCAATAATTTTCAATCATATCAAAACTGACTCAAAGGCCACTACAATCAGTGTGTTAATTATATAACATTTAAACTTGGTGATCTTGTTCTTAAAGAAAACCAAAAGAATACCATGGATAAAAAGAAACATAAAGGGAAATTTAAACCAAACTAGATAAGGCCTTTCATCATCATTGCATATTATGTATCAAGAGCACAAAGGCTTGCCACACTAGATGGAGATGAACTTCTTGAGCTGATGAATATTATTCATCTCAAGCGGTACTATGATTGAGTGCTAAGGTGTATTGTCTATAAGGACCATTTTAGTTATGTCATTTTATCACTATTACTCTTTATAAAAATACCATATTTATTTTCCCTCTTCACCATATCCACTTCCTACTTCTGTTCTATCAACCCAGTCTATTCTAAATCCTAGCATGTTTCACCTTGGTTTTTTCTATTTGTTACACATTTTTAGCATCAAGGTATTTGATCAATTTCATCAGTTAGTTCAAGAACTTCAAAAAAAGATCATATTTTTGGATAGTGTGATAGAAGTTTTGGTAGTTATATCCTTTATTTGTTATTCCTTTCTTACCACCAGTCTTGCTATTAATTATAACTACCTTTGTGAAAATTAGTACCATTGATCTATGCCATTATGTCCTGGTTATAAATACCTATGGGCAAACCAGGGGCAACATTAAGCCTTGATGTACCAACTTGCCACTTCCTATATCATACTATCCATTTTTACCAACTATGCCTATTTTGTTTGAATTGAATATTGTATTAGTTGAATTCCTCTATTGTAAGGGTGGAACTACAATGACTTGAGGTCCTACTCTGGGACTATGTAAGTAGTGCTCAATATTTGTTGAGGTTGACTTAGTCACCCTTTTCCCCATGCTCTTGCCATTTTATGAGCAACCTAAACCATGCTCTCACCATTTTGTGAGCAACCTAAGCCATGCTCTCACCATTTTGTGAGCAACCCTAGCCATGCTCTTACCATTTTGTGAACAACCTAAGCCACACTCTCACCATTTTGTGAGTAACCTAAGCCATGATCTCGTCATTTTGTGATTAACATAAGACACTCTCTCACCATTTTGTGAGTAACCTAAGCCATGCTCTCACTATTTTGTGAGCAACCTTAGTTTAAATGATCTTACCATTTTACAAGTAACCTAACCCATGCTCTCACCATTTTATGAGTAACCTAACCCATGCTCTGGTCATTTTGTGAGTAACCTAAGCCATGATCTCATCATTTTGTGAGCAGCATTAGTTTAAATGCTCTCACCATTTTGTGAGAAACCTTAGTTTAAACACTCTCACCATTTTATGAGCTTGAACCATTTAGTTTCTTGTCATTCTCAATTGAGTTGAGAAACTCTAAAACAATTCCAAAAACATTTAAAAAATCATTAGAAAAGAACAAAAACATTGACCACTTCTTTGCCTTAAGGATTCTAGGAACCCTTACTAAGTTACATGCAAATCACTTGTCATTTAGTTTCCCCATCCTTTTTGGCCTTTTTTATCTCATGCACTTGCTATTTTACAACACCATTCCTCTTCTTCTCTCACATCCATTCTATTTGTTTTCATCACTTATCACATTCTTTCCATTCCTTGGGAGAACTACATTTGGCCTAAAGTTTTTTTTTGGATATTACATCCATGGAACTATGTAGGCAATGTCCACTTGCCTATTGCATATGGAGATAGCTCGGCCACCCCCTTCCTTTTTTTTTTACTCCCCCATGTTTTTTGTTTGTTAATTTGTCACCTATTTTCTAGGGGTAATGTTCATAGGGTTTTTATAGAGTGTTTCTTTATTATTTGTCTATTTATCTATTTGTTTGCTTTCAACACTGTTGCCTTGATTCAATTTATGTGTGTTCATTGGGTGATTCCATGCCCACACTTATACTTGAATCTATCCATATTCATGTGTTTACATTGTCATCATAGTTTCTATCATTGGTGCATTGTTTTTTATTGAGTATTGGATTATAAGAGTTAGTCCTCATGCATATTTCAGCCAAGTCCTCATGATGTTATACAATGATGCCTACCAACACATGCTAAAACAACCCTTAGCTTTAATAAGTCTATTCAACAATGGAAACATATTTTTAGCACCAACATCCTGATTCCATCCTAATCATATCCCAAACAGAGCAATTAAACATGAAAGAATTTCAACCTTTATTAGTTTAGATAAGCATCTCCCTAGTAGTACGTTGTTTTAATTCATCATTACCCTCTGTGTTAAGTTATCATCATCCTTGGCCAAGTTTATCATGTTTGTCATAATCAAGGTCTAATGATTATAACTGCCTATGGGAAAATCATTGCACACCATCCCATCTGCATTTCTCAATGATTATAACCACCTTTGGGCACATAATTATGTTGTCACCACTTTACTTTTTTTGCCTATATAGGGGCATATTATTATCTTGTTTGTCTGTCCTAACTAGGGTAACTCCATCTTCTCAATGATTATAACCACTTTTAGGCAAATCATTATGTTATCATACCATGTTGCCACTATCAGGGTATAATGCTTATAACTGCCTTTGGGAAAACCATTGTGCACCATAACTCTTGCATTTTCAATGACTTTGATGACTTTTTCAATATCATTGTGTTTTCACCCCATCATTTTTCTTTTCTTTGGTCCCCTTATTTTGATTCTTTCTTTTTGAGGGACCATTTACTGCCCTACTTGTGCCAACCATTCCCTCAAGGGGGCATCATATAGTTAGTTTATCATCATTGTAGTTATAGGCATACAAAACCTTTTCATTATTTGAGAAGACATTACTATGCTTATATCTTTCATTGCCTTCTCAAATAGGGGCAAACTGTAGACACCTAAATCCAGCCACCAATGACCTCCAACCATGCTTTTGACCAATTTCTACCCAAAATGCACTATTTGGCCTAAAAACACTAAAAAATGTTAAATGATGTGAAACTGACATATTCAAGTGCTGATTTTGGCTAGGGTATTCCTAAATGGGGCAATGCAATTTGGTATCAAATATTCTACACAACACATGTTCCTTTGTTATTTTTTTTGGTAACATCCTAAATGGAATATGGATCCAACACATCCAACATTTCCTTCCAATTATAATCCAATCAAATTTTAGACCAATAACAAGGCATTCTAATCAATTTGAGTAATTTGTGCACAAAGTGCTTAATCATGCTTATGAGCTAATTAACCCAAATCAAGGCCTAATAAAAAATTACATGAAAAATTGTTGAATACTTATTTTTGGAAATGAATATTTAATATTTTCATCATCAGGTGACCTCATTTATTGGGAAGACATCTATGGGCCATAAATGCCACAAATATTAGGATTCATGCCCTCCATGCCTCATTAATGCCTTCCATAATGCCCTCCATACCTCTTAATTGATCCTCTATCCCAAATATTGATGAGCCTATTTATCAATTTTAATTTTAAAATTGAATTAATCCTCAACCACACATCTCAATCTTGAGATGGACGGTTCAGGTTGATTCTAGACATTCTAAAAAATCTATAAATAGAGAGGCCATGAACATCATTTATAAGACTTGATAATGTAAAGTTATAATGCACAAATTGTTCTAAAAGATTCCATAAATTAGTGTTAGCATGCCATTTTGTTCCAATCCAATCCAAGATATAATCTAAAGGTGCCAAGGAGAGATTGAGGTAGCCAAACTTCCATTGCCAAGGACTTCATGAACACAAGCCGAGCAAGCCACCACTATAAAGGCATTTGGAGAATCCAAGGAAGGTGAAGGAATTCTTATGTTTTCATTCCTTAATTTTTACTTGTGTTGTCATTTTATTTTGTTAAATAATCTCTCCCTAGTGTCTAGGCCTAGAGATGTTATACTATTAGTGTGTTTCTTTCATTTTGGAATTAACACCATACTAACCATCCTCTCTTGAGTCAAATTCCTAGATCACATTTGCCTTTATGATTAGGCCTATTTGAGTGAATTGTAACTAATAAATGGTAGGTAAATTATTGTAATGTAATGGGAGGCTCTCATAAATTCCTCTTCATACATTGGTTGCATGCCTGGTCTTCTAGAATCACATGGAAGAGAGCCATCATCACGTGCACTCTAGGAAACCTCCTTCTCATGCACCTTACTCACTTGTCTTAAAATTTGGATTAATGTGTTAAATAAAATACATAAAATTAATTGTTTTATATTTTTAAATACCCTTCATGTCTTTGTAATCATTATGGGCACCTTAAAATCACTTTACCTGAAGATTTCCTCCCTTCTATCTAGCTTGCCCATTACACCAAATTTGAATAGCTGAGTTAAATCACCTAGTTGGGGAACATATCCATTATTTCATGGAATTAAATTAATATTATGAGTTTTTTTAAGTATTAATATTATCTCCAAACTTTTTTTCATCTCCTAACTCCTCTTGTAGCCTACACAACACATAAAACAATGATAAAACCCCTATTTTGTACCTTGTCTGTACAAGTCTGTACAACCAATCATGTTGTGAAGTATACCAAGGGAGTATTATCCAAGTTAAAATAGGTATTATATTCAAAATATTCCCTTATATTATCTTTCAAACTCCACTTTCCAAAATTGGTTCCTTCAAGGGTTTAGTAGGGTTTTAGTCTATTTTTGGTCTTAAGCTTAGTTTACAAAACCCTGAAGTCCAAGATGCAATCTAATGCCACAAAAAACAATTTTATGACCCTTTATAACATCTCCAAATTTTTTGGTTCCCCATGCAAGGCTTCAGAGGATATGTGAGTACTCAAAGTTTCCCTATCATGTTTTTTTTTCATGTTTCTTGCATGCCTAATGGGTTTTTGAGCCAAAAAATGGCTTCTTGAAGAACTCATTTGGAATATAAAATATGAAAAAAAAATTAGTGGCCCTCTAGACATGTTCCAATAGTTTTTAAATCATGTTTAATTTCAAAAGTGTGAATGGTTTCCTCTTTTTTCCTTAGGCCTTATCTTTGCCTAGTAGGCTAAATTACACCTTAAAGTTCAAAATGGTTTTTTAGTAGTTATCCCTGCATCCAATAGCTTTAACACCTCCATTATAATTATAAAATAATGACCCAACCAATTTAGAATATTTTCCAAGGTTGGGAATGGATATGACCCTCTATTTGGCTATTAGGTATATCCTTTGCTTATTGGGTCTACCTACAAACCTTGATGTATGGAGAATTATGCTAATATCTATACCTCTCTGAGAGGTTATTCATGTTTATCTAGGTGAATTAAAACTTCACAAACTCTCTTTCAAGGTTTCTTTTTCCTCTAGTCCACTATCTCTCCTCTTTTGTCAAGAATGTAGGGCTTTATGCAAGGGGAAAGTGCCCCCTATCTGAGACTAAATAGGGGCACTTCCCCTATTTTCTCCTCCAAATTAGTAATTGTAAAGGGTTATAAAAGTGTAAATTATTCCTTTTTTAAAAATTTATCTCCTTATTTCATTATTTTCCCCTTCATAAACACAAATTTCAAGACTGGTTCCTTAACAAAATAAACTGTGCAGGGTTTTTTATACTTATACTAAGTTTGCAATATAAAGGCTTCTCCTTTTTTTTCCATTATGAGAATGTAATGAGGTAATTTATACCATATTGTATGATATTTTTTATTTTTAATCAACTTCAAATTTTATATTCTCATCTCATATCTTCTGGTTCCATGACTGGGTCACTCCTTGCCATAACTGTGAACCTCTACTTGTAGGTCACTATTAGGCCTTTGTTTGGCTTGTACATGATGCTTGTAATCCATTTGAGGAACATTATTTGGTTAAATCATGCATAATTAAATTATAAATTACCTATATTTTCCATTAGATCTCAAAATAGTGCCTATCTTTGGGACTGAGACATTTTTCCTCAAGACTCTATTTTTGACTAATTCACTTTATCCTCAAGAGCTTATAGGTTTCCTTTAGTGGTTGGGATCAGTTATAAAGTGTATATATATATATATATATATATATATATATATATATATATATATATATATATATATATATATTCAAGAACCATGATAACTACTTAACTATATTAATATAATTTTCAATGTCTTAACCCTTCCTTCATACTTATGCTCACCCAATTGAGTTCTTTTTGCTCACTGTTGTCTCAGTCCTTCTTAGCTAGTTGTAGGTGCTCTTTGACCCTATCCACTTGGTCATGATGTCAATAAGTTATTTGAAACCTCCATAAGGTTAAAAAATGAGTATATCATATTGAAATAACCTATATTCTCTATTTTAAACCAAACTATGCCTTTTTTTGGGCTGAGACACTTTCTTAATGACCCCTGTTGTAGGTGCTTATTAAGATCATATGTACAAACTGAGGGTGAGTGTGTGAGGTAAACACATGAAAATCATCTTATATTTTGGTGATCTTGAGTCATAACATTCATCTCATCTATTGGAATCATTTTAACATGATTTTAAGTCTAAGTTTCAACGTTGAGTGATAAAGATCTCCTTTTGGGCTTGAAACTGTAGACATCTCTACCTACTCACAGTGTATTTGAGGCCATCTTTGAGTTCTTCAACAACCACCTTCCTTTGGATATCTACCTTTCAAACCTTATAGCGACCTTGTATTATGTAATGGCTACTAAAAAAACTAATTAGGATGTATTTATAGCTCTTGTGACCATGATACATTATGTTCACAAAAGCATGTAGTCCTTTGTTTAGCACCTTTAGGGGAAAAGGACCTGTATCAGTCTTTTGATCCTTTTTTATGGTTTCAACCTCTTTGAATGTCAACATATTAATTCTAAGAGGCTTACCATGATTTATTTTAACTCACTATGGCCTTAATCAAGGTCCAAACACCCATTTTATCACTTCATAAGGGTCATCTATCCCTCTGTGGTACCACTTGTAGGTGGCTATTGACTGTATACATGGGCAGTGAGTATGAAATCAAGTAAAATGTGGATGAAAGGTCTTAAAAATAAATAAAAATCAAGGTTAAATATTTTAAAATCATAACTTACACCAAGGGAAACTTAAAACAAGTTCCAATACTTATCTTTTAACATGAAAAATCACTTGTGCATATGAATAGAGCATGCAGAGGTATCCTATGATTGTTTGGTGTATATGGGATGAGCTTTAAAACCATGAAAATTACCTTAGAGATATGAGTATCAAGTTTAAGGGTAAAAATGAGAGAAATAGGACTCTAAAAATATGTTTTAAGACACTAACATAACCCCCTAAAGCCATAATAAAGCATAAAACTCCTGCAAATGGTGAAAAATCTTCACAATGAAAAATGGTTTATCCTCCAAAAAATTGAGTTGGTTAGCATATAAAAACCACTTAAAAAATGAAACCAAGTGTGTGAATCATTAGATTAGTAATCCAAAAATATTTTTAATCAATCTTAGCAATTGGTTTATATGGACTGCTCCAAACAAGACCAAAACTTGAAAGGTGCACAGATTGATAAGCAGTTTTGGAAGGTCAACTTCAAATGAATGGTTCATGAAGCAAAGTTGACCAATATCAAACTTATTTATATTAAAATGGAGGCCTATTATTTTATAAAATTTTCCAAAAGCATTCTGCCTAGAACCCCTTATGGTGACCATACCAAATGCAGACTAGTAAGTCACTCTTTTATCCTAAGAAGGATGAAAGAGAGATAAAATGGTTTTGAACTAGAAAAGGAACTTTAAAGTAATTTTAAGTGTGTATTTGAGTTAATTAAGGTGAAATGACATCCCTTGACCCTCTTTCACATGGCACACTTCCCAAAGAGGATGTGCAAGTGCCCAAATCTTCCTTTTTCATTATAAAACTATCTTTTCTTCTACACAACCTATAATATTTAGTTAATAAAAATCACTAAAGACTTATCAGGATACATGGAATGTGACATCATCATTTTTAACTTGCATAATTCCTAATAAACCCATATAAAGCATTAAATGCACCTATTTGACCCCTTAAAATGACTCAAAATAATAAATGAACCTAGAGAACTAATGACCAATGTTATTATAACATTAATTGACCTATGAAAAACCTTATAATAAGATATTAGACCCCCTATAGACCTATAAGATTAAGTTTTTGCCTATGGGCACCCTAATTTGACCTAAAAGTCAAATTTGGTCAACATGCATCTAGTCTGAGTTAAGGAACAACAACAAAAGCAAACAAATAAATAATAAACAACCATGAAGCAAAAAAACACATAGAAATCTAAAAAAAAAACATTAGAACATCTTGTCTTCAACCAACTCAATATCTATGTATGGAGGCTCAATATAATGAAAAATAGGTAGTGCCCCCAAGTAAGGATACATTCAAAGGGAAAGGTTACACCCCCAATATCTATGGAATAGTTTAGGACAAAAAATGGAGTTTCCCCAGTAGGGCACATTGAGGATGAATGACAAGGTTTAAACAAGACACATAGTGATGGATTTTGAAAAATTTGAATGTTTTTTTATAATTTTCTAAGTATCTCAACTCAATTGAGAATTACAAGACATAGAATGTTCTAACTTGGAAAATGGAGAGACTGTGGTTTAGATTGCTCTTAAAATGGTGAGATCATGGTTTGAGAACATTGGTAATAAGTTGACACAATAATCCCACATTCATTAGAATTAGAGACTATGGATGGGCAAGATAGGATAAATAAGTGCCTAACATAATACCTAAACACCAAAAATTACCTTTGATGGAGCTGAGCCAAAGGAAGGCTTCTTTTGTGAGGAGGCTATGACTTTTTAAACTATGCAAGGGATCAAGCAAAGTGGTATCATCTATTAATATGAGCCAAATTTTATAAGATGGGTGTCTATCAAAATCTAAATAGTCTCTTTAGCAAAATGCCATCATCATTATGATCTAAGTTTTATGGGTTGTAGTTGAGTGGAGACCTACAAAGATTTTATTTTAAGGTTTTTCATATTCTGTGTGGTGAAAAAGTATTAGTGTGGTGAGTGATATAGGATGGATTATGCTTAACTCAAGAGCTGCATAGCCAAGTTTGGTAAAAAGTGGTAAATTATGCATTCTCTATCATATTACCTTGGTACCAATGATTTTTAGGTTCTAGTAAGTGGGGCCCTACCAGTATGAAGCTTCACAACCTAGGATATTGCATATATAGCTAAATAAGACAAGGAAAAGTTGATATTTATTCAAGAGACCACCAACCCTATAAGGACTGTGAGATACAAAATAAAACCAAAAATATCAGATGTGGATCACATGACATGAACAGCTATGATGTGACATGACATGATAAAGAAAAGAGATTATGACTGCACATAATGACCTTGTTAGAATGACTATTTAACTAGGAATTACATGTCCACATTGAAAGGTAAGTAGACATGACTGTTTCAAGTGGTGCAACTATTCTATGGAATTAATGACATCATAGGACCCATTCAGTTAGTGGAATGGATAACACATCATCAAGGAATAAAATTGATGTAGGATACTTAAATAATCATCTTGAGAAAAAATGCCTAATGTGAAATAATTTTATTTTTGAAGGGCCTCAATAGAGTAAATAAGTATAGGGGTTGAAGATGGCACATACTAGAAACAATAGCAATGAAGGTGGAGATAATTAGTAGCCACCATGGCTTGAAATAATATATGAGGTAAACACGCATGTTTTCTAGACATTGCAATTACTAATAGTGCTTATAGAAGAACTACTAAACCAATAACAACTAATGGATATTCTTTCACATCCTAAGCTTGAGCCTAAACTTCAACCATAACCACAATGAATAAGGCAAGAATTTCACTACACAAGATGCAGAGTAGGAGAGCATAACCCATAGCCCACAAAAAATTAAAAACTAATAATCTATCATAGAGGGAATGCCCATTGTCTAAGGGGATGTGTGATGTGGTGATGATAGGTGTTACTCACATAAGTTGAACAACTGGAGCAAAGGGAGGTAATAGTTGTGACAATTGAGTAGGGTGCAAGACCAAGATTAGAATATGAGTTCTTTCCTATGAGGATTCATGCGAAATATGGGAGCATAATATGCCCTCTAGTAGCCATCAATGTGGGGAGAAACATAGATCAAGTAGTGTAGCCTACAATAATATAGAACAATTGTGGGGAGACTGGCCATGCAAGCCAAACATGTTTGAGGAGAAATGTTGTTGATGCCAGTTTAGTAAGAAATCGACAAAGAGGATGGATTGACTTGAATCCATATTCATCAAATAATCAACATAATGCTAGGGGATCAACCAAATAAAATCTCAATGCCTAAGTAGTAAAAAATGTGTGTATGCACCCTAGGTGATATGTGTGTGATCCAAATACTATATGTGGTGTGTAGCTCTCTTTGTATGCTTTGTTCATTTATTAATTATGTCTTGGTTATGAAATTTTTTATTGGTTATCATTTTTTTATGGTGTATGACTTATATTTGTTTTTATTCAGAGATGTACATCTATATAAACACATAGCAAATCATATGTTGCTCATACCCATTACACATAGATGCAAGAATGTGTTTGGGTATTTGGTTGGTTTGGACATAACAAATAAATAAGTTATAAGACTAAAAAAAATCATAATCAAATTATATGATATGGATAATCAAGATGCAAATGCAAATAAATTGTAAAAATTCTAAGGCCACCAAGAAACAAACAATCAAGGTGAATAAAACAATCAAAAAGAAAGAAAGAAATCATTACAATAAATAACCTAACTAAAACAAATTAAGTGGAACAAAATGGTAATACAAAAATAATGTTAGTAAAAATAACACAAAAAAAAAAAGATGACGAACATTGCCTCTAGGTTATAAGAGACAATGAAACAAAAAAAAAGGGGGAATATAAGAAAAGAAAGGGGGTGGCTGAGCTAACTCCAGATGCACTATGCAAGGGGACATTATCTACATAGTTCCATGGATGCAATATCCAATAAAAAATTGAAGCCAAATGTAGTTCTCTCAGGATATGGGGATAGAATAAAATGATGACCAAAAAAACATGATGAAAGTTATAGATCAATATGGGAATGGTCTTGAAAAATGGAAAGTGCGTGGGATGTGAGGCTAGTAAGGATGGAGAAACTAAATAACAAGTGTTTTCTTGCGATAAGTTATGGATCCCAAAATCCTTAAGGCAAAGAAGTGGTTGATTTTTAGGATTTTCTAGACTTGTTTTATAAATGTTTTTTTAAATTTTAGAGCATCTCAACTCAATCGAGAAAGACAAGATACTAAATGGACCAACTCACAAAATGGCAAGATCATTCAATTTTATTTTGTTTACAAAATGGTGAGAGAATTCAAAATTAAATTGCTCAAAAAATGGCAAGATCATGGCAAAGGGTGACTGATCTAACCTCAACATGAATCAAGTGTTACCTACATATTCCTAGTATGGGTCCTCAAGTCACTTTAGTTCTGCCTTACAGTGGAATAATTTGACTAGGTAGCAACAAATTCATAAAGTAGGCAAAGTAGGCAAATGACACAGTATGACATAGGAATGGAAAGGTGGTACTCTAAAGCATGATAAACATGGGTGCTCCTAATTTGACCACATGTAGTTATAATCAGGAAATAATGGCATAGGTCAATGATACTGATTTTCCCATATATAGTTATAATTAGTAACATGATGGTGGTAATTAGATTTACCCAAAGGTAGTTAGAATTAAAAGAACTTAAATAGAATGAAACAAGGAATGAAGGATGAAACTAATAAACCACTATCGTACTAATGCAAGATATGACCTTTGTCTAGAATATTGAATCAACTACTAAAACTTGGTCTAAATTCTTTCGCTACGGGTGCCCAAAGAACCAATGGAATGGAACCAAGGTCAAAGGGTTGGGTAGAGAGTATGAAAATAATTTTTTTCGATAGGAAAGGTATGGCATAATGGTATAGTAAAAAGAAAATTTTAAATATTAGAGTATAATGGAAATTTGCCTTATAGACAAGAGTTTATGTCTCTCAAGCAAAGTAACACTTGAGGTATATAATGTTCATTATCTCATCAATTTCATCTTAGTTTGATGTAGAGAGCCTATATGATTTAAATCCATAGTTTGTAATAATGATGATTGGGCCTATCTAGCTGGGTTTGAACTTTCCCTTATGCTTCTTCTCAACTATGTTATTTTATTAGTTTTCTTTGAGAACAAGATCATGAAACTCAAATTCATTGTGTTTGACTTATCAATTTTAATGGACATAGAGTTGGTTTTGGTATGCATGAAGGCTATTAACTATGACCATGTGTTTTAATTAAGTAAATAAATCTCTTACAAGCAAGCAACTCCATAATCTTCATCATCTAGAATATGCTTTAGTGAGATACACAAAGAAGGTAACTTGAACTCAATAAGAAGAATGGCCTCAGTGCCATAAATAAGTGAATATGGAGTGGCACCTATTGGGGTATGGTAATTAGTGTAGTATGCCTAGAGGGTGAAGAATATTTTGAGGTTCCAATCACAACTAGCATCATTGAAAATTATTTTAAGGATGTTAACAATGGTTTTTTTGGATGTTTCAGCTTAGCCATTACCTTGTGGGTAATATGCCATAGAAAAATGTTAACTAATATTTTACTCAAAAAATAATGATTTGACATCCTTATTTTTAAATGATCTACCATTATCAAATATAATTTTAGAGGTGATACCATAAAAATAAATGAGATGGTTAAAGACAAATGTGTAAATTTGATTTCTAGTCATGTAATTGAGGGGTATAGCTTCAAACACTTAGTGAAATATTTGGTAGCAGTAAGGATATGTTTATGGTCATCGGATGAGGTGGGTTTTATCTTCCCAATGTGATTATGGGCCCAAGTGGTAAATTACCATGGTATAAGCATTAGTTTCAGTGTCTTGGCCAGGGCATGAATCAGATTGGCATACCATTGGCATTTGTTGTACTTTTTAACATAGGCCACTACATCTGCATCCATAATTATCTAATAATACCCAATATGTAGAAGAATTTTGGCTAGGATAATGCTCTTGGTGTGGGATACATACTCCATGAACTTCCCTTATGTTAATGTTAATTCTACTGGAGTTAAACAATGAAGCAAAGTTCCATCAAAGTTATGGTGGTAAAGGGTAGGTCCAAGTAAGGTATATTGGGAGGCTTGGTGGATAAATGCCTTTGATTGTTTATGGGATAAGTTAGGTGGCATAATGTGGTCATGTAGGTAATTGAAAATCTCTAAATACCATAAGAAGATGGGACCAACAATATCATAGATTATTGTGATGGTTGAAGGTTCATGAGCTAACACTAGAAGATTTTCAATAAAAAATTGATACTCTTCTGCCTTGTTTGTGTGATGAATCAAAGATCCAATGGTGGCCATGGCATCCATTGTTTTGTTAATGTCCCTTGGTATGTGTTCAAATTGTATATCAATAATTTGTTATTTTAGAGTCTCAATCATGGCCATGTATGGCACCAACTTCTCGTCTTTGGTTTGAAAGTGGTCTATAACTTGATTGATGATTAACTGAGAATCACTAGAAACTGTTAAATATTGAATATTCCATTATATTGCTTGTTAAATCTCTGTTATGAGTGCTTTATATTTATCCATGTTGTTAGTATAATTAAAGCTAATACAAAATGATTTAGGGATAAGATCCCCTTGTGGTGTAATAAATAATAGGCTTACCCATGATCCATGTGTTGTAAATAATCCATCAAAATACAACTTCTAATGTTGTTCCTCAAGAGGTGTTTCAATTATTATCATAATGGACTCATCTAGGAATTGAAATGTTAGAGGTTTTATATTTATAAGGAGTGCTTTAACAAGTTGGTATGCAAGTACTTGTCCCTTGATGGCATTCTGGTTGACATATTCTATCTCGAACTCACTCAGAAGCATGATCCATTTAGCCATGTGGCCTTGTAAAGATATTTTGGATAGTAGATATTTGAGTGGATCTAGTTTTGAAATTACCATGGTCTTGTTATTTAACATGTAATGTCATAGTTTTTGAGCTATAAAGACCATAGCTAAATATGCTTTTTCAATGGGTGTATAATTTTATTCATATGTGATCAGTGTACAAATTAGATAGTACATGGCATGTTCTTTTCCATTATCATCATGATGAACTATAATTACCCCATGGCTTTATCTTTGACTGACACATATAGTAGAAATGAGTTTCCTCACATAGGTGGCAACAAAATAGGTAGATTTAAAAGATAGTCCTTTAAATGCTAAAAAGCCTTTTGGAATTTGTCATCCCAATTAAATGTGACACCTTTAAAAAATAATTATGTAAATAGATGTAATTTTTCAACCAATTAAGATATAAAGTGTCTAATAGACTGAATCTTACACTGCAAACTACATGGTTGCTTCAAATTAGAAGGTGGTGGCATATCGATAATGGCATGTACTTTATTTGGATAAACTATAATGCCTTTATGGGACAAAATGAACCCAAAAAATTTTCTTGAATTAAATCCAAAACACACTTATTAGGATTTAGTCTGACCTTGTATTTACGTAGTCTCTCAAATATATTACGTATTACTATTAGATGCTTTGCACGGGTCTTTAATTTTCCCAATATGTCGTTGACATTATATTCAACACTATCATGCATCATATCATGAAATATGATGTTCATGGCTCTATAGTATATGACCTTGGCATTTTTGAAACAAAATGGCAGAACCTGATAATAAAATCTTCCCCATGGGGTGGTGAACATTGTTTTATGTTGGTCTTCTAGAACACTCTGGATCTGGTTGTATCTTGAAAATCTATCCATCAATGAAAGCATTTTGTACTTGATTGTGGATTCAAATATCATGTCAATGTTTATTAGAGGAAAGTTATCATTGGGGTAGGACTTATTTATATCCCAAAAATTAGTGCAGATTCTAATTCCATATGGTTTCTTATTGATTGGCATAAGATTCAAGATCCACTCTACATAGTCAATTGGTCAAATATATCTCTCTTCTAAGATTGTTTATATCTATTTATTTACTAATATATTAATATGAGGATGCATCTTACATAATTTTAATTTCACAGGTTCAACATTAGGATGTAAAACAAGGTGGTGTACAACCAAACCAAGGTCCAAACCTGACATGTTAGAATAGCCCAAGTGAATATGTTAACAAGTTCCCTCAAAAGGGTTAAAAAGAGGTCATGTTCCTCCTCAATGAGGGATGCACCTAATTTGATCCATTTTGGGCAATCTAAAGTCCCAATGTTAACTTTTGTAGTGTTCTTACAAGAAGAGTTGAACCATCTTATAAAATGGTTGGCAATGATTGGAATTGGCCTACAATGGCAAAGTCTTTTGTTTAGACTAGATCTTCAAGTTCCCCTAGGCAAGATGAATCAAAATATCTCAATGGTAATTATGGCCATGTGATAAACACCATTGAAAACTCTTGAATAATGTGATCAAAAATCTATTTTCTTCAAAATTTAACTCAGACCCATAGGCAAGTTCATTGTTGGTGGTCCCCTAAGCTATATTTGAGAAAGTTTTAACACCCCCATTTAATGGTACCTAAAATAGGTTTTCACCTTAAGACTAGCCTTTCTCTTTAATTTTACCTTGGTCTAAAATCACCTCAAAGAGGTTTTCACTTTGGGACCTCAATGTTTTATTTAATTATTCATGGATAAGGTTGTTCACCCACGCTCTAAAATAGGTTGCAGGATCTAATTTGATTGAGAACCCTTATTTATGGTCTCCCAATGGAACATTGTCTCTTAGGCCTAGAAAATCACAAAAGGCCTCATCTTTCTCAAACTCATCTATAGGCATTATGGATTCTTGTTGGTTCTAGGCTATAAGTTGAGGGGGATATAGAGGAAGTAGATTATGGTGAATAACTGGTCTAAGGGTACAAATGGCATGAATGCCAAATATATTAGTATTGGTCAGGTATTCATAAAGGATATGATCAAACTATAATTCACCTCTATAATCATCATCGCTACTCATAGGTGTTGGAACATGAATAAGATACTTTGGGTCACCCCCAGGTAGTTTAAATCCAAGACCATTAGTTCCTTTGTAATGAGTGAAAAAAATTGGCTCAAGTGTTCCTTGATGATTGGGACCAAAGCCTCCTCCTTTATAGGCATACTTCTCCATGATCTGGTTTGGAATAAGATACTTATAATTTTGATAACAGTAAGCCAATTTGTCATTATATAACCAAGAATCATCATTTGCAAGTGGGTGTTATGCTTGGCTAGTGGTCGGTGTGAAGATGATAAGAGTTAGACTATGCATTTTTCCTTTCCTTTTCTTTGGCATTTCATGCAAGGTGGTTTGGATTTAGGTCTTCCATAGGACTTGGGTTTTTATGTAAGATTGGAAATGTGGAATATATCATGGGTTAAATATTCTCTTGGTCCATTAGGCATGAGGGTAAAGTGATTGGACATTTCAGGAAGCAACACAAGAAAAGATGAATCAAGGGTATCAAACTCAATGCAACTAAGCTCTGGTGAATCAACAAGTATTTTTTCCCCTTATATTTCTTATAAATGGGATTTATTTCAAAATAGTAGTTATAGCTTTTATACTCGACCTCCAAATGTTTACAATGTTCATAGGGATATAAATCTCCATGGATGGTAACCTCCATACCTGAATGGGAGAACTTGATACACTGGTATAATGTTAAAGGTATTACATAAAGTCATGTATCCAAGGTCTACCCAAAAGCAATTTATATGATAGGTCTAGGTATAACACATGACATAAGGTATCATGGGTCAAAGGCCCAACAATAACTAACAAACTAATAGTGACTTTTGATTCATGCTCTTCATTATTATAGGCCTTAATTATGATCTTTTTTGGTTGGAGATTATCCGTTGTGTATCTAAAAAGATTAATGAGCTCTAAAGACACAATATTTAGGCCTGATCTATTTTCTATGCGGACGCTCTTCACTTTATGCCATATGATGACAAATTTGATATATAAGGGATTGATATGGAGAGGGTCAAGGGACAACATATCACTTTGGTCAAAGGATAACTATATGTCTTAGGGAACTTGGCATTAACCAAGGAACTCTATAAATATGTTCTTTTGGATGTTTGAAATATGCAACAAATCTAAAATGGATATTTGTGTAGGCATCTTATGAAGTTGTTCTAAAATATCAAATGTCTTTTATTTTATAGTGGTATATGGCTTGTTATTAACTAAAATGGTGGGTTGTATAGGTCCGGTGGTAGATGGTGTTAAGCACATAATATACTGAGAGGAGGGGGTGAATCAATGTATCATATATCTTATAAAACTTTCCCTTTATCAAATTCCACTTAATCAAACATTCAAGATATGCAATAAAACTCAAACAATAAACATCACACAAGATAGAGAGAGATACCAGATATAACATGGAAACCCAATGTGAGAAAAACCATGGAGAACAATCTCAAGTATATTCATGAGAAACAACCCACAAGAGCACCATATCCCTTTGCCAAGAACCAACCCAGCTACAATTCTTGAGCACCAACCCACAAGAGATTCAAACCCCTTTGTCGAGTACCAACCCAGCAACTATTCATGAGCACCAACCCATAAGAGCACCAACCTCTTTGCTGAGCACCAACCCAGCAACAATTCGTGAGCACCAAACCACAAGAGCACCAACCCCTTTGTGTATACTACACACCTATCTCTCAATGTTGCTATCTCAACAAATGATAGTTCAATACAACATCTCTTTTCTCTCTCTCACCTTTGCTCTTCTAAGCTAGATATAAAAAATACTATTCATCTCTCACAATTGCTCTTCTAAGCTAGATATTACAATATCAAATCAACCTCTCTCAACCATATTAAAAATGGCTTCTCAAGCCTTTATTTATAGCTTTCCAAATGACCTTTGGCCTTCCCCCTTTTTGAACCTTCAATTCTCATGGAAAATAGTGCCAATCTTGGATGACCCTTCATATTCAAGCCTTTGAAAAGTCATGTGGTGACCCTTCATGACCAAAAACGTCCTTCCCACTTTTGTCCTTATCTTTGGTGACTTTTCATATTCCTCAAAGTGTCCCTTCATGAGAAATTGTGCCCTTACTCTTTTGTCTTCACTTGGTGACTCTTGGTATTCCCCAAGATGACTCTTCATGGGAAAATGCATCCCATCCTTCTTTTGTCTTTACCCCATGGCTCTTCGACTTCTCCACGGGCCCTTATTTTGTCTCATATGCAACCAAAAATATATTCGTTGATATTAAATAAATATTAACTCATATTAGCCAAGATATATTTATTAAATGCAATGGGGCCTTTGTCACCAATAATACTAGATCTTTGACATCAATGACAATATTTCCAACAATCTCCCCCTTTGTCATTGATGGCAACCTCAATTCTAAAACTACCACATCCTATCACCTGCACATACTATCATCTAAAAACATATAGTAACTCCCCATTACTGTAGCAACCTGTACCTGTTCCCTGTACCTATTTCTGTACCTGTACCTATTATTCTCCCCCTTTGACATCAATGGCAAAGGGCCTACCTAGATCTAACACTTAGCTCCCCCTCACTTGATGCTGAACATCAATGGCAGGAAGTAATAGAAATTACTCCCAACTCCTCTCGCGGATCTTTGAATGTATCCTTTGATCGTGCCTTTAAGAAGATATCTGATAATACATACACATTGTTCCCTATCCTTTGAGCATCTGTAATCAACTCATTTGAATCTTTTATTCTAATCTCACAACCTTCTTTATGAAAATTTAATGTATATCCTTGATCACATATTTGACTAGCACTCAATAGATTATGCTTAAGACCTTTTACATATAAAACATTCTTAGTCTTAGTTCTACCATAATCCAAACTCAAAGTACCTTTTCTAGCTATCCTGGCAGTGGTTTTATCTTAGAATCTCATTGTACTATCATTGATCTTATTTAGAGATATGAATTTACTTTTATCTCTTGTCATATGCCTCAAACATCTGCTATCAATTAACCATGGCTGATCTTTACCTCTTACATGCAGGGCTGTCTGAACCATCATAGAATCTTCATGTTGTTTCTTCTGCCATGAACATGTCTGAACCTTCTCCCTAATGAATGGAGCTTTGAGATTCAGATCCTTCTTATTGATGAATGGAGCTTTGAAGCTCTGATCCTTCTTGACTAACTCGAACACGCTTCTACAATACTGAGTTATGTGTCTGAAGTTGTTTCACTTGTAGCATACTATGGTCTCTTCATCAAAGCTTGATAGAGGAGCAAAAGAGTTGTGGCTTTTGCTTGACTCTACTTGACTTTCCTTCTCCTTATTTCTAAAATTTTTAGCTATTTTTCTACATTCTAATTTCTTGTGACCATATCCATTATAATAAAAATAATAGCCATAAAAATAGGAAATGTATGTATATCTCTGACCTAATTGCCTTTTGTAGCTTTGTTCCTTCTAGCCTTCTCTGTTTGGAATTTCCTCTGTATTCTTCACTTCTTCCCTTTTTGGTTCCTCTTGTGTAAGAGCTTCAACATAGCTATTTTTATTTTCAAAACTGATCCCTATCTTATCTAAATATGCTTTTTGACTTTCCAATAGCTTATTTAGCATGTTAGTGCTATCTTCAAATTTTGAATCTTGAACTACTTTATCACTGACTGCTTTCTTCTTGTATGTAGGCTTTTCTTCTTCTTCATCATTAACCTTATCACTTGATTCTTGAATCTTAGCTTTCTCCTTCTTTTATGTCTTGAAATCCACTTCTCTCTTTGAGGGTTTATCTTGTTCTGTCCGCATCTCATATGCCATGAGAATACCATGAAGCTCATCCATCTTCAACTTGGCTAAATTCTTCATCTCCTCAATTGTCGAAACCTTTGCATCATATCTCATTGGTAGAGATCTCAAAACCTTTTTCACCACCATTGACTTGTCAAATGTTACTCCAAGATCAACTCGCAATGGATAACTTGCTATATCTTCTTCCATCTTCAAACTTTCAAACTGCCTTCTAAAAGTCTGCAGCTTAGCTTGCTGAACCTTTCCATCACCTTTGTAAATATTATCAAGTTTTACCCAAGTTTCATGAGTAGATTTACATTGCATAACTTTAACAAATTTAGATTCACATAAACCACATAAAATAGCATTTAAAACTATAGCATTACATTCACTTGCCTTCTTTTCTACTGGAGTAATTGTAGATGTCTGTGTCACTTCATATTCCTCCACCACTACTTTCCATATGTCAAATCCAAGGGCCATCAAATAAACCTTCATTCTCATGCTCCAAAAAGCATAATTTGTTCCATCAAACAAAGGTACCTTATTTGTAGAAAAACCTTCCTATGACCCAGCCATCGTGCTTTCCCGATCTACCTTCAAGTTGTAAAACTTTTTAAAAAGGAACCTGCTCTGATACCAATTGTTAAGCACAAAATATACTGAGAGGGGGGGTGAATCAGTATATCATATATCTTATAAAACTTTCCATTTATCAAATTCCACTTAATAAAACATTAAAGATATGTAATAAAACTCAAACAATAAACATCACACAAGATAGAGAGAAACACCAGATATAACGTGGAAACCCAATGTGGAAAAAACCACGAAGAACAATCTCAAGTATATTCATGAGAAACAACCCACAGGAGCACCATACCCCTTTGTTGAGTACCAACTCAGCTACAATTTGTGAGCACCAACCCATAGGAGCTTCAAACCCCTTTGCCGAGCACCAACCTAGCAACTATTCATGAGCTCCAACCCACAAGAGCACCAACCCACAGGAGCACCAACCCCTTTGCTGAGCACCAACCCAACAACAATTCATGAGCACCAACCCATAGGAGCACTAACCCCTTTGTGTATACCACACACCTATCTCTCAATGTTGTTATCTCAACAAATGATAGTTCAATACAACATCTCTTTCCTCTCTCTCACCTTTGCTCTTATAAGCTAGATATAACAAATACTATTCATCTCTCACAATTGCTCTTCTAAGCTAGATATTACAATATCAAATCAACCTCTCTCAACCCTATTATAAATGGCTTCTCAAGCCTTTATTTATATGTTTCCAAATGACCTTTGGCCTTCCCCCTTTGTGACCCTTCAATCATCATGGAAAATGGCGCCAATCTTGGATGACCCTTCATATTCAAGCCTTTGAAAAGTCATGTGGTGACCCTTCATGACCAAAAACGTCCTTCCCACTTTTTCCCTTATCTTTGGTGACTTCTCATATTCCTCAAAGTGTCCCTTCATGAGAAATTGTGCCCTTACTCTATTGTCTTCACTTGGTGACTCTTGGTATTCCCCAAGATGACTCTTCATGGGAAAATGTGTCCCATCCTTCTTTTGTCTTTACCCTGTGGCTCTTCAACTTCTCCATGGGCCCTTCTTTTGTCTCATATGTAACCAAAAATATATTCATTAATATTAAATAAATATTAACTCATATTAGCCAAGATATATTTATTAAATGCAATGGGGCCTTTATCACCAATAATACTAGATCTTTGACATCAATGACAATATTTCCAATAGATGGTTACAACCCATTGATGGTAATCTTTGATCACCAAGTAATAATTACACACTAAGGATTAGATACAAGACCATTGTTGCTAGAAAATGATGGTAGAGGAGAGAAGATTGGATAAGTCTCAGTTACCAATGCACTTGTATGTGGTTATGGGGTAATGATGAATTATGAGTATAAGGTCCAAAAGTGGAAATCCTTACTTTCTGGTATGCTTATATGTGGTCTCAAGTCAAGGAAGGATCACTAGCATAGGTTAGCTAGGTAGAATTGGTCATAAATAGTTATGTCTATTTGTATTTGGTTTTGGATTGATGTGATGGTTGAAATAGGACTTCCTGTAATATGGCCTATAAATTTATTATAGGTATGTACAACTATGTGGTAAGTCTATTGGGCATTGGCATCATTTTGTCCTTGATTCCATCTATTTGGTTGTCATTATTTTTGTTATTGTCTTGATTATTGATACTATTATCACTTGTTTGGCCTTTGTTGTTGTTACTACTGGTTATTATTGTTATGTTATGGAAAAGGGTTTTGATGAATACTCAAGTTCTAATTAGATGTAGATGCTCTATTATCCATTTTTATCTCCCCATTTTCCATCATGTTTTTGATGAGGTATTTTATCTACACACAAAAATGTAGATTATGTCTATGAACACCATAGTATTCATAGAACTCATCCTCTCGATTGTAGTCAGGATATGAAGTACCCTTAAGATAATGCTTTGGTATTGGCTAACTAATTATGTTATCTATGGCCAGATTGTGAAACATGACTTTAATTGGTTCTCTAAGGTCATTAAATATGCAACAAGTAGGCACATTTATCCTTAGAGGAGGGGTTTTCAAAGTCAATGGTTGTTACATTTATTACACTGGTCGAGGGTGTTGTGAAGGCTATGCTTGTTGAATGGGTTGTTGGTGATGATTAATTTGCATGTGTGGCATAAGTTGGGAAAACAATGTTTGCACCATTTGTACATATCATGACTCAGTAAATCCATTGCCAATAACATTCTTGTTGTAATTGAATTGTTTGGATTTTTCATAATTACGGCTTTGGGTTGGTATTGATGCTTATGCTTGAACTTGGTTCTAGTTCTATTTTTGGCCATTTCCTTGGTTTTGATTCTAATTTTGATTTGATAAGGTAAGCTTAATGATACCTTTATTAATAAGGGACTTTTTTATTAACAAATATTTGTCAATGATAACTTTAAAAGTGTACACACACTATAACTCTAGATGGTAAGATATCTCACTAGGTAGATTGTTGGTAGACACAATGGCTAATTTCTTGTCTGGTAAACTATGAGTGAATCAGCTTTCAAGGGATCTCCATCATTGTAGATAAATTGAAATTTTGTTACCATACTTATATTTATCTTGCATCAAATCTACCAACAAAATCTCATGTTCAATATTATAAGAGAAGTTTTGCATGAACTTGTTTGAAAGGTCATCAAAATTAGATACTGAGTTCTTGGGAAATTTTAGAAACCACTGCAAAGCTTATCCTGATATACTCCAAGAAAACAAAAATGGGTGGTATGTATCATTGTAAGATGCTAGTTGGTAAACATTAAAGAATTATGTTAAATAGGCCTTTGGGTCTCCTTTACCCTTATACTTGTTAAAATTTAGTGGTTCATACCCTTAAGGAAATGGTATATTTAGATACTCCATATTGAATGGGTAGGAACACATGTCATCAAACTAAAATTTCTTGATTTTTTTCTCATCTTGGATGGTGGTAATGGCATCTTTCATTTTTTGCATTTTTTGCACTATGAAAATCAAGGGAACATTGGCTTGAGGTGAAGGTTAGGTAGTCAAAATTGGATTACTTTGACCAAGGTATAGTGGTAAAATGGTTTTTTGTGGAATGTTGGTTTTGTTGGGGAATTGACCAAGAATATGTATATGTGGATTAAGGTGTGATATTTGAAATTGCATGCATTATGGTATGATATTCTAGTTTGGGTTTGGTATATAAGCCTAGTTTTGGGGAAATTATGGTTGGGATGGAAGGACATGGCTTGGATTGAAGTATTGTCCCTATTGAGGTTGAATAGAGACTTGTTGTGAACTAGTCAAAATTGGCTATATGAGGGGAACTTGTGAACCAAGGCCCTGATATTGAATCTATGGCATGTTGGGAATAAAGGCAATTATTACCTAATTTATACTTGTCATACAATAGAACCTCTTGGTTATATGAGCACTTGTTGTGGAGTAAATGATTAGAAAGTGAAAAGATTTATCATTGACCAATAGACATGCATTATTAATTTATTAACATTTGTGATTATAATGGTTTGTTGGTCTATGATTGAAGAGGTATACTTATCATTGTCTGATGAGGTGGAACATTTATTTCCCCTTATTGAGGTGGCAGAATGTTTTGCCTCTATTATGTGGGTATATTGGACTATGCCTATTATTTTGGAATGTTAATAATCACTTTTTGAGGTGAACTAACATTCATCATGTTTTGTTGAAGCAAGTCACTAATTTAGGCTTGAATAGTTAATCATTGCATTTGTGTACTTGATGAATTAGTTAGTTGGGGATTATATGTAGTTTGTTGGCGTTGGGAGGTAGAAGTTCCTACCCCCTACATTTTTGAACCACTCATGGTTTTAAATAAAGGCACATTTTATTGTGGACTAGTTTTTTGTGCAGTTAAACTACTTTGGCTTGGATTGGATAACACTTGCATGTCATCCACTATGTTTGGCATATTATTATATGTAGAAGTAGTAACACTTCTTCGATAGCTTGGAAATTGAACATGTTTATACCATAATTTTTTTGACCTTTTAATTTAGTTAAGACCCCTGTTGAAGGAGCTATCTCAACAAGAGGAGCGTTTGACATGCTCATGTTGTTAAAGTTAAGAATTAAGTTCAAATAGGTCTGGCATGTTGTCTACATCTATATAAAATGATTTTCCATGAGGCCTTTTCCCTTGACAAGCATATGAGGGTATTTATATACCATCAACACTATAGCTTGAAGATTGTTAGATTAGGCATGTTCAATGATTTGATTATATAGTATGTTGAGATGCACTCTTACTAGACTAGGCAAATTTTCTTAGGGGAAGTCTACTATAATTGTATCCCCTACCTCCATGGATCTTATTCAAACTTCATCATTATTTTCAAACAAGTGATAATCAAAGAAATAAGGATCATAAGTCAGTGACATAGTAATGTGGTACGGTTGTTGAACTTGTTCTATAATTGATGGTACACTAGTTATATATTACATTATTTGGTCTTGGTCTTGTTTTGAGTATGGAGGCATGTTGACCAAAAAGTGAAATAAAAGGATCTTGGATTTATTCCCCTAATTGAGTGTTGTAAGGTGGATAAGGATCTGTCTCACAAACTAAGTCAACACCAAAGGGGTCTTGAACAAAATAATTTAGTGCAACCACATTATCATATCTCAAATTGTACATGGCTCCACTACAAGTATAGTGAGACATATTAAAATTGATGATGAATGTTTCAAAAAAAGGTCTTAGAGTTATACAAACTCATAAAAACAATATCCAAAGGACAAATGGTTTGAAATGAGTCTAACTTGGTCGAAAAGTGGAGTTTGTCTCTAATAAGGTCTATGCTAAGACTCAGTCTAAAATAGTTTAACTTTAAATGTCTAACGATAAATGTCTTACACCAAAAGGTCAAGTAGATGAAATAAAACTAGTATACTAGAATCTAGGTTCAAAGTGTTTCAAACAAGTCTAATCTAAGAAAATAAAATTTTCTAGATCTTATATCCAAATGTGACATAAAATCTAGGCTCAAAATAGGCATGTGTTAAGACTTTTAGAAAAATAAGGCACAAAATCTAGACTTTACAAAGAAGGTATGAAATTTAATCTAAAAAATCTAAAATACTTTGGCATAAACTAGACATTTGACTTTAGACATGAACTTGGTCAATTGGTATAAATCATGAAACAAAAGACACTTAGAGATAGGCTATTTTTGCAAAATATATGCACAAACAATAGTTTTCAAAGTGGGTAAAGAATTAACCTAAGTTACACAACCCAAAAGAGAAATATTGATGTCTAGGCCCAAATTACACAAGACATAAATAGAAACCAGTCAATGTTTGGATTTGAACTTGTAAATGTTAACTAAAAACTCAACTTAAGAAATTAGGCTCTTCAAAACTAGAAACAAGCTAGACAAAGATGAATGACATAATGACACTAGGCAAATATACAAGAGACATACATGGTTTCAAATCCAAAATTAGAATTTGGACACAAGGAAAACAAGTCTATAAAATGATTTGAGCATTGTAACGATGTTATCACACTCTAAATATATGATTAATGGTTTGTTTCAAGACTTCAAAGGCAAAAAACTTAAAATGATTTGGTTAGTGTAGCATTACCCTTTCCAATCAAGTGACACACACATACAAAGATTTATCAAAAGACTAAGGTAAAGTTATGGTGTCAAATAGATGGCATAACATCTCCTTAAAAAAAGTGATGTATAATAAAAGACTTATTTTTGGACATGGGAAGACAAAAAAATGAATTAGACTTGAAAACCATGCAATAAAAGATAAAATGACATAAAGCACCTAAGTATAACATCCTAAATCCTAAAAATAATAAGGTTACATAATAATGTTAAATTTTATCTATATACATGCTCTTGAGAGGATTTTAATGTTAATATAAAAATAAAAATGCATTAGTAAGTAGGGTTTTTACACCCCCCTTCTCTTAATAGATTATATGGTGATAATGAACTTTGGGCTACTCACCCTACATCAATAGTATGTCTATGACAAATGGGGGTTTTCTAATCTTTTAATTTTCATGCATTTATAGATGGTCCCAAGTGTGGTTAACATTATAGATGACATAAAATAAATTGATTTCATACCATATAACTTGGGTTTTCATTATGATCGAAGAAGCTAGTCATTCATCTCCCTAGCAATCATAGTATCTATGCCCTAATTTATATACCCCTCTATGGAGCAGACTTGGTATGCTACTAGGAGATTAAACCCTAGGTCAATGCACCCCCAAAGAACTTGTGAGGGAGAAGCGAGGTCTCTCCCACAAGTCAAAGTGTATAAAAATAAAGATAAGTGAAAAAACTTTATGGTCATTTTAGGATCACCTAAACCATATGGATTTGAGGAAGGCCCTGTTGGGTGAATATTTTGTCACCAACTAACTGATGAGAAAAATAGGTCTCTTCAACCATAGCATAGGGAGATTGGTCATCTAGATGTGCAGATTTACCACATCAAAAGGGGACAAATCTCTCCTCTCATCAAGGGGAGGTTACCTTATAGCTATGTGGAGCTATATACTCTATATATATGCAGAAAATAACACTTAGGGGTAGGATAACACCATCCATATCTCTTTTTTTAGAGATGATGTTCACAAACAAAGGAGAAATCCAAGTGAAGACACTAAAGACACTTCTCTTCTTTTAGAAGTGGTCTTGCAAGAAACATCAAGAGTTATTTTAGGTAGTGACAAGTAACTGGTAACAAAGGGCGTAGTAACTAATAGAATGAGATGTAGCACAAAGTCTCCACCTCGACTACCCAAGAGTGAAATATGAAGGACAATGAGGGCATAAAGTCATCCCAAGGTCCTTTACACAGGAACAAAAAATAGACAAACACACTAAAGGCAATTATGGCAGCAAAAGTCTCTCCACAGTTGGCTTCAGGACACCTTCCTGATTACTTCCACTAGTTCTTCTTGTTAAATTAAATAAACAAGAACGCTCCTAGGAAATAGACATAAGAACAATTTCCTAAAATAACACAAGCTATAATAGCACAAAGTCTGAAAGTAACTTGCTTTCTCATTTAGATAAAGAAATATGATCAACAATCTGAGCTCAAAGTCTCAATAATCGCCTTTCAATTTGGGCAAAGTTTTACTTCTATAATGGAAAGATATCCTTCAAACAATAAAAGAGATTACTATATATAACATCCAAGAAAGACTTGGTGCTTTGTTTCATGGAATGGCCCATGTTGTGCATTCAATGCCTTGAATGCATTTTTAGTTCTATCAGGGGGCCATGCTAGAACAGGGTGGTTGCCTTAACAATGGCATGTCATTTCATCGCAAATGTCTTCTCTTGGGTCTGGATCATCTAGTGTTTGTGTAGCTATCCATTTTGTCTTTACTCCAAAGGAGACAAACAGTCTGTGTCTTCAATGTTTTAAGGGCTCAAAAATCTACCTTGCAGACTATTCCACCTATTGGAATAACTACTGCGTAGATAGTTTGGCCTTTCCCTCTTTTTGCTATGATTTGAGCCCTCGAGCTATCTTTTCCCCTTTTTGGTTCTTTTGGTTCCTCCTCTCAGCGGTTCTTCCTTTCAGCCTAAAGGTTTTTGAATGCCTTTGGGTTTGCATTAAAGCCTGCAAAGATCAACAGATACTTTATTGCCACAAATTTGACATCTTTGAGTTCGTCATCCTCCTTAGCAATTCCTTCATGTATTTTCTACTTGCTTTGGCTACTTTCTGTTAGGCTTCATCCTTTTTACTGTGTCTTTGTATTTGGAGTGTTTCATCTTTGACATCTGTCACAGTCCACTACTTTAAAACTTTACCAACTTATAAAAAATGGGACCCACAACACTTCTTGTCTAAACAACTCCCAAAGGGGAATGGGGACAGGTGGCACCTTTTACTGAGTTTAACAAGTGACACATGGTGTTTTCCACTATGAAACAGGTGAGGACACTTAGCAGCTTCCACTTAACTTATAGAATCTTTAGATACCTTTTGAGAGTCCTATAGAAGATGACACATGGTTGCCTCAGCTAAGATTTTAGAAACACTATAGAAACATTCAAGACTCATTTGGATTCACATAGATGATGACACTTGACATGCTCTGCTTACTTTAGTAACTCACCTGGGGCCCACCACAGTCCTTACTCAATAACAAAACAAAAATAAGAAACTATGGATGTTGACACTTGGTGGCTTCTGCCAAGCTTTATAAGCGACACATGGTATGTTTTACTACTTTGAACTTATTATAATGTGTCCTAGTAGATGACACTTGGCAGCTTTCACTTGACTTTGAGGTTTGATCTTTCCCAGAGGGAACTTGCCCTTCGGGGTCTTGAAAGACGGTTCATTTTTTGAGTGTCAAGTGCCCCCCACAAGGGTACCTACCCTTAAAGATCTTTCAGGTGGCCTTTGGGCTTTACTTCCTTCAGTGGGCTTTATCCTTGATCTACTTTGGACAAAAAGTCCAAAGGAATTCCTTCGAACAATTTGTCTGAAGGAAAAGCCTGAAAAGCCTTATCTCTTTTTTTGATGAAAATCTTCCTGAAGGAATTCCAACAGTTCTTTCACTTAGTCATTTCCTCAGGAAAAAGTCTGAAGGATTCTTTTCTTCTAGCCTATTCATTTTTCTAAAGTAATTCCAACTTTTTCTGCTTTTGCTCACTGCCCTCTTCAAGGGCACTAGGCCTTGGTTCATTGCCCTCTGCAAGGGCACTTGTTCCTTTGGCGTTGGGGCAGCCCCCTTGAACTGACTAATTGAGCTGACAAATTAAACCAACTATGGTTCAATGGTTCAATCTTTTGTTCCACTCATTCACTTGACTGCTTAAACCAACTGCATTGAACTAACCACTCATTGAACCTTTGAACTGTTGAACCCATTAAACCTTTGAACCATTTTGGTTCAATGATTCAAGCCTTCTTCTTTTTGATAAGTCTTTTGAAGCCATTAAACTTGTTGAAGTGGTTGAACTTTGAACTTTTGTTGAAGCGCCTAACTCTTTAAGCTTGCCGACGTCGTTGAACCTTTGAACCTATTGAACCTGTGAACCTTTTGGAAGCGAGATTCAGTGGTTCAATGGTTCAATCCTTTGTTTTAAGCTTGCCAATGAACCTTTTTAGTTGAACTGAAGCATTGAACCAACCTTGAAAAATGCCTAAGTGTTGATAACTTGTTTCTTTCCTGCAGAGTTCATAGAAATGGGTCTATAGAGTCTGTAGTTCCCAGTCTGTAGAACTAAGAAACTAACCTACAGAGTCCATAGTTCCCAGTCCATAGAAACAAGTTCGTAGAACTAAGCCTATAGAGTCCATAGAAATGGGCCTACAAAGTCCGTATATTTCTCTAAGTTTCTCAAGCCTTGAAATATTTCATAAAATCTAGCCTACAGAGTCCATAGTTTCCTTCCTATAGAGTCCATAGAAATGAGCATGCGAAGTCTGTAAAATTGAGCTTGCAAAGTCCCTTAGCTAAAAAAGTTTGAAAAATAAAGAATTTGAAGGCTCAGAACAATTTTTGAGAAGGGAAGAGGGAACTTTGGCCTGCAGGACCAAAATAGTTCATATGTTGTCCCAAAAATAAGTGATAGATTTTGGGAACAATAGCGGGCTCCAGTTGGGGATCTTCCTTCAGTTGAAATTTTGGAACAACTGAGGGGAGTAGATACCAGAATCTCCACTACCTTCAAGTATGCCATTGGGCTATAGAGTCATGCTACCCAAAAAATAAAGGTGCCAAAAATAAAAATGAAAATCACAAAATAGAACTAAAGACTATACAAATATACATATGTATAGATGATCTTATCTAATGCTTCAAGAATTGAAGAGCTTTAGATGCCGCCCACTGTGAGATAGTGAAAATGGTGTTCCATCCTGATAAACTAGTAAGAAACCATTTTCTCCCAATAATCAGTGATAGGTGAATGGAACTCTCTAGCAGGAATCACATTTTTTGTGCATCCCTTTTGGTTCTCTCTTCTTGCCCCATGGCAAGGCGTGGTCTCCAATCTGAAAACCATAAATCTTTGCTCTTTTGGTGAAGAGTTCCTTTTCCTAACTTTGGCATAAGTAGTGTGGTCCACTACCATTGTTTGTTGCTTTTATGGTTCAATCTAGCACATGATTTGATTGTCCCCATTAGATACCTGACAAACCATCAGCACAACATCTCCTTTAACGTGAAGGAGTTTGACACCTTTGTCTTGAGCAACCTTCAACCTGAGTAACATAGATTCATATGCGACAGTGTTATTGGTATTACTAAACTATAACTTGTATGAAGAAGGAAAGATATCTCCTTGAGGAGATATCAACATAGTCCCAGTTCTAGCATCGGTAGAAGAGTTGTTGCCATCGAATTCTAGGATCCAAACATCATCAAAAATTGCTCCTTTCTCAAATTTTCCTTCATTTGGAGAGGAGAGTTCCTTTAGGCTTACACTGTGCTCTCTCATGTCTTCTGCTATTTTATCTGAACTAATTTTCATATTGTCACCTTCAAGAGCTTCATCAGCTAAGACAAGAGCATCCTTTGTCGTCAGGAAGTAATTACCATGCCTAAAAACTCAAACAAAATTTGAGCTTCAAGCGCTAATGTTTGAGTAACCACATATTTTGCTTCCCTTTCAAGGAGCAATCTCTTCATAATGCCTTTGACTGGGATCCTTGCTTCAAATAGGTCCATGCTCAATTCACCACCAACATCCTTGTAGAAATTTTGCCTAAGAAGGATGCCCATATGATGCTGGGATGTTGGCCACCAAGATAGTCATCTTGATTCTCTTATTTGGGAATGTGACAAATGCAAATTGGGCATCCTTGATTTTTCCCAATAGTGTCACTTGTTTGTTCTCTATGGAGAAACATCTCCCAAAGGTCTTGGTCAATGTGAGACCAAGGGATTCAGCTAATTTGGCAGGCATGACATTGTCAGACGCACCTAAGTCTATGATGCAATTGTTTAGTTGATGTCCATTTATCAGTAGGGAGACATAAAATGGTTCATTTCTTTTGGGAGTAGCAGGAGGAGCAATGACAAGGTTATTCTAGGTGGACGTGGGAATCACCTTTGGAATAGATGGTCTTATAGGGATGGTTTTATTCTTCACACATTCCACTAACTTATCCAACTGCTCAGGGTTGGATTGCAGGAATTCAAATTCAGACATTTGAATTTTAGTTTTCTTGACATGGTCAATTATGTCAAATGTCTGAAATGAACTAGGAACAAAGGATGGGAGTTCATCCTTTTGGTTTTTTTTGGGGGGGAGGACTTGTCTATGGATTTGAAGTTGGAAGTGAAGGCATATTTGAGGTACTCATCTTTTTAACACTCACCAAGTCCTTTGGATGGAAGGGCAGAGTGGTTCCCTGCTTAGCAATTGAAATTGTAGGTTGAGTTCATTCCTCTATTTTCTCTTTATTAGCTTGCTAGGTTGACTGGTTCTTGGATAGGGTGAATACAGTGTAAGTTCCTTCAATTGCTCCACCTTCACTTCTGGGTTCATCTTGGTAATTTAGGAAACCAATGTTGGAGTCATCAGGTAATTCTTCTTCTCCTTCTATGAAGATATTAGTGTCATCTTCAGGGTTTAACTCAGGTTAGAATGAGAAATCTAATTCTGCCTCAAGATATCCAACCATTGAATTGGTTGGAGGTGCTTCAATGGCTAATTTTCCTTGAGTAGGAGGAAAGACGATTTGGCTACCCTTGATTCCTGGCAGCATTGCCTTGATATGCCTGATTAGGGAATGTCTTCATTGGTATGTCTCTATACAAAGGGGTAGAAGACATTCCTCATGCCATTTGCTTTCTAAGAGCAACTAACTCATTGGCCAATGTCTACACCATTAGATTAGTGGTGCATGTAGGTGAGTATTTCAAAGATGAAGAGGATTTACCTCTATTAGGATCTCTCCTTATCTTTCCTGCCAAGATAAGGTCATATTCCACCTTAGTGGCCAAATCTTGAGTAGTAGCAAGGTCTATGTGGCCAGCCCGTCTTAGCAAAAAACTCACTTTAGGCAGTTGTGAGTTGATGAAGAAGCATTTGAGGTTTTTAGGTGTTGGCTGAGCAATGGTAGGAATCTGGTTCCTTAGCTTGTCAAACTTTGCAATGAAATCCCTCATAGGTTCATGAGGTTCCTTCTTCATCTATGTGAGCTGGGCCAGCAAGGCATGCACATCTTCTATAGGCTTAAACTTGGCTTCAAATTTAGCTTTAAGAGTGTCCCAGTCAATCACTGACCTAGCGTAGAGATGGTAGAACCAGTCTATAATAGCACCTTGTAGTGTTTCCACAAATAGCCTGACTGCTATGTCTTCATATTCCACTCCAATTAAACCACAAGCTATGCTAAAGGCAATAATATGTTCATCAGGGTGAACTTTCCCATCACCAAAGAATTTAGGGAAATTCTTCCTTGAACTATGTGGGAGCTCATGTAGGGGTGGAGTTAATTAAGTGGGCCAAAAGAGTTACCCCAGGGGCCTTGAACCGCCATGATTGGATTATGGAAAGTAGGGATAACAAATCTAGGTGGAGTATGTATAGGTAAAGCTCTGGTAGTAGAGGAAAAAGAAGCTTTGCCTTGTATTGGTGACCAGGTGTTGGCAGGAGGAAAAATATTAGTTCATTAAAGGTGAGGTTGTGGAGGAAACAAATCAAAATTACTTGCTACACCAGCTCAAAAATAGGGTCAAAAACACCTTGAGATTTTTGGCTTCTTGTATAGCATGGAGTTGCCAGATTGTAGAATAAAAATGGAAAACAATAGGATCTACTTCAGCTTGAAGCTTGAGGCTTCAAAATTTATGCTCTTCCCCAGTGGAGTCACCAAAAATTATTGCGTGAAGTTGGAGGAAAAATTATCAATGGAAAAGTACTGGAGCTGCTCATTTTTCCATAATGGTTCTAGTTTTGCAGACTAGAATATATAATGGAAATGGATAAGGCTATAAATGGATAATGGGTATGACATAGACTAGAGTCACCAAAGTATATAATGGATAAGGATAGGAACTACTTCAATCTGAGGCTTGAGGCTTTAGATTGCACGTAACATCCCCAGTGGATATAAAATGGAAATGGATAAGGATAAGGACTGCTTGTTCGAATGCCTAGCAGAGTCACCAAAAATTGTTGGGTGAATATTTTGTCACCAACTAACTAATGAGTAAAATAGGTCTATTTAACCACAACATAGGGAGATTGGTCATCCAGATGTGCGGGTTTACCACATCAAAAGGGGAAAAATCTCTCCTCTCATCAAGGGGAGGTTCCCTTATAACTATGTGGAGCTATATATATATATATATATATATATATATATATATATATATATATATATATATATATATATATATATATATATATGCAAAAAATAACACTCAGGGGTAGGATAACACCATCCATCTCTCTTTTTTTAGAGATGATGTTCATAAACAAAGGAGAAATCTAGGTGAAGACATTGAATGCACTTCTCTTCTTTTAGAAGTGGTCTTGCAGGAAACATTGGGAGTTCTTTCAGGTAGTGACAAGTAACTGGTAATAAAGGGTGTAGTAACCAACAGACTGAGATGTAGCACAAAGTATCCACCTCGACTGCCCAAGAGTGAAATACGAAGGACAATGAGGGCACAAATTCATCCTAAGGTCCTTTACATAGGAACATAAAATAGACAAACACACTAAAGGCAATTGTGGCAGCATAAAGTCTCTCCATAGTTGGCTTTAAGACACCTTCCTGATTACTTCCACTAGTTCTTCTTGTTAAATTAAATAAACAAGAATGCTCTTAAGAAATGGACATATGAACAATTTCATAAAATAACACAATCTATAACAGAACAAAGTCTGAAAGTAACTTGCTTTCTCATTTAGATAAAGAAATCTAATCAACAATCTGAGCTCAATCGCCTTTCAATTTGGGTAGAGTTTTGCTTCTATAATGGAAAGATATCTTTTAAACAATAAAAGAGATTACTATATATAGCAGCCAAGAAAGACTTGGTGCTTTGTTTCATGGAATGTCCCATGTTGTGCATTCAATGCCTTGATTGCATTTTCAGTTCTATAAGGGGACCATGCTGGAACAGGGTGGCTGCCTTAACTATGGCATGCCATTTCATCTCAAATGTCTTCTCCTAGGTCTAGATCATCTGGTGTCTATGTATCTGTCCATTTTATCTTTACTCCAAAGGAGACAAACAAGCCATGTCTTCAATGTTTTAAGGGCTCAAAAATCTACCTTGTGGACTGTTCCACCTACTGGAATAACTACTGCATAGATATTTTGGCCTTTCCCTCTTTCTGCTATGATTTGAGCCCTCAAGTTATCTTTTCCCCTTTCTGGTTCTTTTGGTTCCTCCTCTAAGTGGTTCTTCCTTTTGGCCTGAAGGTTTTTAAATGCCTTCAGGTCTGTGTTTAAGCCTACAAAGATCAATAGATACTTTATTGCTACAAATTTGATGTCTTCGAGTTCATCATCCTCCTTAGAAATTCCTTCATGTATTTTCTACTTGCTTTGGCCACTTTCCATTGGGCTTCATCCTTTTTACTATGTCTTTGTATTGGGAGTGCTCCATATTTGACATATGTCATAGTCTGTTGCTTTGAAACTTTACCAACTTACAGAAAATGGGACCCACAACACTTCTTTCCTGAACAACTCCCAAAGGGGAATGGGGACAAGTGGCACTTTCCACTGAGTTTAACAAGAGACACTTGGCATCTTCCACTGTGAAATAGGTGAGGACAGTTGGTAGCTTCCGCTTAACTTATAAAAGTTTTAGATACCTTTTGAGAGTCCTACGAAAGATGACACATGGTGGCTTCCGCGGAGCTTTTAGAAACACTATAAAAACATTCGGGACTCATTTGGATTTACATAGATGATGACACTTGGCATGCTCCACTTACTTTTAGAAACTCACTTGGGGCCCACCATAGTCCTTACTCAATAATGAAACAAAAAGAATAAACTACAGATGTTGATGAGTAACTGTATGCTCTGTACCAAACTGATGATCCCTATTGCTCTCTTCATCTATCAATAAACAAAATTAGGGAACTACTACTGATGATATTAGTTAGTGACATTTCATTGCATATATAATTGTATTACTTGGGCATTGGTGTCTATTGATACATATACATACTGCTTCGCTACATCACACACAAACTTGAGAAGTGTTATCAAATGTTCTTTGACTACACCTTCTTCAGATAGTATCCCGCTGCTGAACAACACCATCAAAAATGCACTTCATCGCCCCATGTGTGCCAACAGGGTCCTTAATTTGATTCATGATAGTGTTCTACTGACTAACACAATTCTTCCACCTTAACTTCAGACTGCATTACTTCTCTCTTCTGAGGTTTTAATAGTTCTGCTACATGCCTTGCCCAGGCAGGTCTCATCTGAGGCTCAATAGCATAGAACAACGTGTAATCAAATATAAATCAAACAACTCTACTGGAAACCATGTAAAAAAAACAAAAAATCTTCCTTCAGAAACTGGAAGTAATCCGCATTTGAAACACTTACCACTGCCCCACAAATCTCATCAGCCTCATCAAATTACTCGCCAATCATGGCCAACAATGTGTTAAGCCAGAGTTTATCGAGCTCATCCTTGCCTCGGTTGTTGTTGGTAATCCACTTTCCTCTGTGCGCACATTGAGAATCCTCCCATTTGGGCTCTATGCTCACCTTAAAGCAATGAAACTTTGCCTTGTGTGGCAACTTGCTCGGCATAAACAAGTTGTTGTATAAACACCAGAAGTCCTTGACAGTATTGAAGGTGTAAACAGAACGAAGGGTGTGGTCTATTGAAATAGGAAATTTTCAAAGCGTTGGGGGAGAAATTACCAGTCTAGGGAACTGAGGAGCTAACCTACCAATCGTGTAATAGAACCACAAACCAGCTCCTAGCATACAGAATTATTAAAAGCTAAACTACTCCTATGCTACAGATGCTGCAGTAAGAATATTAGGATGGCTTTCACACGTAGTTCGAGTAAGCAGCAGAGTGGAAGATGTCGATGCCTCCATGCAGTCGAACGTCTTCAATCAAGTTTCGGCCCAACCAAATCTAGTTCTTGTGACCGTGCTTCCTGACTCTCCCCAACACCTTCAAGAGTTTTATAAGGAACACCAACATCGAAACTTGCAATGCGTGCAAGCCTGGTCAAAACTATATGCAATTCTTTGACAGTGTTTAGAAACTGGAACCACACTTTTTAGAATAGGTCAAACTTCTCCAAGATTTGATTGAAGTGACTAGAATATTGCATGAACCTGTCCTGGCAAGATTTCCAACTTTTGCCCTCCTTCTCTATTGATAAGACCAATTATTGCACTCGATGCGAAAGCCAGTGTAGACTCCAGAGAAGAAGTGAAGAGGTAACCTTGCTTAATGAAGAATGAGAATGTTTGTGTTGCCATGCGGCTAAAGTAAGCAATCCTTATGCATCAGATACTATTTTCGATGAATTTCCTCATCATGCTTCTATTCTCTAAATTAATCATAAAGGACTTGGCAAATATTTTGGGCAGTCCAAGCCAAGAAAGACAGCACCTTTCTAGGAAGAATAGTAACAAATCACATAAAAGCTTATTCTGAGGCATCATATCCAGGGAGTCCAACCCTCATACATATTACACAAATTGTCAATGTTTGTAGCTTGATGAAGAAGATGGTCCACTTGTTCTGAAACAAAAAATTGTCTTTTCCCTTCAATTTCTTGGCCTTCGAGCTCCTTCAACTTGGCCATCGTGAATATCTTTATTTCCTCTACCTTTACAAAATCCTTGAATAAATTTGTGACCATTCAACAGCACATGAAATCTTCACACATTTTGCGCTTTGAACTCACAGCCCCTGAGTTCTCGAAATACAGAAAAGAAT
Organism: Torreya grandis; assembly: GCA_037957365.1. Lineage (NCBI taxonomy): Eukaryota > Viridiplantae > Streptophyta > Pinopsida > Cupressales > Taxaceae > Torreya > Torreya grandis. The sequence continues at coordinate 243,161 of JARHVA010007250.1, read as the reverse complement.
CATTGCATCCATTCTCTCTTTACAGCAACGTCTTTTTTCTCTTTCTTAATGTCCTTGGCCAACATCCTGGCCGCCTTCCTCCTTCTACGTACTTCTCTCTGTCATCTTGAATTGGGTTTGTCTTTTCTTTTATTCTCTACGTTCCACTTCATCCCTCTTTAATGAAAGTTCTGCTCTTTTTTTTCTTCAGAAGAGATTCTCTTCTAACCTCTACGCCCAACTTGGGCTCAGGTAAAACAACAAATAGTTTTTTTAATTTTACCAACATATTCTAATATGAGGAGATTTATCACCAATGTTATCTTAGGGTTGAAAATCTTTCAACCATTCCCCTCATTTCCTCAACAACTCAATAATCATTTTTTTCACTTTTACTTTTTACAATTACTCCTTAATTTTAACATTTGAGAGGAAAAATACAATAATTTGAAATTCGTTGCAGATGCTCCTACATCATACTCTCCCTCTAGGAACAATTTGAACCTTAGTTCAAATGAACTGCTGCCTCCATGCTTTAGCCTTCACTTGTATACCTGGATTCCAAGGTTTTGTTGTCAATGCCACTGCTTGTCTTTGATAGTCTTTGTCTCTCATCTTGCTATTTTTCCTCTTCTGGTATGTTCTTCTTCTCATCTCCTTCTCAGCTGCCATCTCCCACTTCCATGTTTCATTTTCATATGTGTCTCCAAAGTTTTCATCTTCCATACCTGCATTCAAAGCATCAAAAGCCACCTTAGTAGAAAAACATTGAGGCCATGAAGCCTCTTTGCTACCTTCACATTTCTGTTCTTGTTTCTTGACCAAAACTGCCTTGGTCTCATCGATTTGCTCTTGTATTGTCTCAGTCTTTCCAATGCTGCCTTCACCATGGCTTGTACCTTTACACAACTCTCTTGGATTACCAAACAGCTCCTCTATCATTCTCAACTCTACCTTTAGTGAGATCTCATCTATCTCACAATCTTCATCAAACTTGGGCTTATCAACCTGAAGGATTGCTTGTTCCTTACTAGCCTTACTCTTCATTTCATCACTCAACACAAACTCATCCAAATCTTCATATCCTATATCAAACTTAGGACCAGATTGTCTTTCATCCTCTATAATTACATTCATCCATTTTATAGTTTCTTCATACAAATCATCTTCTTCATCAACATCAATATATTCATCAAAAACAATTGCAGTATTCATACCTTCTATCTCCTTGCTTTCTTCAATCTCTGCTTGAAGCCATCTTGTCTGTTATGCTGCATATTCTTTTCTTTTCTCATCATCCCTCCCTTTGGAAGTCTCTCCTTGCTGCATATTAGTCCTTACAGCGACTTTCCATTCCTCATTTTTCATGAAAATATCATTAAATGATTCAAACAAATCATTATCCCTTTCATTGCAAGCAATTGACTTACCTTTCCATGTACTTATGTCATCCTTCACCTTTTTCCATTGAGTTCTTAGTGTTGCTGTCTTAACACTCACATCTTCTTCACTCTTAGCCTTCTTAGGCATCCACATTTGATTCTTTCTCTTATCAATTGACTTCTCAATCCATTTAGGCATCCTATAACCATGCCCTTGTGATACTACTGAAAAACCAACTTTGTTTGTCCTTTTATTTTCTTGCACATTCACATGAGAAAAATCAATCTTATAAGATAAACTTGCCTGCTTGCTTACTTGTTGCTTGCTTGTGTGCTTCACCATCCACTTAGGCATTATGTAGCCATGATTGACTGCTTTGTGTGAGGACTTCATCTTCCTTTTGCCTCTTCTAACCTGTGTATTGATATCTTCATGTTCACAATAACAATCAAAATCAGCACTTAACACTTCATTTACCTCTTTGATAGTTTTTTCCACAGAGCAATCTTTCTCTTCCTTTGTGCTTGGCTGTCCTCTTTCTTCTTCCTGGCATTCAATGGCATCTTGGAATTCAGCTTCATCTTCCATCTCTTCTCTCTCATGCATTAACCAATGCACCTTATTAACAACAAAAAATTCTCTTCTCATTCCTGCACATTCACTTGTGCAATTGGTGTCTTCTCCTACACCAATCTCTTCACTCTCCAAGGCCTTTCTCTTGACCTTCACAAGGCTGCTTATACCTACACTTACCCATTCAAAAATAGCATTAAATACAAAAACAAGAGACCATAATGTCTTTATGAGTATCCTCTTAATGGACATTCTCATCTTTCCAAGTGCTCTTCTTGGCACTTCATTTGTTCTTTCTTCTCTCTTGTTCTCCTCAATGAGAACCTTCTTCTCAACTTCTTCCTCTTGCTACTCACTTGGCACCCTTCTTATCTTCTTGCCTCTTTGGGCTTCCCTCTTCATGGCAATCTCATTTTGCCTTCTTCTCCTTTTCACTAGGAGATCTATTGGCCACTTTATCCTCCTCTTCATTGGCCATACCCATGCTTTCCTATTCAACTGCATCCAAGACTCATACTCATCTTTAACCTTAGCTAATTCTTTCTTCAAACTAGCAATTTCTTTATTAAAATCAACATTAGTCATACCTTTGATGCTTGCTTTCCTCTTCCTACCCTCATATACCTTGCTGCTCTGTAGTGCCTTCAACAATGCTTCTATCTCTGAGATCTTCACCCAAGTCTTTTCCACCTTGGTCTCTTGATCCCTTGTCTCACCCAAGTCTTTCTCCTTGACTGGTCTTTTGACAATCCACTTGATCTCACCTAGGCCTTTTGCATCCTAGTCTTTTGATCCTTTTCACAATCCTGCAGCAACTCTTATACAACACTTCATCAAATACAAATCATAAATCCAAGCTTACCTTGCTTTGGATCTTCTTCTTGAGCATTCACTTGCTCTTCTTACTTTTGAGCTTCTCTAAGCTTCTCTTCACTAAACCTTCCTTGGCTTCTTCTTCTCTTAAGCCTCAATGGCTTGGCTGCCTTTCTCTTCACCTGTTACTTCTTAAAACAAAATAAACTCAAATCAAATAACATAGATTTCTCATACCTTGTCTCCCCAAGTTCTTCTAGCACTTTGTCCTACTGATCTTTGCCAATTCCTGTCACAACTATAACATCATTCTTTTCTTAATTCTATAGCAACAAATTATCAATTCCCAAGAGCTTCAAGCTCTGATACCAAATGATGAGTAACTGTATGCTCTGTACCAAACTGATGATCCCTATTGCTCTCTTCATCTATCAATAAACAAAATCAGGGAACTACTACTGATGATATTAGTTAGTGACATTTCATTGCATATATAATTGTATTACTTGGGCATTGGTGTCTTTTGATACATATACATACTGCTTCGCTACATCACACACAAACTTGAGAAGTGTTATCAAATGTTCTTTGACTACACCTTCTTCAGACAGTATCCTGCTACTGAACAACACCATCAAAAATGCACTTCGTCGCCCCATGTGTGCCAACAAGGTCCTTAATTTGATTCATGATAGTGTTCTACTAACTAACACAGTTCTTCCACCTTAACTTTGGACTGCATTACTTCTCTCTTCTTAGGTTTTAATAGTTCTGCTACATGCCTTGCCTAGGCAAGTCTCATTTGAGGCTCAATAGCACAGAACAACGTGTAATCAAATATAAATCAAACAACTCTACTGGAAACCATGTAAACAAATAAATAAAATCTTCCTTCAGAAATTGGAAGTAATCCGCATTTGAAACACTTACCACTACCCCACAAATCTCATCAGCCTCATCAAATTACTCACCAATCATGGCCAACAACGTGTTAAGCCAGAGTTTATCGAGCTCGTCCTTGCCTCAGTTGTTGTTGGCAATCCACTTTCCTCTGTGCGCACATTGAGAATCCTCCCATTTGGGCTCTATGCCCACCTTAAAGCAATGAAACTCTGCCTCGTGTGGCAGCTTGCTCGGCATAAACAAGTTGTTGTATAAACACTAGAAGTCCTCAACAGTATTGAAGGTGTAAACAGAATGAAGGGTGTGGTCTGTTGAAATATGAAAATTTCAAAGCGTTGGGGGAGAAATTACCAGTCCAGGGAACTGAGGAGCTAACTTGCCAACCGTGCAATAGAACCACAAACTAGCTCCTAGCATACAAAATTATTAAAATCTAAACTACTCCTATGCTACAGATGCTGCAGTAAGAATATCAAGATGGCTTTCACACGTAGTTCGAGTAAGCAGCAGAGTGGAAGATGTTGATGCCTCCATGCAGTCGAACGTCTTCAATCAAGTTTCGGCCCAGCCAAATCTAGTTCTTGTGACCGTGCTTCCTGACTCTCCCCAACACCTTCAAGAGTTTTATGAGGAACACCAACATCAAAGCTTGCAATGCGTGCAAGCCTGGTCAAAACTATATGCAATTCTTTGACAGTGTTTAGAAACTGGAACCACACTTTTCAGAATAGGTCAAACTTCTCCAAGATTTGATTGAAGTGACTGGAATATTGCATGAACCTGTCCTGGCAAGATTTCCAACTTTTTCCCTCCTTCTCTATTGATAAGACCAATTATTGCACTCGATGCGAAAGCCAGTGTAGACTCCAGAGAAGAAGTGAAGAGGTAACCTTGCTTAATGAAGAATGAGAATGTTTGTGTTGCCATGCGGCTAAAGTAAGCAATCCTTATGCATCAGATACTATTTTTGATGAATTTCCTCATCATGCTTCTATTCTCTAAATTAATCATAAAGGACTTGGCAAATATTTTGGGCAGTCCAAGCCAAGAAAGATAGCACCTTTCTAGGAAGAATAGTAACAAATCACACAAAAGCTTATTCTGAGGCATCATATCCAGGGAGTCCAACCCTCATACATATTACACAAATTGTCAATGTTTGTAGCTTGATGAAGAAGATGGTCCACTTGTTCTGAAACAAAAAATTGTCTTTTCCCTTCAATTTCTTGGCCTTCAAGCTCCTTCAACTTGGCCATCGTGAATATCTTTATTTCCTCTACCTTTACAAAATCCTTGAATAAATTTGTGACCATTCAACAGCACATGAAATCTTCACACATTTTGCGCTTTGAACTCACAGCCCCTGAGTTCTCGAAATACAGAAAAGAATCATTGCATCCATTCTCTCTTTACAGCAACGTCTTTTTTTCTCTTTCTTAATGTCCTTGGCCAACATCCTGGCCGCCTTCCTCCTTCTTCTATGTACTTCTCTCTGTCATCTTGAATTGGGTTTGTCTTTTCTTTTATTCTCTACGTTCCACTTCATCCCTCTTTAATGAAAGTTCTACTTTTTTTTCTTCAAAAGAGATTCTCTTCTAACCTCTATGCCCAACTTGGGCTCAGGTAAAACAACAAACAGTTTTTTTAATTTTACCAACATATTCTAATATGAGGAGATTTATCACCAATGTTATCTTACAGTTGAAAATCTTTCAACCATTCCCCTCATTTCCTCAACAACTCAACAATCATTTTTTTCACTTTTACTTTTTACAATTACTCCTTAATTTTAACATTTGAGAGGCAAAATACAATAATTTGAAATTCATTGCAGATGCTCCTGCATTAAGATGTTGACACTTGGCAGCTTCCACTGAGTTTTATAAGGGACACGTGGCACATTTCATTGATTTGAAACTTGTTATAATGTGTCTTGATAGATGAAACTTGGAAACTTCCACTCGACTTTGAGGTTTGATCTTTCCCAGAGGGAACTTGCCCTTCGGGGTCTTGAAAGATGGTTCATTTTTTGAGTGTCAAGTGCCCCCCCACAAGGGTATCTACCCTTCAGGATCTTTCAGGTGGCCTTCGAGCTTTACTTCCTTTAGTGGGATTTATCCTTGATCTCCTTTGGTCAATTTGTTCGAAGGAAAAGCCCGAAAAGCCTTATCTCTTTTTTTTATGAAAATCTTCCTGAAGGAATTCCAAAGTTCTTTCACTTAGTCATTTCTTTGAGAAAAAGTCTGAAGGATTCTTCTCTTCTGGCCTTAGTCATTTTTTTGAAGGAATTCCAACTTAGTCTGCTTTTGCTCACTACCCTCCGCAAGGGCACTTGGCCTTGGTTCACTGCCCTCTACAAGGGAACTTGTTCCTTTGGCTTTGGGGCAACCCCATTGAACTAATTGATTGAACCAATGGTGGCTCAATGGTTTAACGGTTCAATCTTTTGTTCCACTCATTCACTTGACCGCTTGAACCAACCACATTTAACTAACTGCTCATTGAACCTTTGAACCATTTTGGTTCAATGGTTTAAGCCTTATTATTTTTGCTAAGTCTTTTAAAGCTATTTGAAGCCATTGAACTTGTTGAAGTGGTTAAACTTTAAACTTTTTCTGAAGCACCTAACTCTTTAAGCTTGCCGATGTCATTGAACCTTTGAACCTGTTGAACCTGTGAACGTTTTGGAAGTGGGATTCAATGGTTCAATGGTTCAATCCTTTGTTTGAAGATTGCCAATGAACCTTTTTAGTTGAACTGAAGTGTTGAACCAACCTTGAAAAATGCCTAAGTGTTGATAACTTATTTCTTTCCTATAGAGTTTGTAGAAATGGGTCTGTGGAGTTCGTAGTTCCCAGTCCGTAGAACCAAGAAACTAACCTACAGAGTCTATAGTTCCCAGTCTGTAGAAAAAAGTACATATAACTAAGCCTATAGAGTCCATAGAAATGGGCCTATAGAGTTTGTAGATTTCTCTAAGTCTCTCAAGCCTTGAAAGAGTCCGTAGAATCTAGCCTACAGACTCTGTAGTTTCCTTCCTGCAGAGTTCGTAGAAATGAGCCTGCGGAATCCATAGAATTGAGCCTGCAAATTCCCTTAGCTGAAAAAGTTTTAAAAATAGAGAATTTGAAGGCTCAAAATAATTTTTGAGAAGGGAAGAGGGAATTTTGGCTTGCAGGACCAAAATAGTTCATATATTATCCCAAAAATGAGTGACAAATTTTGGGAACAACAGACCCTAACAAATTTGTTTTCATGCCTTTGAAAAAGGTACCAAATACAAATAATGAGATATTTTGGTCACCCAAGTTCCCTAAAGGGGACGATTGGAGAGTATACGCACAACACTCATTTTGCTAAAAACTAAACAATTTTAATAAATAAGCACAAAAATAGAACTCTTAAGAGTGTTTAGCTAATGTGAGAGTTCCTTTCAAGGCACCAAAATTAAGTATGAATGAATTTTGAGCCCATTGATGTTTTTTATTGAAACTTTTAAAAGTGTAAATAACTTAAACACAAAATATTATTTAAAAAGCCAATTGAAATGTGCAAATTGCAAGATTAAAAAGTGTTTTAAATGTCTTCGTGGCCTTGGGTCTTGCAAACATGTTAGGGGGTTTTAGTGTTACTTGTAAAAGATGATATTCCTAAAATTTAAATCAATAAAACACAAAAATTAATCTTAAACTATCAAAACCTACAAGCAACAAGTTATAAGGCTAACCAAACACACAAAAAACATAAAAAATAATAGTTAGTGTTTTGATTATAACTTCTAAAATATGTATCAATTTGTCAAAAAACATTTGGAGGTTTTGAATAGGTCCAAGGCTCACCTCTTTAAAAAACTTAAGATCAAAATAGTGAATAAAAAAATTATATGCTTTGTACGAGCCATTTTTAATATAAAAATAGAAAATAAAAGTGGCAATTACTAAATTGTTCAAAAATGCTCAAATATAGAGTGTTTTTTTGAAATTTTTAGATAATATTAATGAAACACTTAATTATACTCATACAAAAATTTATAAAAAAATATTGAATACATAAAAGTTTATTAATTCTTTATGGACCATTTTTAACTTGGCAAAGCAAAAATAAAAACAAAATTAAAAACTAAGAACAAAACAATTTTGTGGGGTGTGCACTCATGAAGAGTTACACCGAGCGTTGCATTATATGAACATAAGAATTTAAGAGAGGAGATTATTATTATGTTATTCCAAGAAATAAAACTAAAAAAAACACAGTAAATCATAACACCTATAGCCTAGACACTAGGGAGATCTTAGTTACAAGAAAACACAACAAAAACATTAAAAAAACACTCTTTTACCTTCCTTGGAGCTTACAAATGGCTTGCTCGGATTTTGAATCAAGAAGTATTTAGAAATGAAGCTTGATTACCTTAATATTTTGGAATTATAACACTATTTTCATGAGGCTTATGGAATAAAGCCTTCATAATAACTCTACAATATCTAAGCTTAGAAATGAAGAGGTATGGCCTTGTATTTATAGGTCTCACAACTAACTCTAACCCCAAGAAGGTTAGGTTTAGAATTAAATTTGGTTAAATTAGTCTAACCCTGAGTTGAGTTAAACTAACTTTGGGTTGAGTTAAATATAATCATGAGGGCCATGTGAGAGACATGGGTCAAAATGATTATATGTATCACCCACTTATGATATTTTACAAGTAGATTAACAACTCATAGAAGATATTCTTGGTTGAATTTATGAATTTTCAAAAATAAAAACTCATTAATTATGTATGATCCACTTGACCACTTATCATGAGAGTTGAGGAATAAATTTAATTAATGAATTTAGAAAATAGGAAATTCCAAAATCTATATATTTTATATATTTATGTGATGTCATGATGATGTCATCAAATCTAATTTATGAGTTTCTAAAAATAGAAATTCACTAATTAGCCATGGAATTTTAAACTATGTATTTAATTGGGTTTAATCAATTAAGTAATTTTGATTAGTTTAATTGCATTTTCTAAATTCATGTAAGGTTATCCCTCACCCTTGGTCGAGAACATCAATTTACTAGGTCACAATTTAACTGGGGATGAATCCATGAGAAGTTATTGTTACATATGATAGGATACCCCAATTAGGGATGTCTCAACATAATAATAAGCTTTGATAAATGATACATAAGTAAATGTGGGATGCTTATTAATTTTTAGGATTAATTGGTGATGGTTTGTAGGAATCATTCTGAAGTTCGATTGAAATCTAGTTGTGGCCAAATTTAGGTGTCTACAACTACACATCGTCCTCACTAAGCTAGATAAGCCATTTTAGATTCATCATTTTCACCATTATACCTAACTTTAAATATTTATACCAAGCATGAATAGACCATACCATTCCCATAAAACATCTTCATGTACATGGTTTCATCATTCTATCATGATAACACATTACTAGTCATCTTCTCACGGTTACCTGGGTTTTTCACTATTTACACCATTAGGCCTATTAGCAACTATCTAACTTGGATGAATGGTTTATAATAATTAAATAATAGAACATTTACACAAACCTTCATGGACATGAAAGGTGAGTCTCTACCTTCTTCCTCGATCTATTTGCATACTATGTCCAATACAACTTTTGAGAGCTACAATAACTTCTTTAAGAATTAGCCTATAACTCAACATTTTCTCTCTTATCTCTAACCAATACCACCTAAAGGTACCTGGGAGTGTAATAAAATATCCATAAATTACTTGAGCAATCAATCCATTCTTGGCACTTTTTATCAACATCTTCAACATTGGGTCCTTATTAGGGTTTAAACCTATTTCCATTCTTAACAATCATTCATAAAGCATAGCCCCTCGATCTAAAAACTAATGCATATAATTTTTATCTATGAACCTTTACGATCTACCATGAATAGCTTAAGTTCCCATTGAAAGGTTTGACAAGATAATGAGTACAATAAAATCCTTCTCGGGTTGAGAACCCTTCATTATAAGCACTTAAGAGACCTTCAAATAACTTTTCATGCCTTGTCCTTCATACTATGACCTCAAACTACATGAACATAATTGAAACAATATAACTCACCTATGAAAATGATTACATAATATCATACACCTTGAAATATGATCATGACCCTTCATTAGGCCACACTAATCTCTCTTTGCTCTCTAGACCTTGACCTGTAAACCACATTAGGCCTTAAAACTGACTTTCATGCCTCTTTCCATGTACGCTCCACCTCACTCACATATTCAGTAAAAATCTATAATTATTAAACACTACCATACATATTTCACATGCCTTGACAATAGATTATGATACCTCATTAGATCGGGCAGGGTCTAGAAGTGGTCTAGTTGTAAACTTGATATGAAGGTCTTACCCCTATAGGCTCACCTTGAGACTCTCATGAATGATCTAATGCCTCATATGAATTCCCAAAAAACTTTATACAAATAATAATGCTTGTATGTACTCTTATCACCAAGATACCATACTCATACCTTCTCATAAGGTCTCTTCATGTCATGACTAAGCTTAGGCTACTTAAGCACTTGACCTCAAAGGCCTGCCACCTATGCATTTGTCAACAATGGCAATAAGATAAAAAAACATTCACAACCATTGAAATATTCTCTTTCACACTACATTCCTTCAATGCTTATAAGCTTTTCAAAACACACACTTCCAACTGGTCTTGCTCACAATAACACTTTTTGTTGACCTACTTGTCATCATACATTCACAAGAACCCTCAATGACAACACTAAAAAATTCAATCTGACATGAACCTTGACATCAACCAATATAAGATACATTAATTACCTTCAAATCCTCTCTTGCCTTCAAATTTTCTCTTGACCACACTCTTCTCAATGTATCTTATCTCATCACATATTGAAAACTAGGCTTACTATGCTTCCTTCACATGGCTCACCCTTCCATGATATGCACCTTGATATCAACCTCGAAATCAATCAATAGAGAAGACAATTCTCAACAAACTTACCTTGTCACATCAATCTCACAATCTCATACCTAAAATACCACTCATCATGCATCTTCACTAGATGCATCTTGACATCAATGACATCAACCTTGACATCAATGACATCAATCTTAACATCAATTAAAATACTTCTCAAAAAACTCTGCCTTTGTCATTGATGGAAAATACACTACACCCTGGTCATTCTCATCTCCTCCACTAGTCTTTCTCCCTTCTTAAACTCTCTCCCCCTTTGACATTAATGACAAAGGGTCATACACACTACAACTTTTATGAACCACTCATTTTCCCTCTTTAGAAACTACTCTCATAAACTACAAAAGAACTCATAGCTACCAACCTCCCCCTTAGACCAATCATCCACCATGATTTTGCTAACTAAAAGTGTATCCATGAATCCTAATGGAGTCACCCCTTTACATAGAGCACTAAAAAACATAAACTTAGGAGATTCCTATATCTCTATGCTTTCATAAGACTGAATATCCTTCATGATTATTTTAGGCTTTATTGTCACCTTAGGCTTGACTTATTCATCAATCATTTGATCAACAATATGAGTTGATAACATAAATTCTTGATTTGATTTCACATCTTAAGTATACTCTACCATAGCAAATAGTCTAGTTATACTTTTAGAATGACCATGACTCACCTTTAATGTCTTTGGTTTCCACACATTCATTTCCCTTCTATCTTTTAATATAAGGGATTCAAATGTCTTATTTTAACTTAATGACCTTCTAAATTTATTAGGATAAAATATTGAAATGTGTCCCATATTATGCCAACTATAACAAACAACTTCATTCATACTCTTGACTAATGATTCCTTTCAAAATCCCCTACATATTCTTTTTTAGAGAACCTTTTAGACTCTCTTGCTCTATGACCAAATTGATTACATGCAAAATAACAACCATTAAATGAATTAGCATACCTCATAGCATTAGACTATTTGATTGGTCTCCTCATGTTGACCTTGTTATCTTTATTAGCCTTCTCCTTCACGTGAGATACCTCATTTTAGTCTTCTTTGAAACCAAGACTTGTCTTATCACATGCAAACTTTTGACTACTCAAGATGTTATCTAGAACATCAACACTCTTTTCAATATTCATAAAGGTCTTTAACTTGTTATATGCTTGATCCAATTTAGCTCTCAAGGATTCCATTTTAGTTCCATACCTAGTGCATTCTTCCTCTTTAACCTTTAGGCTTGTAGTGACTATCTCCATCTAATTTTCAACCTAATTTATGATCTCATCATACTCCTTGTATGTGTTACTCAGTATTTCCTCAGAAAAACCAATTTGATCTTAATAGTCCTTAGCTAATAACTTCAATTTATGATTCTTCCTTCTTTGGAACTTCAACTCCTCTAAAGCACTCACCAATTCTTCCTCAAGGTTCACTTCAGCCTCTTCTTCATCTGATTATTCATCATCCATATGGTATTTCATTTTTGAGAAATATTCATGGTCTATTTATATAGCTATGAATAAGGTTTCATTGTTTTCATGTTCATGTTCATTATTGTCATCATCACTATCAAATGTACTTGTGTCACTTACATTAGATCAATTATTATCTTCTTTTATATAGAAACTTCTCTTGTTATTGAATAACCCTTTCCTATCTTCATACTTCCTAAAATCTTTCTTGTTTTTATCAGGATTATAGACCTTATTAGCTTTTGACTTATTCTCAACTTTGAAAGCTAATTCCTTCTTAGGAAGTCTTCCTTCATTTATTCTCATCCAATAGACAATCAAGATGCCATGAATCCCATCCATCTCTAGTTTGTCCAAATCTTACATCTCTTATACTACAAAAACCTTATAATCAAACTTAAGAATTAATGATCTCAATACCTTTTGAATAATTATAGACTCTTTCACTTCTTCTCTTAATCCTCTAATGGCATTGACAACTTCATCAACCCTTAACATGTAGGATGCAATGCTCTCATCTTCCTTTATACTCATAATTTCAAACTACCTTCTATGAGTCTATAATTAAACCATATTCACCTTAGCGTCTCCTTAATATATATTCATCAACCTATCCCATATTATCTTGGCCAACTCATAGTACATCAGCTTCACAAACTATACCTCTGATAGGCCACATAGAATTGAATTCACTACCTTGGAATTTCTCTAACTTTTCTTCTTGCCTACTACATTAGTTGATGGTGTAAGAGGTAGAGTATATCCATCTATAATTTACTACCATATCCCATGGACCATTGACATTAGATATTTCCTCATTCTGATGCTTCATAAGGTATAATTAGTCCCATTGAATAACATAACCTTATTAGAGAAAAACCACCTTGATATTACTAAATAACCATCCTTGCTTATAGGATCTCCTTTAGGATGTTAGGCCTAATTCAAGGACCTAATTTGATATCAAATTTTGGAATAAAAATTACTAAGATGGGGGTGAATCAATCTTTAAAACCTTTATTATTAATTACACTTAAGTAATCATGAACCATTCAAACAAGCATAAATAATTATTCACATAAGCATGAAACACAAGAACACATCATATATGTGAGAAACCCTTTAGGAGAATAAAATACATTGATATATTAAAATTTAATATGGTATTATTAGACAAAAACCAAGTTTATTGAATCACTAACTCCATGTGGAGTAACAACCCCAACTAGCCAAGCACCCACTTGACTAGGCTTTAACAAGCACCCACTTATAAGGAGAAACCGACCCCTCTAGATGAATCGACACTAACTCAAGAACCTAATAGCTTTGATAACCTTTATAAAACTATTCTACTTAAAAAATAGATGATGATCACCTTCTTTATCTCTTATCACTCTTTTATGCCTCTCAAACTACCTTCTAGGCTTCTTCACTCAATTAGGTCTCTTCAAGACTGATTACATCATATGACCTTGATCTTCATATACAAACACATTATCGAATATTCATTAAAAATATTATATAATAATATGATACTTTAAAATACCTCCTTATACTCAATAATGTGAAATTCATTAGCATATCATTTGCATCCCAAAATAGGCCTAAAACTGCCTTGTATATATACCATTCCTTGTTCATATGCCACCTAGTCAACTAATCACCCTTAAAATCTTAGTTCAGATGTGAAATATGTCTTATCATATATTAATAACATTATTAAAATTAATATTTATTCCATTTTTGTCTATCATAACTTTATTAGACCTCATTTCACTTTTAGGTCTCATGGAGACCTAATTCCATTAGGTCTACATTAGGACACGTTACACTTTGACTTCCTTGAAACATTTTAAAACTCCAAAAATGGTATTAAAATATCATATAATAATAAAATATAACCCTACTAATGTCTTCTAGGCTCAACAGGACATTTTACAATAAATCACTACTTGAAAACCTTCATAAGTACTTAGTCTTATTAGCCTGTGTAAACCACAAATATGCCTTTCAATACTAAAGCTCAAACTCACTTAAGCCACTCAAATATGATAAAAAAATTACATAGATAGGGTATATATGATCTAATTTTCATCAACATATGCTTGAAACAATTAAAATTAGGGTAAAAAGGCTTAAACTCATCTCTTTAGTATGCTCACTAAGAATTGTTAGGACTATCAAAAGCCAATCATGAAACTACTTGACATAAAACACCTAAGAGGATAATTTAAATGATTTCTTATTCTAGTAAAACCCAGTGGGGTTGTTACATTTTGGTATTAGAGTTGAGGCTCAAACTCTATTAAATATGTTAAAAATATTATATAACATGTTTATAACAACCTTAGTCATAAAAACCATAATCTTTATTATCAAACATTGGTCTTGCAGACCAATCTTTTGACCTTATCTCACATAGTCTTGCATGAACCAGACAAGCCATTTTGAAATCAACTTTTCAACCTCTTACAATAAATTAAAAGATTTAAAAAATAATTAAAAGTAATTTAAATTCACAAATAAAAAAATAATATGAATTATATACTTCAACTCATGGCACAAAGCCTCAAACTCATTACTGCAACTTGCTTACTTAAAACTGCTAGTTTACCTTAAAGCACAGTTATAGTGATATTGACCTTCAACACCTATATGACAAAATTAAAAGACTTAAAATGCATAAAAATGATCCTATAACATATCTATACCATGTTTAAATATAAAAACTATATGTTCTAGTGGAAACTATTGGTCTTACAGACCAATTTTTTGATCTTACTACACATAATCTTTACTATTCTAGACAAGCCATTTTTGCTTCATCATTTTCACAATTTTACCCAACTTTAAATATTTATAACAAACATTAATAGAACATAACAATCCCAAAAAACATATCCATGTAATTGGTTTCATCATTATATCATGATAACACATTCTTAATCATCTTCTCACTATTGCTTGGGTTTTTCACTATTTACACCATTAGGCCTGTTAGCGACTAGCTAAATTGGATGAATGATTTAAAAAAAATAAGGACTAGAACCTATCCATAATACTTCATTGACATGAAACATGAGTCTCTACCTTCTTACTCCATCTATTTACTTAGTATTTCCAATATAAATTTTGATAGCTATAACAACTTCTTCAATAATAAGCTTGTAACTCAACATTTTCTCTCTATTATCTCTAACCAATACCACCTAGAGGTACTTTGTAGAGTCAACTACAAAATATAATAGCTTAAATAAGCATACCAATCTATTCTGGTCACTTTTTATCAACATATTCAACATCAGATCCTTATTAGGGTTCTAAGAGGGTTTAAACATGTTTCCATTCTTAACAATCATTCATAAAACATAGCCCCTCAATCCGAAAACTAATTCCTAAAATTTTGATCAAATAAACTTCCCAATTACCATGAATATCTTAGGTTCCTATGAAAATATTTGGTGAGCTAATGAGCACAAGAAAATCCTTCTTAGTTTGAGAACCCTTCATTTTGAGCACTTGATAGACCTTCAAACAAATTTTCATACCTTATCCTTCATAATATGACCTCAAACTATATTAACATACTTAAAAAATGTACCTCACTTCTCAAAATTCTTACATAAGCTCAAACACCTTGAAATATGATCATGACCCTTCATTAGGCCACACTACTCTCTAGATCTTGACTTGCAAACCACATTAGGCCTTAAAACTAACCTTCATGCCTCTTTACATACACTCTCCACCTCACTCACATATTCAATCAACCTCTCTAATTCTTGAACACTAAAACCGTACATCCTTCACATGCCTTGAAAATAGATCATGATACGTTATTGGGCTAGGTAGGGTCTAGAAGTGGTCTAGTTGTGGACATGATCTAAAGGTCTGACCCCTGTAGGCTCACCTTGAGACTCTCATGAGTGGTTAAATTTCTCATATGCATGATCAAACAACTTTACACAACCACTCATGCCTATGTGCACTCATCTCACCAAGCCACCATGCTCATACCTTCTCACAAGGTCTCTTCATGCCATGACTAGGCTTAGGCTACTTAAGCACTTGACCTTAAGGGCATGATACCTATACATTTATCATCAATGTAAATAAACAAAACAACATTCATAACCATTAAAATATTCTCTTTCACACTAAAATCCTTAAATTTTCATGATCTTGTCACAACACACACTGACAACTAGTCTTGCTCACAACAACACTCTTTATAGACTATTTATCATCATACCTTAACAAGAACCTTTAATGAAAACATTTAAAACTTAAAGATTACCTAAACCTTGACATTAAATAATATAAAATATATTATTTATCTTTTTGATCTATGAATTTGACTCAAGGGAGGATGGTTAATATGGTGTTAGTTCCAAAATGAAAATAAAGTGAAATAAACACACTAATAGCATAACATCTCTAGGCCTAGACACTAAGGAGATATTAATTAACAAAATCAAATGAAAAACAAAAATAAAAATCAAGGAATAAAATACAAGAGTTCCTTCACCTTCCTTAGATGCTCCAAATGCCTTTGTAGTAGTGGCTTGCTTAGCTTGTGCTCATGAAATCCTTGGCAATGGAAGCTTGAAAACCTCCATCTCTCCTTGGCACCTTTGTCTTTTGGCTTGGATTGGATTGGAATCAATTTGGCATTATAACATTAGTCACTTGAAGATTTTTGGAACCAATCCTACATTATAACTTTGCACTAATTAAGCTTAGAAATGATGTTGTGAGGCCTCCTATTTATAAATTTTTGGATTTGATCAGAATCAACCTCAACCATCCATCTTAATATTGAGATATGTGGTTGAGCATTAATTAAATTTTTGGAATTAAGTTTTTAATTATCCTCATCATGAAATTATAAGGAGAAATTAAGAGGCATGGAGGGCATCATAGAGGTCATTGATGAGTTATAGAGGGCATGAATCCTGATATGTGTGGCATTCATGGCCTAGGGATGTCTTCTCAAGAAATGAGTTCACTTGAAAGTGTAGATATTCCATATTCATTTCCAAAAATAATTTATTCAAAAAGTTTCCATGGAATTTTTGATTAGGCCTTTATTTGGGTTAATTATCTCTTAAACATGATTAAGCACTTTATGCACAAATTACTCAATTTGATCAGAATGCCCTATTATTGGTCTTAAATTTGATTGGATTGGAATTAGAAGTCCCTATAAAATGTGTATTCCCATTTAGTATGTTGCAAAAAATAAATAACAAAGCACAAGTATTGTGTAGAAGATTTGATAGGAAAGAGGAATCCAAAGCACCCAGGTGCAAATTTGGCATTTTGACTCGAAATGGACTGATCAAAGTTAGCTAGCCCATAAATTACATTGCCCCATTTAGAGATACCCTATCTAAAATTAGCACTTGAATATGTAAATTTCACATCATTTTACATTTTTTATCATTTTTAGGCCAAATTATGCATTTTAGGTAGAAATTGATCAAAAGCCTGGTTGGAGGTTATCAGTAACCAGTTTTAAGTCTCTACAATTTGCCCCTATTTGGGAAGGTGTTGAAAGATATAAGAACAATAAAATATTCTAAAATAATGAAAAGGTCTACCTATAACTGCAATGATGATAAACTACCTATATGATGCCCCTTTAACAGAACGGTTGGCATAAGGAGGTCAGCAAATAGTCCCTCAAAAAGAAAGAACCAAAATGAGGGGAATAGAAAAAAGAAAGATGATGGGGTGAAAACATAATGATATTGAAAAACTATTCAAAATCATTGATAATTCAAGTGGGATGGTGTACAATGGTTTGCCCAAAAGCGGTTATAATCATTGTACCCTGATAGTGATAACATAATAATTTTCCCAAAGGTGTTATAATCATTGAGAAGATGGAGTTGCCCCAGTTAAGATAGAATAACAAGATAATAAAATTCCCTTGTATAGGTAGAAAGAGTAAAGTGGTGACAACACAATGATTTATCCAAAGGTAGTTATAATCATTAAGAAATGTAGGTGGGATGGTGTGTAATGATTTGCCCATATGTGCTTATAATCATTGGACCCTAATGATTGAAAATATGATAAAATTGATTGAGGATGCTGATAACTTAACATAGAGGGTAATGATGAATTGGAACAACCTATTAGTAGGGAGATGCTCATCCAAACTAATAAAAGTTGAAATTCTTTCATGTTTAATTAATCTATTTGGGATATGATTGGGAGTGAATCAGGATGTCAATGCTAAAGAGATGTCACCATTGCTGAAAAAAATTCTTGAAGCTGAGGTTTGTTATAGCATTTGATGGTAGGATTTATTATATAATATCATAAATAATTAGCTAAAACATACATAAGGACCAACTCCCACAATCCAATAGTCAATAGAAAAGAATGCACCAATGATAGAAACTATGATGACAATGTAAACATATGAATATAGATGGATTTAAGTGTAAGTGTGGGAAAGGAATCACCCAATAAACACACATAAATTAAATCAAGGTAATAGTGCTGAAAGTAAACAAACATGCAGATAAACAAACAACATAAGTAGAGATAGACAAACAAACAAAGCAATAGAAACCCTACGACCATTGCCCATAGAAAATAGGTGACAACAAAAAAACAAAATGGGGGAATAGAAGAAAAGGAAGGGGGTGGTTGAGCTATCTCCATATGCACTAGGTAAGTGGACACTACCTACATAGTTCCATGGATGTAATATCCAATAAAAAATTTAGGCCAAATGTAGTTCTCCCAGGGAATGGGAAGAAAATGATAACTGATTAAAACAAATAGAATGGATATGATATAAAAATAGGAATGGTCTTTCAAAATTGTAAGTGCGTGAGAGAAAAAGGCCAAAAAATATGAGGAAATTAAATGACAAGTGATTGGCTTGTAACTTAGTAAGGGTTCCTAGAATCCTTAAGGCAAACAAGTTAATATTTTTTGTTCTTTTCTACTAATTTTACAAATGTTTTTGGATGTGTTTTGGAGTGTCTCAACTCAATCAATAATGATGAGACACTAAATGGTTCAAGCTCAGAAAATGGTGAGAATGTTTAAACTAAAGTTGCTCACAAAATAGTTAGAGTGTGGCTTCAATTGCTCACAAAATGGTGAAAGCATGGCTTAGGTCACTCACAAAATGGCGAGAGTGTGGCTTAGGCTGCTCAAAAAATGATGAGAGTGTGGCTTAGGTTACTCACAAAATGGTGAGAGTGTGGGGAAATTAGTGATTGAGATGACATAAATAAGTATCGAGCACTACCTACATAGTCCCATAGTAGGACCTCGAGTCACTATAGTTCTACCCTTAAAATAGAGGAATTCGACTAGTGCAACAGCTAATTCAAACAAAATAGGCATAATTAGTATAAAGGCACAATATGGTATAGGAAGTGGCAAGTTGGTACGTCAAGTTTTATTATTTCCCCTAGTTTTCCCATAGGTGGTTATAACTAAGACATAATAGCATAGATCAATGATACTAATTTGCCAAAAGATAGTTATAATTAGCAACAAGACTGGTGGTAAAAAAGAATTAAAAATAAAGGATGCAACTATCAAAACTTTTGTCACACTATCCTAAAATATGATCTCTATCTAAAGTTCTTAAATAAAATGATGAACTAATCAGATACCTCTATACTAGAGCTAAGTAATGATTGACAAAAACCAAGGTCAAATGGCCTAAGTTTTTGAAAAATACTGGGTTGATAGGTCAAAATCAAAAGTGGATATGGAAAAGAGGATGGATAAGAATGGTATGTGTACAAAGAATAATAGTGACAAAAAATCATAACTAAAATGGTCCTTATAGATAATACACCTTAGCACTCAAGCATAGTATCGCTTGAGATGAATAATATTTATTGGCTCTAGAAATTCATCGCCATCTGGTGTGGAAATCATGTATGCTCATGATCCATAATTTGTAGTGATGATGAAAGGCCCTATCCAGTTTGGTTTGAATTTCCCTTTATGTTTCTTCTTGACTGTGGTATTCTTTAAGAACAAGATCACCAAGTTTAAATGTTTTATACTTCACATGCTAATTGTACTAGACTTTTAGTTGATTTTGGTATGCTTGAAGATTATTGAGCATGGCTATGCATTTTTCATCAAGTAGATCTAGCTTTTGTAGGTGAGCTACTCGATAGTCATGATCATCCAGGACATGCTTGAAAGAGATGTGTAGTGAAGGCAACTCAACCTCAATGGGAAGGATGGCTTCAATACCATAAACAAGTGAGTATGGATTAGCTCCTGTGCGGGTACGATGATTTGTATGGTATGCCCAAAGGGAAAGGAATATCTAGAGGTGCTAATCACAATCAACATCATTGACAATCTTTTTGAGAATATTGACAATGGTTTTGTTGGATGCCTTAGCCTGGCCATTACCTTGAGGGTAATATGTTGTAGAAAAATGTTGGGTAATTTTATATTCAGTACATAGCTGGTCGACATCTTTATTCTTGAATGATCCTCCATTATTAGATATAATGTCAGAAGGGATATCATAACGACATATGAGATGGTTGAATATGAATTTGGAAATTTGCTTTTCAGTCATGTAAGTGAGGGGTATAACTTCAACCCACTTAGTGAAATATTCGATGGTGGTAAGGATATGTTTATGGCCCTTAGATGAAGTGGGGTTAATCTTCCTAATGAGGTCAAGTCACCATATATAAAATGGCCATGGTGTCAACATCAGTTTTAGAGTTTTTGCTAGGGCATGAATCAAATTAGCATGTCATTGACATTTATCACATTTATTTACATATGCAGTAGCATCTATGTTTATTATGGGTCAATAATAACTAGTACAAAAGATAACTTTAGATAGGACTACCCCACTAGAATGGGCTCCATATACTCCATGAACTTCTCTTAATGCTAGTGTAGACTGTAATATCCCTTGTATCCCTTGAAATTTGAAACTAAATATTATTGAATCACTTTTCTATATTTCTGCAAAATATCTTCAAATAGATAAATAAATCACATTATAATCTCTTATTTATTTGCTCATATGCTTACAATAGAGGCCCTCTATTAGATATACAAAGAATATTGAAAGTACAGCCTTAATAGCCTGAGTATTCTATGAACTGGGAAAGAAATCTGGATCTGATAGTCTCAGCCTGCTGTGTCAAAAACATAGTCACCGACGTCGGTTATACTGCGGTTGTTGGTCGACTGGGGTCGTTAACCTACCGACGTCGGTGAGAGGTCGGTTGATGTCGGTCTTTGTAGGTCTCTTCCTGTCGATGTCAGTGTTTGATCTCTTCACTGATGTGTATAGATTTTCATGGATCTGTACGGACTTCGTATGGCTGCCAATATAGCACAACTTGTATGCTTGATCTTGATCTGAAGAACTATGGGCTAATACAAAAGATCTATATCTGGATAATTCTTGAATCAAAAACCAAAAGTAAAGCAATACCTGTGAACCCTTGTGATAGCTTCTGTATGAAGTTATCTCTCAAACTTGTAAACCCTTGTGATAACTTCTATATGAAGTTATCTCTCAATTTGGCAATAGATCAGCTGATCTCTCACAACCTCTGAATCACACACAATGAAGAGTTGACATTCTTCAATGCAAATGAAATCCTGGAACCCTTGGCTCAGTCTTCACAGAAGAATTCTTAACAAGAATCAATATCAATAATCAATCATAATACAAACTCTCTCCCATGAGAAACCCTTATACCCTCCAGAGGTGTGCTTGCTAAAATTAGATTTCCTTAAATTAGACTTAGGGCTTATTAAATTAGAATTAGGGTCTTAAAATTAGACCAAAATATTAATAATTAATAATTAATTAATATTTAATTAAAATTAGACCAAATAATTAATATTTGATTAAATCAATCAAATATTAATATCTCCCTTAATTCATGTCTGAAAGAGCCCGAACGAAATCCAAGCCCAGCTCCATCAAGACCCTCTATCCATCTCATTAGCCTACGAGGGTCGCATCTAATCATCCACTCAAAAAGATGTCAACTAGAAGGGGACATGATAGTCTGCCCCTCCTAAAATTGCTTGTCCTCAAGCAATCTCAACTCTGGATGCTATAGAATATCCTCGCTTTCCCATGTCACATCCTCCACTGGCAAATCTCTCCACTTTACCAAATATTCCCTGATAGTCCTCCTACGCAACTGTCTCTCTCTATACTCCAAGATAGACTCAGGTACTAAAATCAACTTTCCCTCATCATCTAAGGGAGGTAAAACTATAGAAGGTATCACACTGTGTCCTAACGCCTTTTTGAGGTGTGATACATGAAAAACATTGTGTACCTTGCTCTCTGTCAGAAGCTCTAGCTCATAAGCCATCTCTCCAACATGCCTCAAGATCGTTAAAGGACCGTAGTAACATGGCTTAAGCTTCTCTGCCCCACTCTTCCTAAGAGTAGACTGATGGTAAGGTTGCAACATAAGATAGACCATGTCACCCACATCAAAAGATCTCTCTGTCCTCCACTGATCTGCATACTGCTTTTGTTGATTATGTGCCTTAGCAATATTCTCTTTGAGAGTCCTCATGGTATCTTGACTATCTTGCAATAAGTCTCCAGCACTTGGCACTCTACTATCGCTCAGTAGCAAATCTAGAAAACTCGGTGCCTCATACTCGTATAATGCCATAAAAGGAGACATCTGAATGGTCATGTGGAAAGTCATGTCATAGCAATACTCGCACAAATGAATACACTTGACCCAAGCTTTCTGCTGCCCTGCAATGTAGTTACTGAGGTAGCCCTCCACCCATTTGTTCACTATCTCTATCTATCCATTAGTCTGTGGGTGGTAGTTGGTGCTCGGTGTAAGCTTGGTCCCACAGAGTCAAAACACCTCCTATCAGAAGTGACTCAAGAACTGACTATCTCTGTCGCTCACTATGCTTTGAGGCAATCCATGCAGTCAGAATACCTCTCAAAATAAAACCTCTGATACCTGTGTAGCTGTGTATGTGGTGGTAATCAGAAAGAAGTGGGCATACTTTGTTAACCAATCCATGACTACATATATGCAATCTCATCCTTGGGCTTTAGGCAAGCCTGTAATGAAATCCATTGACAATCACTCCCACTTCCTATCAGGAATTGGAAGTGGCCGCAATAATCCTGCTAGGTACATGTTCTCCTGCTTGTTCTGCTGACAAACAGGGCACTCTCACACATACTGAAGAACATCTACCTTGAGTCCTTTCCATGTAAATCTCTCCCTAATCTGTCTATAGGTCTTGAAATACCTGAGATGTCCTACAGTAGGTACATCATGAAAGGCTCGCATGAGAATGTTCTTACCACTGATCTTGGAATCAAATAAACCCTGCTCTTGTAAATGATCAAGTCATTCACAAGCGTATATCTGGTGTCAACTGTGGATCCCTTAACAATGTTGGATGCCCATGTATCCTTGGCATACTCTGCCACAATCATATGTCACCAATCCTCTATAATGTGGACCATAGTACTCAAATACGACCTGCGTGAAAGAGCGTCGGCCACTACATTCTGGGTGCCCTTGATGAAAGAGATGCCAAAGTCATATGCCTATAATTTTCTCACCCACTTCTGTTGATGATCATTGAGGTCTCACTACCCCAATAAATGTCTCAAACTGTTGTGGTCCGTTTTGATGTAAAATGTGCTGCCCATAAGATATTGCCTAAATTTTGCCAAGGCATGCATGATAGCAAGCATCTCCTTATCATAAATGTTGTACAACCTCTCTGGTCCCTTGAGCTTATGGCTCTCATGTAGTATGGGGTGCTTGTCCTACATAAGCACCACTCCAATGCCCTCGCCTGAAGCATCACACTAAAGCTGGAAAGGCTTCAAAAAATTAGGTAGTGCCAAAATAGGGCACGTAGTCATCAACTCCTCAAACCTTACGAAACACTCCTATGATTCAAGTGTCTAACAAAAATCACCCTTTTTCATCAAATCTATCATAGGAGCTGCATGTCGTGAATAACCATTCACGAACCTATGATAAAATCCACACAAACCTAGAAATCCCCGTAGCTGTGTAAGGTTTGCCAGAATAGGCCAGTCTATGATAGCGTGGATCTTCTCAAGATCCATATGGACTCCCCCTGCACTGATAATATGACCCAAGTATAACAATTTGGTCATCCCCAAATCACATTTGGACTCCTTGGCATACAAGGATTCCCTCTCCAAGATGCTGAGTACAGTCTCCAGATGAGCCAAATGCTCCTTCCAAGTCCTACTGTATATAAGAATGTCATAAAAAAACAAGTACAAACCTCCTCAGCAGTGAATGGAAGACTCTATTCATGGTGGACTAAAATGTTGTTGGCGCATTAGTGAGCCTAAATGGCATCACTATAAACTCATAGTGTCCACAATGGCAATGAAAAGCTGTCTTCTCCACGTCTTGCTCACGAACCCTGATCTGATGATAGCCTATCCTTAAGTCTATCTTCATGAAGTAATGTGCACCATGGAGCTCATCAATAAGCTCATCAATACGAGGTATTGGATACCTTTTCTTAATGGTTCTATTATTTAGGGCTCTATAGTCAATGCACATGCATAAGGTGCCATCCTTCTTCTTCACCAATACAACCAAAGATGCAAATGGTGATTTGCTAGGCCGAATGTGACCCATAACAAGTAACTCCTTAATTGTTTTTTCGATCTCATCCTTTAACCACTTGGGATGTTGATAAGGAGTAATCATAATGGGCTTAACACCCTCCTCAAGCTCAATAATGTGCTCTATGCCCCTGTCTGGAGGTCTCCCTGGTGGAATATCACTAAATACCTTATCATGCTTGACCCTCAACTACTGAATGTCAGGATGATACTCAGTCTTCTATTGTCCCTCCTGTATTGGTGCCAATGTGCAGTCGGCTGCCCACTCTACCATGTCGTGTCTCATGAGCCTCTCCATCCGATGTAAAGAAATAGTTTTGATGTTGCCGTCCCATATTGCCTTAAGAATGTGAGTCTTCCCATCAACATCAAAATGGATCTCCATGTCCTTAAGACGAAGAGTGACTACCTCAAGGGAATGAAGCCACTTCATGCCCAAGACCAAATCTATATCCCCCATGTTCACCACATAATAATCAGCCTTGAACTCATAGTTGTTCAAGCACAATGGGAGATCTCTGATCATCCATTCACACCTAAGGGTGTAACCATCAGCTACCTTAACTCTAATGCCCTCGAAATCTTTTGTGGTGAGTCCACGCTTCTCCAAAAATCTAGTATCAATAAAATTATGTGTGGCTCCCGTGTCAAGAAGGGTGATGACCCTCTGTCCTACCAAAACTCCACGGAGTCTGAATGACCCCTCGTGCTGGATGCTAGATAGACGTGCCTCCTAAATTTAGAGCTTTGACTCTGCCTCTACCCTAGGCTCTGAAGCCTCAGCCTCTGACTCCTTAGAATAATCGTGATGTTTGGAATCTTCTGATTCCTCATCCTCATAATAGGCCCACATCACCCGATTTGCTTTGCCCTTAGGCCTTAAAGGACAATCATGATTGGCATCATAGGGACCTTTGCAGTAGAAACAAAGCCTCTTCCTACGTAGATCATTAAGAGCCTCTCTATCCAAAGGTGGTGCTGCTGGGTTAGCCTTTGATTCATTCTTAACACCAAATTTATCTATGCTGAAACCTGGTCTTTCTCTATTCCTATTGAAGCCTTTATTGTCCCTAGATGAAGAAGTACTTATAGAGTTAAATTTACTTGATGGGGCTGCCATCTCCATACTACGTGCCTTATTCATAGCTTCCTATAATGAAGGAGGATCAAAGCCTTTGATCCAACCTCTCAATGGTTCTATCAATCCCTCCATGAAGAGCACTACTAGTCACCTCTCTAAAATGTCAGGAACCATAACTGATAACTTTTGATAGTCACCAATGTAAGACTCTAGGCTGCCACTCTAGCGCAACTATGCCAACTCTTGGAAATATGATTCTGGATCCTTCTTGTCAAAATGCTCCACTAGCCTATCCACAAACTCCTAATAAGATGTGATCCGATCATGATGGAGTGTCACCATCCCGTGGTGCCACCAATCGTGAGCTACTCCCTCAAGATGTAGTGTCGTATATCTGATAGCATCTTCCTCAACCATTGGTCACAATGTGAGAAATGTATCTAGCTTACTAACCCAAGCCTATGCTGTCACCTTACCACTACCATCAAACATCGCTAGTGTGAGCCTGCTTCAAATCATTATTCCGGTGTCTAGGTCTCCCATCTTGTCTAACCAATCTATAGTGCTCTCTCCTCAGATTAATAAAATGATCAAAGGGCATCTTCTCTCGAACCTGAGGAGCTAATAAGTCCCACTCATCACTTGCAGCCATGAGGGTATCTGCAAATTGGGAATCTTTCGTCTCCTCCTCTGCTGGAACTTCTGGTTCCTCTTGAACAAATGTAGGACGTGTAGGTCTATCTGTTGTTTTGGAGTGGGCCTACTGGGGTCTCTGATTAAAATTAGCACTCCTATTATCTCCTTGTTCCCCATTCTGCCTATCAGGTGTGTTCATCCTCCTTACCATAGTAGTAAGTGCCTGAAGTCCCTGTGTCATCTCATGGTAGACTTCTTTGGTACCCTAATCTTCATTATGTCGATGGCCCCTGGGTGGGCTACCCTCACGTCTATCACTCATGGTGATCGGCTGCTATTCTAAAACCTGATCGCCTTCAAGCAAATCTCTACTAAGTGTGAAATACCTATGTGGTCCCAAATCTTATGGCTGCATAAGATTTTCAAACCCTCAGGATGGCATGATTTAGCTTTGATACCACTGTAATATCCCTTGTTTCCCTTGAAATTTGAAACTAAATATTATTGAATCACTTTTTTGTATTTTTGCAAAATATCTTCAAATAGATAAATAAATCACAGTATAATCTCTTATTTATTTGCTCATATGCTTACAATAGAGGCCCTCTATCAGATATACAAAGAATATTGAAAGTACGGCCTTAATAGCTTGAGTATTCTACAAACTGGGAAAGAAATCTAGATCTGATACGTCTCGGCCTGCTGTGTCAAAAACACAGTCACCAACATCAATTATACTGCCATCATCGGTTGACTGGGGTCGTTAACCTGTTGACATCGGTGAGAGGTCAGCCAATGTCAGTCTCTATAGGTCTCTTCCTGCCGATGTCGGTGTCTAATCTTTCCACTGATGCGTATGGATTTTCACGAATCTATACAGACTTCGTACGGCCACCAATATAGCACAACCTATATGCTTGATCCTGATCTAAAGAACTATGGGCTAATACAAAAGATCTATATCTGGATAATTCTTGAATCAAAAACCAAAAATAAAGCAATACTTGTGAACCCTTGTGATAGCTTCTGTATGAAGTTATCTCTCAAACTTGTAAACCCCTGTGATAACTTTTGTATGAAGTTATCTCTCAATTTGGCAATAGATCAGCTGATCTCTCACAACCTCTGAATCATACACAATGAAGAGTTGACGTTCTTCAATGCAAATGGAATCCTGGAACCCTTGGCTCAGTCTTCACAGAAGAATTCTTAACAAGAATCAATATCAATAATCAATCATAATACAAACTCTCTCCCATGAGAAACCCTTATACCCTCCAAAGGTGTGTTTGCTAAAATTAGATTTCCTTAAATTAGACTTAGGGCTTCTTAAATTAGAATTAGGGTCTTAAAATTAGACCAAAATATTAATAATTAATAATTAATTAATATTTAATTAAAATTAGACCAAATAATTAATATTTGATTAAATCAATCAAATATTAATATCTCCCTTAATTCATGTCCAAAAGAGCCCGAATGAAAGCCAAGCCCAGCTCCATCAAGACCCTCTATCCATCCCATCAGCCTACGAGGGTCGCATAATAGGCTAATCATCTGCTCAAAAAGATGTCAACTAGAAGGGGACATGACATAGACTCTATCAAAGTTAAATAATGAATTAGAGTTCCATCAAAACTATGATATTAAAGAGTGGATCCAAGTAAAGTATAATGAGTGGAATGGAGAATGAAGTCTTTGGTTTGTTTTTGAGATAGGTTATGTGGTAGAACATGGTCATGAAGGTAGTTGTAAAGGTCTGAGTAACATATAAAATTAGGACCAACACTATCACAAATCATGGCAACGGTTGAAGGTTCATGAGCCAGTGTTGAATTTTTTTTGACAAGGAACTGATACTTCTAGATTTATCTATTTGTCAAATCAACTAGCCAATAGTAGCCATGGCATCTATAATTTTGTTACTAGCCCTCGGTATATGCTCAAACTAAATGTTGGTAATTTATTATTTAAGAGTATTAACCATGAATTTATATGGAACCAGCTTGTCATCATTGGTCTGAAAATGATTTGTGACCTAATTGATGATTAACTGAGAATCACCATAAACTTGAAGATGAGATATATTCCACTATACTACTTGTCAAAGTCTTGCAATAAGTGCTTCATACTCAGCCATGTTGTTTGTATAAAGAAAGCTAATTCTAAATGATTTATGGATTAGATCCCCCTATGGTGTAATAAATAATAGGCCTACCCCCAATCTATGTGTAGTGAATGAAACATCAAAGTATATATTCCAGGGCTACACCTCAAAGGGTGTATCAATAATAGTCATGACGGATTCATCAAAAAATGGAAACTTGAGTGGTTATGTGTCCATAAGAGGTGCTTTAGCAAGTTAATTTGTAAGAACTTGTCCTTTGATTAATTTTTGATTGACATACTCTATGTCAAAGTCACTAAGAAGCATGATCCAATTAGCCATTCTACCTTGCAAAGTTATTTTAGATAGTAGATACTTGAGTGGATCTACCTTTGAAATGACCATGGTTTTATTATTCAACATGTAATGATGCAGATTCTGAGCTACGAAAACCATGGCTAAACAAGATTTTTCAATGGGTACATAGTTATGTTCATATGTAACCAAGGTATGGCTTAAGTAGTATACAACATGATCCTTTTCATTGTCATCATGTTGAGCTAAGAGTGCCCCTAGAGCATGATCAATATCTGATAGGTATAACAAGAATGGCTTTCTTGACATAGGAGGTAATAAAATAAGTGGATTGACAAGATAATCTTTGAGTTGTTGAAAAGTTGTTTGGCAGTGATCATCCCAGTGAAATGTAACTCCTTTCTTTAAAATATATGTAAATGGATGGCACTTGTCTACTAACTGAGAGATGAATCATTAGATGGACTGGATCTTACCTTGCAAACTATGGAGTTGCTTCAAATTAGTTAGTAGCAATATCTCAGTTATAGCATGGACTTTAGCTAGATCAACTTTAATATATCTACAAGACATGATGAAGCCAAGTAATTTTCTTGAAGTTACACCAAACACACATTTCTTTGGATTTAGTCTAACTTTGTACTCTCGTAGTCTTTCAAATATATTACACAACACTACTGGATGGTTGTCTCTATTCTTGGATTTTCCCAATATGTCATCGACATAGTCTTGAATAATATCATGCATCATATCATGGAATATGATATTCATGGCTCTTTGATATGTAACTCCCACATTATTAAGGCCAAATGGCATCACTTGATAGTAAAATGTTTCCCATGGGGTGGTGAATGCTATTTTATGTTGATCTTCTGGTGTTATTTTAATCTGATTGTATCCTGAAAAGCCATCCATGAGTGAAAGCATTTCATAACCTATCATGGAGTCTATGATCATGTAAATATTAGGCAATGGAAAATAATCTTTAGGATAAACTTTGTTAATGTCTTGAAAATTAGTAAAAATTATGATTCCTTCAGTATTTTTGCTAATAGGTACTACATTAGAGATCCATTCTAAGTAGTCAATGGACCGGATGCATCCTACTTCTAAGAGTTTTTTCAACTCTTTCTTTACTAATACAATAATGTAAGGATGCATCTTACGTAGCTTTATTTTACTAGTTTGGCATCAAGATTAATGACAAGGTGGTGTAAAACCAAGGTGGGGTCTAAACCTAGCATGTCAAAATAGGCCCATGCAAAAATATCCACAGACTCTCTCAACAGAGCTGCAAAGACATTGCATTCCTCTTCAATGAGAGATGCTCCTAATTTTAAATATTTTAAGTCTGATGGAGTCTTGATATTTACTTCTATTGTATCTTTGATAAGAAGGTTTGAACCATCTTTTAGAATAGTAGGTAGTGACTTGAACTATTATACTATGTTAGGGTCCTTTGTTAGGACTTGCTCTTCAACTTCTCCTAGGCATGATGAGTATGAGTCTCCTAATGGGAGATTTGGCCATGTAACAAAAACAATAAAAAATTCTTAGATAATTTGATCAAATACTTATTATTTCTCAAATCTTAACTCTGATCTATAGGCAAGTTCATCATTGGTTGTCTCTTAGTCTAAATTTAAAGAAGAATAAACACCCTCATCTAATGGTGCCTAAAACAGGTTTTCGCCACTAGATTGGCCTTTATATTTACTTTTTCCCTAGTTAGAAAGTGCCTCAAAGAGGTTTTCACTTTGGGACCTCAATGTTTTACTTTTTTTTTTTGGCTAAGGGTGTTTACTTGCTCTCCAAAATAGGCTACAAGATCTAATATGATTAAGAATCCTAATTTGTGATCTCCCAATTGAACATTGTCTCTAAGGCCTAATAAAGCATAAAATGCCTCATTATTTTGAAAATCATCAATCGGCAAACTAGATTCTTGTTGGTCCCAACCTATCAATTGGGGATAATATAATGACAATGGGCTGCGATGAACAGCTTGGGTAAGAGTACAAATGGCATTGTTATCAAATAGGTTGGTTTTAGATAGGTTATCAAAGGTTAGGCTATGATCAAACTCTACTTCACTATCAACATCATCATCACTAGTCACTAGTGATGGAGTTTGAATAAAATATGTAGGGTCACCCCTAGGTGGTTTAAATCCAAGTTCATAAGGTCTTTCATACTTAGTCATGGAAATCAACTTAATGTTTCCTTCGTGATTCAGTTTGATGTCTCTTCCTTCATAATTGTGATGCTCCATGATCCATTAGGAATAGGATACTTTACATTTTTATAACAATCAAATTGGTCATCATTGTATAACCATGATTCATTCCCTTTAAGAGGGTTAGGTCCTAGGCTAGATGTTGATACAAATGTGACATGTCCCTTATCTTTGTTCTTTTATTGCCAATGCATATGTGTGATGACCTTAGGTCACCCAAAGGTTTTCAGATTTTGAGGAAGATTGACAATGTGAAATGTGTCATGGGTCACATATTCTCTTGGTCCATTATCTAAAATTATGAAATGATTATAATCTTCAAGAGGTGGCATGTGGGAAAGGGAATCCAAGGTATTAGGATCTATGTAATTATATGATGAAGGATCAATAAGTATATATTTTCCTTTATCCTACTTGGAACTTGGATTCATACCCTAATGATAATTATAGCTTTGAAATTTGGCCTCAATATTCTTGTAGTATTCATATAGGTGTAAATCTATTGAAATATTCACTTCCATCCTTGAGTGGGAACACTTGATATATTCGTGTAATGTTGAGGAGACTACATGAATCTCATGTAACCAAGGCCTACCTAGAAGTATGTTGTATGATAACTCAATATCTAGCACATGGAAAAGTGTATCATAGGTTAAAGGCCCAATAATGACTGGCAAACTAATGGTTCCTTGGGATTCTCTTTCTTGATTATCATAAGCTTTGATAGTTATTATTTCTGGCTAGAGATTTGTCATTATGTACCCAAGAAGCTTGATGAGCTTTAGAGATACTATGTTGAGGCCATATCCATTGTCGATAAGGACACATTTCACTTTATGTCATCTGATACAAAATTTTATGTATAATGAGTTATTATGGAGCATGTCAAGGGAAGACATATCACTTTGGTTGAATGTGATTTGTTGGGCTGGAGCTAGATGTCCAACCAAAGCTTGAAATTTATCAGGGGATATGTCACTAGCAATAGTGGATTGGGTCAAGAACTAATTCAAGATGTTTTTTTGGATTATTGACATCTATAGCAAATCTAAAATAGAAATTTATGTTGGTGTCTTCTGTAATTGTTCCATAATATCAAACATCTTGTCTTGGTCAAAGTAAATGGTTTATTCTGAGGCTGAACGGTTAGTAAAATGATAGGTAAAGTGGTGGATGGTTATGGGCATGGGATAGTAATCTTTGATGTCTAAGTTATGATTGCATAATCAAGATTAAATACTAGAACATTACTGCTAACCGATATTGGAAATGGTATGGGACTAGATAGGACAAATCTCAATTGCTAGTGCACTTGTATGTGGTCACATGGCAAGAACGAGTTGTCACTATAAGATCCAAAAGTGGGAGTCCTAGTTTTTTAATTTGATTTTATGCATTCTTAGGTCAAAGAAGGGTTATCCATGTGATTTGGCTAAATATTGTTGTTTAGCAATAGTCTAGGCTGATTAGTGTCTGGTATGGGATTAATGGAGATGGTATTAATGCTACCCCATATAATATGACCTACAAATTTATTTTAGTCATGTTCAACTACATGGTAGGTTTGTTGTTTACTACTGTTATGACCTTGGTTTTGTCCATTTTTTTGTTGTTGTGGGTTCTGATATTAATTTTTTTAGTTATACTAGTTTGGCCTTTGATTTTGATACGGTTGATTTTGTTGTTGCATTGGTCATTGTTGTTGTTATTAATTGTTCTATTTTTGTTGATTGTTATGTTAGGGAAAATTGTTTTGATAAATATAAAGAGTTTGATTGGAAGTGGAAGCACCATTATCTAATTTTATCTCCCCATTCTCCAACATATTCTTGATTAAATGCTTGATTTGGACACATCTTCATAGATTATGCCTATTGACCCAATGATAGTCACAAAATTCATTTTCATGGTACCAATCAGGGTAAGGAATGCCTTACAGATAATTTTTTGGTATGGGCCAACTAATCAGATTAGTGATAGCAAGCTTGTGAAATACAGACTCAATAGGTTCTCCTAGGTCACTAAAGACATGATGTGTAGGGATAGGTCTTATAGGAGGAGGGGTTTGAAATGGTAAAGACTATTGTATTTATTATGTAGGTCTTGGTTGTTGCACTTGTGACATTGGTTAGAGAGGTTTCTAAGTAAGATTAAGATGAAAAGGTGGTGCAAATGAGGTTTACCCAATTTGCACATGATGGGATTTGGTTACTCCATTTCCTACAACATTCCTATTATGGTTGAATTGCTTCAATATTTCTTGATTATTGGCCTATGCCAGTTATGATGCTTGCACTTAATTAGGATGTTGTTGTTGTCTATTACCCTAATTGGTAGAATTAAGTCTGATGATTCCTTTATTTATGAGCACTCTCTTGATCAACAAACCTCTATCAATGATCTCTTTGAACATATGTGCACATTATAGTTTTAGATGATAGGTTATCTCACTATGCAATTTTTAGTAAACACAACAGCTAATTGTTTATCTAGTAAAACATGGGTGAAATGGCTTGCAAGGGCTCTCCATCACTATAAATAACTTGCAAAACTCTCCTCAGCTTTTTGCTTTGCTTATGTCAGGTCCACTAATGAAATCTAATACTCAATATTATAGGAAAAATGCTACATAAATTTATTAGAAAGATCATTAGAGTCTATTACTGAATTCTTGGGCAAATTTAAAAACCACTCTAAGGCTTGTCTAGCCAAGCTCCTTAGAAACAACAACAAAAGGTATATGTTGTTATATGCCACTAGTTGACATGCAATAAAGAATTTAGTCAAATGAGCCTTAGTATCACCTTTCCCTTTATACTTATCAAATTTGGGTGGTTCATATCTTGGAGGAAATGGTATCTAAAAATACTCCATATTGAATGGATAGGAACATATGTCATCCAATTTGAACTTTTTAGTTTGCTTCCCTATTTGAATAACAACAATTGCATCCTTTAATTTTTGTAATTCTTGGGAGAGAAAACTGGAAAGGATATTTCTTTGAGGGAGAATATTAGTTTGGGTAGATGGTTGGGAGGTCACAAGTGGGACACTTTGACTAAGGTATGATAGAGACACCTATTGGGGTATATTGACTTGGTTAGGGAATGGACCAGGAATATGCATAAGTGGATTGGGATGTACTTGAAATTGCACATTTGGTAATGTGATATTTTGGTTTGGGTTGGCAATAAAGGTTTGACCTAGGGGGTTTTATGGTTGGGATGGAGGGATATAATTATACTGTGCCTGCTATAGTTGAAAAGGGACAAGTGGCTGACTAGTCAAACCTTGCTATTGAGTGGAAACTTGTGGACCAAGACCCTATCTCTAGATTTGTGGCACATTTTGAACCAATGGTTATCTAGTAGGTACTTGAGAAACATGGAGACCTCTTTGTTGCATGAATCCTTATAAAAAAGTGAAATCATGTTGTAAATTTAGCATCTATCATTGACCAATATTTTCTCATTTTTGATTAGTCATTGCATGGTTTTGAATTGGCATATTAGTCTATGATTGAAGAGGTATGTTCATTGTTACCTAGTGAGGTGCTACATTAGTTTCCCCTGATTGAGGTGGTAATGTATTCATCCTTTGTTTCATTGATACAATAAACTATGTTTGTTTTTGTGGAATACTACTCGTTACATGTTAAGGAAGAGTAGGATTCATCACATTCTATTATTGAGGTGTGATATTGGTCATTGTTTGATTACATAATCCCATAATTTGTACACTTGAGGAAGCAGTTGGTTGAGGCTGGGGTATATAAACTCCTATTCCTTGGTATGATGATCTACTCATGGGATTAACTATAGGCACATGTTATTGGCTAGTTATTTGTGAGTTAGTACCACTTTGATCAAGATTGGATGTTGTTTGCACATTATCCACTACATTTGGCTCACTATTCAGTGTAGAAGCCAAAGACACTTCTTCAATAACTAATATATGTATCAAGTTATTTATTGAAGTAGTTTGTATAAATGGGTCAAAACTCAGATTTTCTTGTCCAGTTAATTCCATCAACACTCCTATTAAAGGAACTAGGTCAATGAGAGGCTTACTTACCATATTCATCTGATTGAAATTATGTGCTAAATTTAGGTAGGTTTAGTATGCTATTTGCATTTTGTTAAAGTGATCTACCATTATGTTTTTTCCTCAATTGGATATATTGGGGTCTTGGTACATTGTTTGGACTAGAGCCATAGGATTGATAGAAGAATCCTATTGATCATAAATGATATTAGGGGGTACTCTTACTAGACTTGGTAAATTTTCATGGGGGAAGTCTACTATAAACTTAGCCCCTACCTCTATGGTCCTAACCAAAATCTTGTCTTTGTTCTCTAAAAAATGTCACTCAAACAAAAATGGATCATACATGGAAACTAAATTAGTAGAATATGGTTGTTGAAGTACTAGCTCATCCATCATGGGTATTGTAGCTAAGTATTTCATGGTTTGTTCTTGGTCCTCTTTTGTGTAAGGTGGTGTGTTAAATAGATAGTTAGCTAATGGATCTTGGCTTTTTGCTCCTGATTGAGTATTATAAGAGGGATAAGAATCCATCTCATAAGTAATGTTATTTGCATAGGGGTCTTACACCATGTCTTCTTGTGAAACTACATTACTAATCCTTGGATTGTAGATGAGTCCACTATGAGTGTAAGAATACATTTTGGGATCCATATTCAATGCTTTGTGATAAAAGGTTAAAGAGTTCTACAAACTCTAAAAATAATAGAATCTAAAAAAAAATGATGCCTTCAACTTGGTCTAGATTTGTCAAAAAGGATCAAAAGGTTTATGCAAAGATTTGTGAGGAAATAAGCTAGCATAGCATACCTAACATTTTAATGTTCACACAAAGATAAGCAAGCAAATGGACCAAAAAATCAAAATGCCAAACTCCAAGGTCAAATTGTTTCAAATCAATCTAATCTAGGAATTTAAAAGTTACTAGGCCTTTTGGCCAAATGCGGCATCAAAAGATAGGCTCAAACAAGGAATGTGATAGGAATCTTGGCCAAATGTCATCAAAAGTTAGACTTTAAAAATAGATGAAAGTTTTAATCTAATGGATTTCAAACACTTCTAACAAACACTAAGCATTCGATTCTTGGACATGAACTTGGTCAACTAGGTATAAGGTATGAAACAAAAGGCACTTTAGTAATATTTTATTTTCTCATAAATAATGGTATAAAACTTGGTTCCTTTGACAAACAAGCTAGACAAAGGTGAATAGTATAATTGTGATTTAGACAAAGGATCAAAAGTACACTTGGATCGGTCTAAACATGTAGAAATAGATTTGAAATTCTATGCAAAAGGGGCTATGAAATAAAGTTTGAAATGATTTATGCAATGTAACGAATCTATACTAGCCAAAAGGTATGATATAAAAGTTTATTTCAAATACTCTCTAAGGCAAAGATATTTTTACACAATTTTGATAGCATAACACTACCTTTCTTGACTCAAAATGTTGTGGTATATAGACTTAAAGTACAAGTGTTTAGCACAAAATGGCTTAATTCATCAAGTGATGATAATGATTATGAGTCTTAAATGACCTTCAACCTAAATTGGAAATTAAACCTAAGTTCCCTCAAGTTTATTACAAATGGTGAACCCACTTAACACATCAACCCTATGAACTTGTAAAGGTGTAATTTCAAATTTAAATTATAAGTGAAGTACTTAAACAACTTTGGTAAAGGTTTAGACTCAATTGGGTAGCATAACTATGCTAAAGTGGATGATATGACTCTTAAGAATTTGATGAACTTTGAACAAGGCAAATGGATAATCTCACGTGGGCAACACAATACCTCTTTGTTCAAAGGAAAATAAGGACCATGTGTTTGATTTTGGATTATTTGTTTACACCAAGTTTTGACTCCACACAAGAATTTATATTAGGACAAGACCAACTAATTAACCATTCTTAGATCCTAAACTAACAAGGTTGCTTGGTATTAATGGAATCCATAAATATACATCATTTGAGAGGATTTTAAGTGTTCATCCAAAATTGAATGTGCATTATATATTAATGTTTTTATACCCCTCTTCTCTTAAATGATAGTATTATGACATAGACCTTGAGGTGCACCTTGCACCAACAATACTTCCATGACAAGTGGGGATTTGTCTAAGATCTAATAATTTTTTTAACGATCTAAGGGAATCAATTGCACAATGACTTTCATGCCAAATAATGCAAAATAAAAGCATAGATTTTGGGTCTATATCACTTGGCTTGTTGTAAAAAAGTCTAGTCCTTTTAGCAACCACTACATCCTATTGTTTGCTCAGTGTAGTGCGATGTCCAAAATGCCACTACATCTCGTGTGCAACTCCAAAAGAGTCAAATGAAGTCAATGTTGAGAGATGAAACCTTGGTTCAAAGCTCCCCTAAAGAACTTGCAGGAGGTGATGAAGTCCCCCTCACAAGATAAGATGCATAAATAAATAAAGCATGAAAGTAGAAAGACTTTAGGGCCATTTTCAAGGTCACCCAAAATTTGATGAGTTTTTGGGGAGTGCTTTAGATGACTTTATTTCTAAGCCTTGGACTAGGACACTTGTAATAGGAATGGTACTTTTGATTCCAAGGGTTCCTTATAGGGGACAAATAGAAGATCATACATGCAACATTCTTCTTTTTTCCAAACAAAATCTAATTAAACAACTCTTGCAAGCAAAAATTGACAAGTGTGTGCAATTATAAACCCAAATGAAATGTTTGGTGGTGTTCATTTGACCCCTTGGTCTTAGTTACAAACATTGAAAACATTCATTAAAAACATCTAAGTTCTTTTTTAAACACCAAAACAAAGTTCTTAATCAAATTTTAAGCATGCAAAAGTGATTTAAACATGTTTTGAGAAAAATCTTGCTTGGTCCTGCAACAAAATTGTTAAAATGTTCTTTAACTTTGAATCTCTTTTGAGTTTGAAATAACAAACTTTGAAAAAGTAGGTCTCAACTCTGTGTTTTTGGAAAAACATAGTGATCGATGTTGGTTAATACCACTAACATCGATTATGGCCAACCGAGATCTAATCGATATCGGTTAAGCCAAGTAAATGATGTCGATATTTCTGCTGACGTTGGTTACTGTGTAAAAATTGTGGCAACCAAAAATTAAAAAATAAAGTTAGAAAATCTATTTTTAGAAGTTTTAAGATCTCAAATAAATATTTTAATGTTGTAAAAAGTTCTCCTTCATGTGTAGGATGCATTTAGTCCCATCGAGCATGCCTTTATGTGATCTAGGAATTTGACTCAAGGGAGGATGGTTAGTATGGTGTTAGTTCCAAAATGAAAACAAAGTGAAATAAACACACTAATAGCATAACATCTCTAGGCCTAGACACTAGGGATAGCTTAATTAACAAAAGAAAATGACAAACAAAACTAAAAAGCAAGGAATCAAATACAAGTGTTCCTTCACCTTCCTTGGATGCTCCAAACGCATTTATAGTAGTGGCTTGCTTGGCTTGTGCTCATGAAATCCTTAGTAATGGAATCTTGGCAACCTCTATCTCTTCTTAGCACCTTTAGCTTGTGGCTTGGCTTGGAATAAATTTGGCATTATAACACTAGTTGCTTGAAGCTTTTTGGATCCAATCCTACATTATAACTTTGCACTAATTAAGCTTAGAAATGATGTTATGAGGCCTCCTATTTATAGATTTTTGGATTTGATCAGAATCAACCTCAACCATCCATCTCAAGATTGAGATGTGTGGTTGAGGATTATTTCAATTTTTAGAATTAATTTTATAATTATCCTAATCATGACATTGGAAGAAGGAGCAATTAAGAGGCATGGAGGGCATCATGGAGGGCATTGATGAGGTATAAAGGGCATGCATCCTGATAATTGAGGCATTTATGGGCTAGGGATGTCTTCCCAAGAAATGAGGTCACTTGATGATGCATATTCTCCATATTCATTTCCAAAAATAAATTATTCAACAATTTTCCATGGAATTTTTTATTAGGCCTTGATTTGGGTCAATTAACTCTTAAACATGATTGAGCACTTTATGCACAAATTACTCAATTTGACCAAAATGCCCTATTATTGGTCCTAAATCTAATTGTATTGGAATTAGAAGTCCCTGTTAGATGTGTATTCCCATTTAGGATGTTGCCAACAACAAATAACAAAGGCACAAGTCTTGTGCAAAAGATTTGATAGGAAAGAGCAATCGAGAGCATCCAGGTGCAAATTTGGCATTTTGACTCGAAATGGACTGATCAAAGTTAGTTGGCCCATAAATTTCATTGCCCCATTTAGGGATACCTTGGCCAAAATCAACACTTGAATACGTCAGTTTCACGTCATTTTGTGTGTTTTAACATTTTTAGGCCAAATTATGCATTTTAGGTAGAAATTATTCAAAAGCCTAGTTAGATGTTATCAGTGGCCAATTTTAGGTGTCTACAGCCTTCAAATTATCTCTTTCCTTTTATTTCTCTCTTGACCAAATTCTTCTCAATGCATTTTGTCTCATCACATACTACCAATTAGGCTTACTATAATTCTTTCACATGGTTCACCCTTCCATGATCTATACCTTGATATCAACCTTGACATCAATAAATAGAGAAGATAAGGCTAAAAAAACTTAACTTATCACATAAAGATCACAATCTCATACCTCAAATATCACTCATCAAAAATCTTTACTAGATGCACCTTGACATCAATGACAATACTTCTTAACAATGGTCATGATGATTCAATCCATAGGAGGTGTATTTTTACCCAATTTTTATGAGGTTGTTGTGCATGCAAATAATTTTTTTATCCAAGTAGGGAAAATTAATCCCAACCCCCTTATGCCTTTGTTCCCTAATCCCCCATCTATAATTCAATCCACATTTCCATCTTCTCAACTCTAGTGCCCATTCTTATCACCACTAGCCTACCTATTCCACCAACTACACCTTTAAGTAATCTAAACAAAGTTAAATCATTATTATAGATATTTGAAAATGACATAGTAATGCTCAAGAAGTGCCAAATCACCCCCATTCTACATATATCTCATTATTGATAATCATCTCATAGATAATTATATGATAGACTTAGGGGCAAGAAGATCAGTGCTGCCAAATAAAATCATAAACATGCTATGCATATCACATTATTCCATATTTAAAGGCATCACCTAATTGGATGGCATATTGGTTAAAACTATGGGGATAATCAAGGACCTAAGCCTTAATTTTCATGTATGTTCAAGCGTATCCATTTAATAAGACATCATATTCATTAAATTACCCCCTAATTTGTTATATGCCTTTCTTTGGATTTCACTGCGAAGATGGGAAGATACCTATCCTTATATTACTTACACATCCTACTCAAGACCAAATATGGAACCAAGGTAGCCATTAAAGTTAAACCCATGTCTATAAATCATATAGAGCCATACTCTTCTAGTCTAGTTGATATGGACTACACTATGTTCAACCAAGAAAAGAATTCAACTCTCCATGAGACTACTGTAGAGTAAATTTTTACTTTATGTTGCATTCAAATTTTCAGTCGAGCACTATTTTTTTTGTTCCCGCATACCTTGGTCATAGCGACAAATTTGGAGTAGAGCACGGGTTCATTTTCCATCTAAGTGTCAAAGTGCAGCGGAAGCTGCCAAGTGGTGTGGTCCAAGCATGGGTTCTGTTTCTCCTTTTTGTTTCACTTTTTGCCTAAGTGTTTCATTCGAGCGGAAGCCGCCAAGTGTTGATTTTTGAAACATAGTGCTGGCCAGTTGGCATCATCTGAGACCCTTTTCATAACTTTCAGGAAGGCCACAGAATGTGCCATGTATCCAATAAAAGCTAAGCAGAATGCACTATGTGTCAGCATCTGCATCTCATTTTGGCACCCACGTTTCATTCTATTTTTTGACAAAG
Organism: Torreya grandis; assembly: GCA_037957365.1. Taxonomy (NCBI): domain Eukaryota; kingdom Viridiplantae; phylum Streptophyta; class Pinopsida; order Cupressales; family Taxaceae; genus Torreya; species Torreya grandis. The sequence goes on along the minus strand of JARHVA010007250.1, from coordinate 202,051 downwards.
GTCTTCAACAATCCAAGTACCAAGGAGCAGTGAAAAGCACCAGGTGGTAGTCGTGGAAGGCCTTGAACTACCTTTTTCATAGGAAAGTGGAAGTCACCACGTGTCAGCATCTAAAAGATAGTCGATTCAATGCCTGGGTTCAATGCCTTGGTTCAACGTCTTTGGTTCAAAACCTTGGTTAACATGTAAATGGCGTGTAGTGTTGAACCATTGAACCATTTTGGTTCATTGAGTAGTTTAAGGGAGTGTCTCAAAGACCAAAGGGGTCAGGTCCCTTTTTGAAAGGTAAGAAAGCGTCATTCCATTTTTTCTAAGTATCAAAGAGCAGCAGAGGCTACCAAGTGTCACTTTCTGAGCCCCTTTCTACTCCATTCCCAAAGGAAGTGGAAGATTCCACATACCCATAGAAGGAAGAAGCAAAAGATGCCATGTATCTTCCCAAGAATAGTAGAGGCCACCACATGTCAATTTTTGAGACCATCTTCAAGCTTCATTTCCAAATAAAGATTGTGGTGGGCCTCGAGTGTTACTTCAAAAGTCTGCGGAGCTTGCCAAGTGTCACTATCCGTAAAAGTCCAATATGTACCCTGAATGATTCTACAACATAGCTAAAGAGAAGTGGAGAGAGCTACGTGTCTTTGATGAATTAGGAAAAAAGTGCCAAGTGTCATTCTCTGGTGCCTTCTAAGCAATAAGGATAATTTTAGGAAATCGATTAAGTGTCCTCTCCCATTTCAATAGAATAGAGTGTTCTATGTATCTGTTGCTGCAAAGTGAAATGGAGGGAAACTTAGTTAGAGTTAATTTGAGTAGATGGAACAGTTCATCAGGTAGATTTTTGGGACCGACAAACATTGAAAGTGCCATCTGTTTGTCCCCTATGAGTTAAGGATGGAGTAGAATTGCATGGGAAATAGAGTGATGGAAGGAGACACCTAAGGCTATAAAAGGAGAGGATTAGTTTGCAAAAAGGGGAGGGGGACTTTTGATAGTTTTAGACTTTCTAGAGTTTTGACTAAGTAGCATCATTTGCTTTTGTCTCATTTTCTTGAGTTGTAAAGTTGATGTAACTATGCATGTTTCTATGCCTTTTATGTGGCTAAATGAATTAAGAAGATTAAACTCTATGCCTTGGTTGATATTATCTGTGTCATTTGCAAAATTAGTCTAAACTATGGATTTTATAGAGTTATGGTTAGGAATGTCATTTGCTTATGTCTCATTTTCTTGAATCAGAAATTCTACATAACTGTACGTGATTTATGCGCCTCTTATGTGATGGGAAGATTCTTGCAAGTAGATTGAACACTATGCCTTTGTTGACATATTCTGTATCTCAACAAAAGAAGTCCCTGCTATGAGCCTCTATTTCTATTATTTCAATCTTTTACATTGATCATGTACTTGTCTGCTTTTAAATGTAATTGAATCCTATATATAGTCTCATTGTGCTCAAGTTAGGATTAGGATTACACTCAGGCGCATCACCATAGTTAGGTTTCAATTCTTGCATTTGCATTTCTGTTTAATTTCCTATCCCTTTTCCCAAACACTTGATACAAAAGAAGAGACTAGCTTCTCTAAAATCTAGAGGTTGTTTCAAGCCACAATATCCCACAGCTTGAAACTTCCCATTGTTGATTTATTAGAATCAAGCACAATTTTTGTCATCAAAAGTTTTTGGCATGCCCAGAGGGACTAGTCTTGAAGTTTCTTTCAAGATTGCATGAACCAGAGAGCTATGAAGAGTCAAAGCTATGGACTAGTCACCAGATCACAATCTGCTGCAAATCTAGGTATTTTTTGCCACCTCTGGTAACAAGTCCAAGGAGAAGAGCTAACAAGTTTATACTAATACTAAATATGGGAGCCTCTGTACCCCCAAGAAATTATGCAAGCTGGAACACTGGTAGCCCCTTAATCCTCTCAACACCACCAACTATTTGGGATCCTATCCTAGTAAACACCCTAAAAGCTCTGCCCAAATTTAGTGGACAAGACTCTAAAACACTTGTAGAACATCTCCAAGATGTATCAGATGTATGTGCCATACATGTTGTCACATAGCAAAATGTGGCCATAAGGTTATTAGCAACCTCATTCAAAGGGAAGGTTTTAGAATGGTATCAGTCTCTGACCCCAAATACCATATCTACATGGGACTAGCTCAGAGATCAGTTCTTTGAAAGATTTGCAGAAAAAGGTGATAAGTCTTCTTTGTTACAATAGTTAATCACCATTCAGAGGGGACCACAAGAGGACATGACTGACTTCAACACCAAATTCCAAAAAACTTGGGACAAAATCCCTGCTACAGCTAAACCACCACCAGTTATGGCCATAGTATTCTATCTCAAGGCTTTAAATTCAGATATATCTATTATGATTTAGTCACTGGGAGGACACAGTTTACCAGCAACTTATGACTATGCAGTCAGAGTTGAGAAAAAATTAATAGATGCTGGAAAGTTACCTCTAAGGCCTCCCATGCCTATGTTCCTAGAAATTTCCTTGCCCTTACCTCAAGAAGTTTCTAAAGCTGTAAGCCCGCCTGTGTCTATGTATACTTACCCTCCATCTGTGAAGCAACCAGTCCCTACTCAGTCATCTAAGATGGATGATATCAATAATATCCTAAGGACATTTTCCAATGAATTGATTAATATAAAGAGGTAGTAGAATACTTTCCCTAAGCCCCCTTATCAAGGCTATCAAGGGAATAGGTTTTCATCCCAACCAAACCAATATCAAGGTCCTCCAAGACAAACTAACTATCAGCTAGAAAACCAATTAGTTGCAGTTCCCACACCCTCACATACCATTTCTCCCAACTCAAATAGGGAGATAGTTCCAAGTCAGAATAATTATGTGGATGATACTAATGCTTGGTGTTTTCCTTGTAACGATGCTCATACACCTAGATATTGTCCTAGGGGTAATCTATAACAAAGGGTGGCAGAGCAGAGGAGAATGGATGGTCAGTTTGCTAGTACCAGTAACAATCAAGCCTACCAATCTCCTGGTATGCAAAAATTCAATTTTAGTGGCTTAGATGCAAGGAATGTCCTTGCAATAAGAGGAAAAAATAGCCCCGAAACATGATTTTTTCTCATGGGTTGAGGATGAAGAAGTAGTTTTCTTGAACAAAACATCTACCTCCCAAAGGCCAGTAGTGCAATTTGATTATTACACTAGATCAAAGAGGAGAATGGTGGAGTAGCCCAAGATTGTAAGTGGTCAAGTCAAGAATAATCCTCCATCTCAAGGGCAAAGTAACTCTATTGTTAGACAAGAAGTGCCTCAGCCGCACCAAGATCAAGGGATTCCTACCCAGATTCAAGAAAAAATGAGGTATCCTTATTACCAAAAAACTCAGTCTTTGGGACTAATCAATATAGTGGACCAATTAAAAAAGACTCCAACATAAGTGTCCATATGGGATATCTTGGCTATTCTTGAACTGAAGACATTGCTGCAAGAAGCTCTACAAGGGCAAGCAGTGCCCAAAGGTGTTGTTACCAAGGAAGGACCTCCTGGAAAGGAAAAGCTCAAAGATACAGTTCCATCAGACAACAGCCTTCATGAATGATGTAGCACATGTAAGTAAATCCAAGCCAGAGCCTTTCTATTTGACTCTGATAGTTGGAAAGAAACTCCTGCATAATGCATTAATAGATTCAAGAGCTAGTACAACTATGATTCCCAAGCAAATAACTGATGCTTTGAAAATAAGATATGAACCCCTTGCAAAAGGTGTTATGCAGCTAGATGGCAAAACAGTGCAAACCATAAGGAGAATTAAACAACTCCCTTGCAGTTATACACATGTCCTAACATAATTGTCAACCAAGATATAGTTGTCATAGATATACCTCTTATTTTTGGTTTATGTTTATCCAGAGACTTTACAGCAAAAATAGGAGGGTATATGTCTCTTGACTAGTATCACCTCATCTTGAGAACTAGATACAGTTCAAAGATGAAAATTCTATCTGAACCACTGTCCAAAGACCATATCACCAATGAACCAACAACAAGATTAGAAGCAGATCATGCCATGTTGAATAAAGAAGAAAGTATTTTTTTAAAGAGCTAGGCGACTGGACTGAGCATGATCAAGAAGAATAAAATAACTAGTTGTTGGCTATGATGCATAGCGACCCGTATGGGAAGTATGACTCTACTGGTTTAGGCATGTATGCCATTTTTGATGAGGATTAGGCAATCCCAAATGATATAAGAGAAGAGGCACCTACTGCTCAAGATTCAGAGATCTGGACTTTGAATTTTGATGGTCTAGAAGTAAACATGGTGCAGGAGCAGGAATTTGTCTTACTGCTCCAAATGGTGATAAAATTTTAAGGGCTATTCGATTCCAATTTGCTTGCACTAATAATGATGTAGAGTATGAATCTTTAGTACATGGGCTCCTATTAGCCAAGAAAAAGGGAATAAAAAACCTAAAAGTAAAAGGAGATTCAAAATTAGTAGTAAAGCAAATTAGGGAAAAGTCAGTATCCAAAAATGTGAGAATGAGGTCCTATAGGCATAGGATTTAGGATTTGATGAAAGATTTTGAAGCTTTCAATATTGAGATAATCCCTAGAAGTCAAAACTCTAAGGCTGATAGGATGGCCCAAATTGGCTCATAGTTTAACCCAACAACTGGCCTATTGGTTAACAATGAGTCAGTAAAAGTTATAGTGAGGCCGACCATCCCAGCTAATGATGAAAATTGGCAAGTGTTTGAAAATGATGCTCAAGTAGTCTCTTTCTTACAACAATCAAATGAGTTTGCTGATTAGTTGCAAACTAAAATTGAAGCGGCATATGGTGATCAGATCATACAATTGAGGACTAATAAGCTCCTCAAGGGATTTATCACCTTAGAAAACTTGTTTGACCCAGAGGATGTAAGCATGGAAAAGAAAAGGGTCCAAGTAGATAAAGTAGACTATTCTGAAATGGAGGTGAGTGACAGAAAAAGACTAAAAATTGGGAATTCTACAACTCCAAAAGAGAAGGAAAGACTAATCGAATTGTGCCAGAGATATGACAGAGTCATAGCTTAGAGCTATGAAGACCTTCATGGATACAATAGAGACATTATCCAGCACACAATAGAATTGACCGAAGGGTCCAAGCCCATCAGATAGAAATAGAGGCTAGTAAATCCAAGGATTGAGCCTCTAATGGTAGATGAGTTGTAGAAACTTTTAGATTCAAAAATAATATTTCCAATCAAGCACTCAACCTATGTATCAAACTTAGTCCCAGTTAGGAAAAAGAAAGGAGATGTAAGACTGTGTGTAGATTTTAGAGATCTAAATAGAGCATCTCTGAAAGACCACTATCCATTGCCCTCCATGGAATAGATTCTACAAACTATGGATGGATCAGAGAGGTTTTCTTTACTTGATGGTTTCTCTGGATACAATCAGATTTGGCTAGCTGAGGAAGACTAGTACAAAACTGCTTTCACTACCAAATGGGGAACATTTGCCTACACGAAGATGCCATTCGGCTTATCAAATGCAAGAGCCACCTTCCAAAGAGCTATGGACATATCCTTTGGTGAGCTTATAAATAGGATCATCTTGGTCTATCTAGATGACCTCACCATATTTCAAAAAATGCCGATGATCATTTAGAATCTGTCTTCAAGAAATATCAAGATTTTGGGATATCATTGAATCCAAAGAAATGTATTTTTGTTGTACCTTAAGGTAAACTGTTGGGACACATAGTATATAAGGAGGAGTTTCTATAGATCCTGAGAGAATCACATCTATAATCGACCTACCTCTTCCAATAAATAAAAAAGCAGTCCAGTCCTTTTTAGGGAAGATCAATTTTGTCAATAAATTCATATATGATTTTGTAGGCTTGGTAAGGCCAATGAAACTCTTGTTAAAGTAAGACCTGGTCTTTAGGTGGACTACAGAAAGAAGGCAAACCTTTGAAGAGGTCAAAAGGGCTATCTTAGTAGCCCTAGTGCTTAAAAACCTAGATTTTTTCAAGCCCTTCGTAATGTATGTCTATGGAGGAGAGTCAAGTATTATTGCTGTCTTGACACAAAAGGATGATAGGCTGGAGGGGGAACACCCAATAGCCTTTTTCTCAAGAACCCTCAGGGATTATGAGACTAGGTAAATTTTTTTGGAAAGACAAGCCTATGCCATGGTAAAAGCCCTCAAGAAATTCAGGCATCTGATATCAGGGAACAAAATTTTGATACTTGTCGCTCACCCAAGTGTCAGGGAATACATCATGGAGGGGGAAATTACTAAGAAAAGAGCCGATTGGATCACTAAGATCCTTGAATATGATGTAGAGGTTAGACCCACCAAGCTAGTTAGAGGTAGGGGTCTGTGCCAATATATAACCCAAGAACTTGGAAAGATGTTACCTGAAGAGGCAGATTCAAAAGAAGGGATGGAGATGGTGCGAAAATTACAAGAGGTTGATCAAGAATCTTGGGTCAAAAGCATGATTCGATTCATGAAAAATGGGATTTATCTGAGAGAACTCCCTTGAAACAAGAGGAGATATTATAAAATATAGGGAGTTCATTTTGTTTTAATTGAACAAGTCCTTTTCAAAAGAAATTCTGATGGGAAATTGTTAAGATGTGTAGAACAGGCTGAAGCTAAGATAATACTACATGAAATGCATCATGGAATATCAAGGGGGCATTTTTCTGTAAAGACCACAGCCATAAAGATAAGTGAGGCAGGATCTTTTTGGCCTACTATATTTGTAGATTGTTATCAGCTGGTTAAAAAATGTCAATCTTGCCAGTATTATATGGGGATGAGGAGGAATGCAACCATGCCCCTTAGTCCTATAATTATGGATGAACCTTTTGCTCAATGGGGTCTTGACTTCATTGGAATGATAAATCTAGTGTCCAGTATGGGTCACAAATGGATATTAACTGCCACAGACTATTTTACCAGATGGACCGAGGTAGTCCCACATAAGGAAGCAACAAAAAATGTGATCCTAGATTTTCTAGAGGGTATCACTATTCACTTTGGGGCTCCTCACACCATCATTTCAGATAATGCTAAATCATTTTTGGGGTTTAAAGTATTTGACTTTGCCTTGAAACATAGAATATATCTGAAAACTTCAACTAACTATTACCCTCAAGGTAATGGTCTGGCAGAATCAACCAACAAGAACATGATAAGACTCATCAAAAGAGTAGGGGTTGATCATCATAAAGAGTGGCATAAAGTGCTTAATCTAGCATTATGGGATAATCAAATCATGCCTAAGCAGGTGATCAAAATGTCCCCATATGAGTTGGTATATGGAAAGTCTACTGTGATCCCCCTAAGTTTGGAAATCCCTGCTCTCCAGTTGATCAAGCAAATTGAAATTGAAGAAATTGCCCCATGCAGGTCAGACTCGTAAAACTTTTGGAAGTTCAAAAAAAGAGGGATTTAGCCCATGATTCATTGATTAAGCATCAGGGAATGGTTAAGAACTATTTTGATAAAAGGACTTCAAATCCTAATTTTGAAGTAGGCTCAATTTTTTTGAAATGGGATGCAAGGGCCACCAAGCCAGGTCAGCATACCAAATTTGAAGCACTATGGACTGCCCCGCATAAAATTTGTGCATGCAAGAAGAAGAATTATTTCAAGCTAGAGTCGATGGAAGGAGAACATGAAGAGATTCCTATAAATGGAATCTATTTGAAACATTTCAATTGACTTGGGTCTCTCATGTATTATAGTTTGAAAATTTCCCTTTCTCGCATTATTTTTTCATTGTTTTCCCACTTTTCTTTTGAAATAAGTGTTTTAAACACATGTTGATGGCTCTTTTAAAGCTATAATTTTCATAATTTTGATCTAGCAGGAGGTGGAGTTTTATTTTTTAGCAGACTCAAAAGTCCTAAGGGTCACCAATAACTGTAGAGTAAATTTTTACTCTATGTTGCATTCAAATTTTTAGTCAAGCACTGTAGTTTTTGTTCCCGCATACCTTGATCATAGCAACAAATTTGGAGCAGAGTACGGGTTCATTTTCCATCTAAGTGTCAAAGTGCAGTGGAAGCTACCAAGTGGTGTGGTCTGAGCATGGGTTCTCTTTCTCCTTTTTGTTTTATTTTTTGCCTAACTGTTACATTCAAGTGAAAGCTGCCAAGTGTTGCTTTCTGAAACAAGGTGCTTGCCAGCTGACATTGTTTGAGACCCTTTTCATAACTTCCAAGAAGGCTAAAAAATGTGCCATGTATCCAATAGCAGCTAAGTGAAATGCACTATGTGTTAGCATCTATGTTTCATTTTGTCACCCGCATTTCATTCTATTTTTTCGATAAAGGTCTTCAACAAGCCAAGTAGCAAAGAGTAGTGGAAAGCACTACGTGGCAGTTGTGAAAGGCCCTGAACTACCTTTTTTAGAGGAAAGCAGAAGTCACCACGTGTCAGCATCTGAAAGATAGTTGGTTCAATGCCTGGATTTAATGCCTTGGTTCAACGTCTTTGGTTCAAAACCTTAGTTAATGTGTAAATGGCGTGCAGTGTTGAATCGTTGAACCATTGAACCATTTTGATTCATCGAGCAGTTTAAGGGAGTGTCTCAAAGACCAAAGGGGTCAGGTCCCTTTTTGAAAGGTAAGAAAGCATCATTCCATTTTGTCTAAGTATCGAAGAGTAGTAGAGGCTGCTAAGTGTCACTTTCTGAGCCCCTTTCTACTCCATTCATGAAGGAAGCGGAAGATGCCACATACCCCTAGAAGGAAGAAGTGAAAGATGCCACATGTCAATTTCTGAGACCATCTTCAAGGTTCATTGTAAAATAAAGATTATGGTGGGACTCAGGTGTTACTTCAAAAGTCTGTGGAGGCTGCCAAGTGTCACCATCCATAAGAGTCTAATATGTACCTTGAATGATTCTACAACATAGCTAAAGAGAAGTGGAGAGAGCCATGTGTCTTTGATGAATCAAGTGGAAAGTGCCAAGTGTCATTCTCTGGTTCTTTCTAAGCAATAAGGAGAATTTTAGGAGATTGATTAAGTGTCCTCTCTCATTTCAATAGAATATAGTGTTTTGTGTATCTTTACTGTAAAGTGAAATGGAGGGAAAGTTGGCTGGAGTTAATTTGAGTAGATGGAACAGTTCATCGGGTAGATTTTTGAGGCCGACAAACATTGAAAGCATCGTCTATTTTTCCCCTGTGAGTTAAAGATGGAGTAGAATTGCGTGAGAAAGAGAGTGATGGAAGGAGACACCCAAGGCTATAAAAGGAGAGGATTAGTTTGCCAAAAGGGGAGGGGGACTTTCTAGAGTTTTGACTAAGTAGTATCATTTGCTTTTGTCTCATTTTCTTGAGTTGTAAAGTTGATGTAACTATGCATGTTCTGTGCCTTTTATGTGGCTGAATAAATTAAGAAAATTAAACTCTATGGCTTGGTTGATATTATCTGTGTCATTTGCAAAAGTAGTCTAAACTATGGATTTTATAGAGTTGTGGTTAGGAATGTCATCTGCTTTTGTCTCATTTTATTGAATCAAAAATTCTACATAATTGTACGTGATTTTTGTGCCTCTTATGTGATGGGAAGATTCTTGCAAGAAGATTGAACACTATGCCTTTATTGACATTTTCTGTATCTCAGCAAAAGAAGTCCCTGCTATGAGCCTCTATTTCTATTATTTCAATCTTTTACATTGATCATGCACTTGTCTACTCTTAAATGTAATTAAATCCTATATATAGTCTCACTGTGCTCAAGTTAGGATTAGGATTACACTTAGGTGCATTGCCATAATTAGGTTTCAATTACTATATTTGCATTTCTGTTTAATTTCCTATCCCTTTTCCCAAACACTTGATACAAAAGAAGAGACCAGCTTCTCTAAAATTTGGAGGTTGTTTCAAGCCACAATATCCCACAGCTTGAAACTTCCCATTGTTGATTGATTAAAATCAAGCACAATTTTCATCATCAACAACTACCATATGCCCATCAAGGGTATGTTAGATAACCTACTTGATAAAGGGTGTGTGAGTAATGTGAGTTAAACCCATTTAGTAACATAAAAGAAATAGGGCTAGGCTCATATGACATTCGAAAAGAGGATCCCTTATTACCAAAACTCATAAAGGCATAATAGGATATCGAAGGTGCATGAAAATTATATTTTTATGGATCTTAATGCTAAAATGGTGCATGGGATAGTGTTTTAATGATCTCCCCAAAAAAAGATAAATATTTATATGTATTCATGTTGTAGTATAGCTTCATTAATAATGTCATTGAATATGAGGCATTGATCTAAGGTCTCCAATTATTTCAAAAGAGAGGAATCAAAGTGATGTAAACTTAAAAAAAATGAACTGGTCATAAACTAGGTCAAAGCACAAAACATATCCAAGAATAGTCTGCTAAAAGCTTTCAAAAATAGGGTTTAGGATATAATTGAGGGATTTGAATGCTTTCAACATCTGTTCCATACCAAGGGCACAAAGTGATGATGCTGACAAGCTCATAACTATGGGTGGATAGTATGACCTCATGCATGATATTAGGAATAAATCCAAACAACTCATACATATTTTGGTTAGATCATAATTCCTAGATAATGTGATCAATTGGTAAGTGTTTGAAAGTGATGAACACATTATTAACTTCCTACAAGATGAAGCTAAATTATGTGCCAATAATCAATCAAAGATCCAAGTCCAATATGAGGAATAGATCATCCATATGAAGGGAACTAATTTGCATAGGGTGTTATTCATGTTGGAAAACATCTTTAATTCTAATTACTAGCTCAAATCTGAGGGAAGACACAAGATGGTTAAGCAATAAATGTTCAAGCAAGTAACCATATTTGATAAAAAATATTGAAGGTTGGTAAAGTGTGCTCTCCATCTGAAATCAAAGAGTTCATCAAGCTAAGTGGAAGATACGATGATATATTCACATGAATCTACCAAGACCTTAAAGTCTTTAACCTAGGCTTATCCCAACATACTATTGAGCTTGACCCTAACACTAGGCTAGTCAGGTAAAAGCAAAGGCCAGTAAAACCAAAGATTGAGCCTTTAATGAGAAAATATTTCTTAAATTTAATAGAAGCCAATTTAATATTTACAATCAAACATTATTCATGGGTAGCTAATTTGGTTTTAGTGCTGAAGAAGAATTGGGAAATACAATTATGTATGGACTTTAGGCATTTAAACAAAGTGTCCCTTAAATATCACTACCCCCTCTCACCAATGGAGCACATTCTATAAATAGTCATAGGTGTGGATGGGTTTTCACTATTGGATGAGTACTCATGCTATAACCAAATAATTTTGTAGGAGTGAGATCAATTTAAAGTCACATTCACTACTAGCTAGGTTACCTTCGCATACCAAATAATTCCCTTTCGATTGACAAATGTAGGTACCACCTTTCAAATAGCTATGGATATGACATTTAATGGAATCCTCAACAATATAATATTTTTCTACCTTGATGATATCATTATCTTCTCCAAATGTGTGGTGCATCATTTAAACCATTTAGAGAAAATCTTTGAGAAGTGACAAAAGTTTGGGGTCTCTATGAACATAGGTAAGTGCATATTTGTTGTACATGAGGGAGAATTTAAGGGGAACATCATCTCTAAATATGGGCTTGTAATTGATTCAGAGTGATTTAAGGCCATTTTGTTTCTCCCTCTCTTGGGTCATAAGAAATGCCTCTAGAGATTTTTAGGAAAGATAAACTCTATTAGAAGGTATGTACCAAATTTTGCTATTCTGCCCAAGTCCCTCATAGTAATGATCAAGAAAGGTGCTACGTTTAGTTGGACCCATGAAGGTAAGATAATTTTGTAGGCCATCAAGTGCATTATTGCATAATCTCCCACTTTAATAAACCTTGATTATAATAAGGATTTTATCCTTTACATATTTGGTGGAGATAAAGTCATCACAACCATTCTAGCATAGAAAAAAATTACTAATTGGAGTAGTTTATTAATTTATTTAGTTAGGCAATCAAAGACTATAAGATGCACTACAACTTTGTGTAGAGACATGCCCTTGCAAACATAAGGGTGGTCAAGAATTTTAGGCATGTGTTCTCCAACAATAGGATTCAGCTCATGGTTTCACACTGAAGTATAAAAGAGTTTCTACTTAGTAAAGATATCAATGAGAAGAGAGATGGTTGGATCACAAATGTGATGGTGTATGATGTAGATATCCATCTCACCAAGCTAGTATGAGGGAAAGTACTATGTGAAAAGTTAGTTGAGGATACAAAATTTGAAGATAAAATAGTCTATATATTACATGAAGACCAACCAATAGATCATAATGCCTTAGTGGGTTGGACCTAGAGAATAAAGATCTTATTTCAAACTAGTGCATATTTGAATATCCTGAACAATGTAAAGCATAAGCACTTGATATTACAAGCTATTCCTTATTTACATTTTAGTGGTGCACTATTTAGGAGAGACATCAATGGAGTTATCTTAAGATCCATATAATAGGATCAAGGGAATAATATCCTTAAAGAGTTACATGTTGGGTTGCTAGAAGGCCATTACTCATCTAAAAACACCACTATTAAACTCATGTGATATGGCTATTATTGGCTCTTATATTCAAATATGCACATGTATGGGTATGAATCTATGAGAAGTGCACCTTATTTTTAGGCAAGTAGAAATTGGTAGCTCTACCCCTACACCCAATACGGGCTAATCAACCCTTTTCCCAATGGGGCTTGGACTTCATCAGAATGATAAATCTATTGTCATGTATTAGACACAAATGGATTCTCACAGAAACCAACTACTTCAAAAGGTGGATAGAGGAAATGATTATTAAAGAGGCCAATGATATTTCTATTCTATATTTCTATGAAATAATTATATCAAGGTTTGATGTTCCATCCACCCATATTTATAATAATACAATGGATTTTATTGGAACCAAAATTAGTGAATGGGTAATCAAACATAACATCCACTTGAGTCCTTCCTCACACTATTAACCTCAAGGTAATTGCCTATCTAAATAGACAAAAAAGAACTTGATTTGCATCATCAAGTGAACCATAGAGGACAACCAATGATCTTGGCACACCAAACTCAAGAGAGCCATTTGGGCAGATTGAGTAACACTAAAAAGGGTGTTGTAAAATTTGCCTTTCATGTTAATTTATGGAAAGGAAATGAGGTTGCCTAAATACCTTAGGTTGCCTTCATTAGAGCTAGCTCACCATATGGATTTGCACAAGAGTGATCTATTAACAACAAGGTTGGTTGATCTAATGGAGATATAAGAAATAAGAGTGCAGGCCATGTGCACTATGGAGCTTTAGTAGGCATAGATGAAAAAGGCATTAAATAAAAAATATGTTGATAGAAGTTTTGAGAAGGAGACTTAATGATCAAATGGTATGTAAATAGTGAAAAGGCTCGGTAGCATATAAATTTAGATGTCATATGGAGTGACCTGTATACCATAACTAGTTGCAAACAATCCAACACCTTATAGCTCATAAAGCCAAGGGGATAGGTGTTGCCCATCTCTATCAACATGATCCATCTCAAGCACTATCTATAATGATAATATATATTTTGTAAATAGTAGATTAGATGTTTGAATTTCCCTAAATGTTGCATGCACATGTTGTTATTTAGATTAGTTTTATTTATTGAAATCACTTGTGCATAGTTCCTACTTAGTTTAGATTTTCCTTCTTATAAGTCTCATTGAACATAGTTTTTTGCTTTGCTTTTTATTTTTGGAAGGTATCTTAGTTTTTACAAAGGTTGGGTAAGCTTGTCATAGCCATAGACATGAAGGGTAAAATATCAAGGAACTTTAGATGACTCCATACCCAATGGATTACTTCAAAGGATATTAGTCCTCGCTTAATAGACCAATAGCCCACAAAGGTTTCTAAAAGGGTTGACTCTTCAAGTTGCCCCAGTCTACATGATGTTCATAATACCCTATAAAAGGAGTGCATGATTACGTAGTGTTAATATTCTCAAGGGTGAGCTTACATTCAAATAATTATTCACCAATGACTAAAGTTAGTATTTAGCATAGATTCAAACCTATGAATATCTTTTGATATGTGACCTATGCATAAGATATCCTTAGCATCTTTACTATGCATAACTATTGGCACACAAGTAAAGCACATAAAGTTCCTAGACTTTAGACTATATAGGATAAAGTGTACAATGCACAATTTCTAATCATAAGTGTGCACCTAAGATATTTTTCCTTTTTTCAATCTCTTATTCGAGAGGATCCTCATGTCTAAATGACAAATTTTCACACGCAATCACATAAATACACACCTATGCTCCCATGATTCATTGGATATGATTTTTATTGTATACCCCTCCCTTCACAAACCAATGTAAGTGTTGGAGAGTTTTCACTGATGTCATGATGATGTCACTAAGATGTCTAAGTAAGTGGATGAAGTTCCTTGATAGTCTAATTTAAAATGACAAAGTGTGCAATGTGCTTATCCTAGCATGCTTGAAGGTAACTTGGTTGATATTTAGCTTTGAACTGACTAGAGATTTTAAAGGATGAGTATGGAGTATTGAGCACGTGAAAAAGGACCCTAATATTTTTTCTAATATTTGATAACTTTTGTGCATGAGTGTATTTCATGTGGCTGATCATTATTGTCATCTAGACATTTTGGGTTTAGTGTTAGAAACTTTGAGAGGTAGTTTGATGACATCACCATTTTCATGTGTGGATGATTAAGGGATATTTAGTCATATGTTTATGATCACATTAGTTCATATTTTATATACACTAAATTTTAGGTTATGCACCTAAGCGTGTCAAAAGATATGCAAGTAAAAAGTTGGGATCACAGGCGGTTTGACAGTGTTTTCCCATACTTAGCCAAATCTACATGAAGCTAGAAAGAGTTAAGTAAGTAGTATGATGGTGGAATTTCTCACACATGTGGATGTTTTAGGATAAGGTGATCATATGGGTTGTTCAATTTTATACCTAGTTTATTTGTGCTAACTTTTAGGTCAAACACTGAAGCATGACAAAGATATGTATGTTCAAAGTTGGCCTTCCAAATAAGTTTTTGACATAGTTGGCTCTGTGGAAGAAAAATTTGAGTGATAATTTTAATGTATTTATATCTCACATGTGTGAGGGTTCTAGGAGTATTTTGTCACATGGTTAGATTCTCCTATGTGAGGATATCATATATTCCAAATTTGAGAACTTACGAGTGAACGAAGAAAAATATATGACTATGCAAAGCTAGCCTTCCAAAAAGATAAGAAAGGTTCCCATAGTAAAATTTTCATAAATTAAAAATTTAGCAACATCGATGAAGCACATTTGCTCCAAGAATTTAGGAAGTAACAAGATGGTGCCAAGTGTTCAATATTTAACGTTGAGTAGAGATAAAGATTAAGCTTCTTCGAAGGATTAATGGTGAATAAGTGATCATATGGATAGAGATAAATGGTGAATATTAAATTCAAGATGTCAAAGTGATATCTTTTTATCATTATTAAATATTAATCTATGTGTAGGAGATCGATGGAGTGCATGAGGTCAAAGTTGTAAGAGTGCATGAGATAAGGTCAACATGTTCAAGGTTTAACATTTGGCATTAGTAGAATGTGTGTTAAAGGTTGAGATTCATAAAATAAAATTGATGGTACATATTTAATTTTAGTAGGAGATCACAAGATGTGAGAATGGTTTTTGAGGTTTAACTATGACCGTTTGCATTTGAATATTTGAATTTGTAAAGGAAAAACTAGTGCTCTATGTTTTGGCTATATCTTTCAATATATGCATAATTTGATCATGGTGTAAAAAGTGAACTTATAGAGGACTAAAAGATGAATTTTTAAATATATATTTGAATATTTTAAATTGTGTATAGTCATAGTTATGAAGGTTTAAAGTTGACTATGTGTTCATTCTTATTCTACTAGTGACTCGAGAAGGTTAATTGAGCTTGTGTAGATGTTGTTTTGATGTTTCATGATGAATTGGATCTTGGGAGTATTTTAGAATCCATGAATATCATATATGTGCATTATGAAGGTTTGACCAATCATATGCGGTATGATCAAAGGTTTAAAATTTAACTATGTACTCAATCATGGTGACTGTGTAAACAAAATGTTATTTGAGAAAATTGTGCTTAAGCAGAAGGGTGTTGTATGGTTGTTGGAAATTAAGAGGGATCTATAGATCATATAGAATGGGTCCATGTTTTTTTAATTATTTCTATGTTCTTGTTTTGTTTGTTGATGTGCTAAATGGGTGAATAGGTCTCCATGAGACCTATAAGAGCTATAAGGGTCTTATTAAAAAGTGTAGCTACTTAAGGGTGACCCATAGATGCTATGACTGACTTATGAAGATTGTATTGAGATATGTATTGATGATATAGTTTCCTTAAGGTTTAAGGCATGGATAATGACTGACCAAGATGGTGATGATCATGAATGCTCTATAAATAGTGAAATCAAAGATGGTGATTTCTACAATTAAGTGAGAGACTTGGGAGAGATTTGAGAGAGGATTGTGTGTGTGAACTATGTAGTGGAGGGTTAGAGTGCCCTGAGGATGAGTTGAAGATCAGAATATATTGAGGTTTGTATGACTTCTAGGTCATAATTCTATTATCAGAATAGTGCTCTTACTATTTGAGTATGAGTGAAAGTGAAGAGTGATAAGTAGAGGTCCATCATCAAGTGTTGAAGACATCATTTCATAGGTGGTTGTATTCATAGATGTTGTTGTGGCATCTCAACATCTAAGGGGTTACATCCTCCTTTCAAGGTGAAACTTTCTAAAATTTTGGTTGTTGTTTAAACTTAGCTAGATAGGTATTGTAACACCTTGTAGGATTGTAGTCTCACTAAATAGGGATTATAGTTCCTTGATCATTTACATCTAGTCTAAATTGGTTCTTGTTATTATAGGATAGTATTCCAATTGTATGTTCCAATGGGTTTTCTCCCCTAAGAGGGTTTCCCACATATGTCATGTGTTATATGATTGATCTTGCATTGTATCTCTTACTCATTGATATGAATGGTGTGTATGCTTCATGAATTCTTATGGTAATTGATTAAGAAATTGAAAGGAATGAAATTGAATTTGGATTTTATAGAATCACTAATTCACCCCCTCTCAGATGATTGTCCCTCTAATAATTAGTATTATATCAGGTCTTTCATGCAAAGTTTAACCAATTGAAGGTAGTCAAAAGTAAAATGGTTGAAAAAGAGGTTTTGGCTTGTTGTCAAGATAATCTAGTATGTGATTTATTAGAATTTAATGGTGTGAAGACACAAGTGTAAAAACTAGAGGCAACAATCAAGAATCTATAGGTCATATTGAATAAAGATCTCAAACAAAGAATAGAACAATCAAAAAGTAAAGTCATGACTCACTCAGATGTACTCTTATCCAAGAACAAAAGGTATTTCATCTCCACCAAAAGAGTCAAGAATTAAAATTCATGGATCAGTAATAACCAAGAAAAAAAGAGGTCAAATATGAACAATGTCTTCAATGGGTATTGCTTCTCCTACAATCATTTTGGTTGTAGATATAGAGACTACACTCTCTCACCAGAGATCAAAAAGGATTTCATATGTTACAATTATAACCAACAAGGTCATAAGTCTAAAAATTGCAAAATAATACTTTGGAAAAAGGATATACAAGTCATTGACACTATTAAATGGTTCAAGAAGACTAAGTCTGAATAAGAAAAGAAGCAAAATTCAATTAGATCACCAAAGGAAGAGTCATTGTTTACTCATGTTGCCTTGCATACTCAAGAAGATGAGAACATAAGATGGTTCATAGATATTGGATGCTCGAATCATATGATAAAATACAAGAGCAAGTTTATCTCTCTCAAAAATACCAACCTAGTTGTAGTTAGATTTGGTGACAACAAATCTATTAACATAGTCGGTAATGTTACTATGAGTTTGGAAAATGGTCATAGTAGGATAGAGAATGTCTTATATGTAGAAGGTTTAAAATATAACATTTTAAGTGTGAGTCAAATGTGTAAGCAATGAAATGTTGTAAATTTTTATGATGTATGTGAAATAAGAAAAGAAAAATATGGTATATTAATTGAAAATGTTCATAAAATAGATAACAATATGTATGTATTCCATGAATCCAAGAAGGAAGAGTTCTTCATAAGTCAATTGGATGAAATATAGCTTTGGCATAGAAGTCTTGGACATATAAATTTTGATAATATGATAAAAATTAGTTGAAAAGGGTTTGTAAGGCATATGCTTAAGATTTTGAAGATTCCTCATTCTATTTACAAGGCATGTATTCATAGGAAGCAAACCAAGAGAAGATACAAAACCAAGGAATTTTTCACTACAGAACCATTGGAGTTGATCCACACTGATCTATGTGGACCTATGAGAACTCAAAGTATTCAAGGTAATAGCTACTTCATACTTCTCAGTGATGATTTTACTAAGATGACTTGTATATTATTTATTAATTAAAAATCATAAGCTTTCAAAAAATTTATGGCATTCAAAGCTCTTGTGTAAAATGATAAAGGTTCAAAGATCAAGTGTTGGAGATCAGATAGAGGAGGTGAGTTTTGGTCTCATAAGTTTGATGATTTTTATGAAGAACATGGGATAAGAAGACAATATTCTACTGATAGAACACCATAATAGAATGGTCTAGTTGAAAGGAAGAATAGGTCTATTGTTGAGATGGGTAGAACCATAAATCAAAATGAAAAATTATTAGATGGCTATTCATATGAGGCAACCAACACTTTTTTTAACATCCTAAATATGTGTCAAATCAGAGTAAATGGTAATGAATCCTTATGAGTTATGAAAGAATAGAGTGGCTAATGTCAAATATGTTAGTGTTTGGGAGTAGGTGATTCATCAAAAGAGATGAAGATAATATTGGAAAATTTGATTCAAGATCTGATGAGGGTGTCTTCTTAGGTTACTCTTCTATCAGTACTGCCTATAGGTACTTCAACAAGAGACTTCACAAAATTGTTGAAAGTTCAAATTCAAGGATAGATGAATTAAGTAGAGTCAAGAAGCCAAAATTGTAGGTAAGTGATTTAATTCAGAATTTTATTGTAAATAATGATTAACTATCCATTCAAATAGATGATGAAGATGAAGAAGAGGAATAAAGACAAGACTCTAGAGATCCATCTAGAAAAATTTAGAAAGAGCAGCCAATCTTTCAAATTATTAGAAATGTTAATGCAAGGTTGTAGACGAGAAGAATAATGTTGATCAATCAAAATTAATGAGAATCATCTCTATTATCCATGATTTATCCCAAAACATTTATGGAAGATAACAAAAATGAAAGTTGGAATGATGCAATGGATGAAGAAATTGATCAAATAGAAAGGATTGAAGCATGGGACTTAGTTCCTAGGCCAAAAGATAAAAATGTGATAGGTACCAAATGGTTTTTCAAAAACATGATGAATGAGAAAGGATAATTAAAAAGGAACAAGGATAGATTGGTTGATAAAGGATATGCTTAGGTTGAAGGAATATATTTTGATGAGACTTTTGCTTCTGTGGCAAGGATGGAAGCAATTAGACTCTTTTTGTAATATGCATGTTTCAAATGTTTTAAGGCATATCAAATGGATGTAAAATATGTATTCTTGAATGGAAAATTAGAAAAAGAATTAGAAATTGAGTTACTCAAAGGTTACTTCATGACAAGTAATCAAGATTTTGTGTGTAAACTGAAGAAGGCTCTGTATGGTCTTAAACAAGGTTCTAGAGCTTGGTATGATAGGATAGATAAGTATATTTTGAGTCAAAGTTTTAAAAGGGGGTAAATGATATTAATTTGTACATTTAAAAAGAATTTAATCATCAATTAATAGTTGTTGTCTATGTTGATGAAATGGTTTTTAGATCTGACAATGATAAAACAAGTAGAGAATTTATAGATACTATGAAGACTAATTTTGAAATGTAATTATTGGAAGAAATGCCTTTCTTCTTAGGATTATAGACTAATCAAATTGATACAAGGATATTCATTTCACAAGCTAAATACATCAAGGATTATGATCCAATGGCTACTCCAATGATCACAAGATGCAAGATAAGTAAATTGGATGACTCACCAAAAGTTGATCAAACTTTGTATAGATCCATGATTGGAAGTCTTTTATACTCTACTACAAATAAGCCTAACATCATGCAAGTAGTAGGTCTTGTAGGAAGGTTTCAAGATGAACCTATATAATCTCACTTGAATTCAGTCAAAATGATCTTAAGATATCTCAAAGGCACCATAGACTATGGTCTATGATATCCTAGGAGTAAATAATTCTCTTTGAAATCATATACTGATGTTTATTGGGTAGGATGTGTGGATGATATGAGGAGTACCAATGGTGGGGTCTTTTTCATGGGAGAATGCTTAGTGTTTTGTCTAAGCAAGAAGAAAGCCTCAGTGTTTATATCAGATACAAAAGTTGAGTATATAGCAGTTATCTCTTGTTGCACATAAGTCTTGTGGATGAAACAAAACTTGGAGGATTATAAGGTAAGATAAAATGGACCTTGTCCTATTTATTGTGATAATACTAGTGCAATTAGTATCTCAAATAATCTTGTTATGCACTCAAAAACTAAATGCATTCATATTAGATATCATTTATTGAGAGAAAAAGTTATTAATCAATGTGTTAAGTTGGATCATGTGCCTATAAAAGAGCAACTTACAAATATTATGACCAAACCATTGTCAAAATCTACTTTTAAGTATCTAAGACAAAGATTAGGTGTCATTTCTTTCTCTATGAATCAATAAAAGACATTTGGTTAAGGGGGACCAATAATTTCATGAGCTTGCTCTAGAATTTTATGAAAAACCTATAGTTAAAGGTTAGAATGGGTGTTTTTTAGGTGGTTTAATAAGGCTTGGTGAGTGGCATGAATTTCTGTCGGTGGTCCTTATGGTAGCTTGAGAGAGAAGGCTAGTAATCATGTATGGTGGTTCTTCATGGTATATAGATATATGAAGATGAAAAAGATGTGTAATGTCTCATATATATATTAGGAGGAGTCCCTCTCAGATGTTTCTTAGTGAGTTACAACAAAGTTCATTAATTTTTTGTATTCTTTCTTCATTGATTGTTGTTCTTGGTTGAAGACGATGTTGGCATAGAGCAAGAGGAAGTTCTCAAGGAAATAAGAGGTAGACTCAAGGTAAGGGGGAGTTTGTATCATATTTTCAAGATGGTCCTCCACTATTGGTATTAGTTTCAATTCCTCATGATTAGTCGGTGCCCACTTTATCATTGTGTCAAAGGGGGAGAAAGTTCCTATTGTGAGAGTGCTTGAAGATAGAAGGAAGGTGAGTTGTCTATTATTATATATGATGGTTTTTGACATCAATAACAAATGGGGATATTTTTGGAGAGTTTTTAATGATGTCATGAAGGTGTTAAAGTAAGTGGATGAAGTGTCTTTATAGGCTAAGTGATAATGACAAAGTGTGAAATGTGCTTATCCTAGTATGTTTGAAGATGACTTGGTTGATCTTCAGCTTTGGCATAGTTAGAGATGTTTAAGGATGAGTATGTAGTATTGATCATGTGAAAAATGTCCCTAATATGTTTTATAATATTTTATTTCTTGTTTTCATGAGTGGATTTCATCTGGTCGATCATTGTTGTCATCTAGACATTTTGGGTTTAGTGGTAGAAAATATGAGTAGGCAGTTTGATGAAGTCACCATTGCCACATGTGGATGAGTAAGAAGGAGTTGGTAATATGGTTATGATAAAATTATTACCTAGTTTATATGTGATAAATCATAGGTCATGCACCTAAGTGCATCAAAAGATATGCAAGTGCAAAGTTAGGATCCCAGGGAGTTTGACAATATTTTCCCATACTTAGCCAAACTCACATGAGGCAAGAAAGAGCCGAGTAATCAATTTGATGGTGAAATATATTTCATGTGTGGATGTTTCAAGATAAGGTGATCATATGGGTTTGTTCATTTTTGTACCTAGTTTATTTTCACTAACTTTTGGGTCAAGCACCGAAGCACGACAAAAGATATGTATGTTCAAAGTTGGCCTTGCAAATAAGTTTTTGACATAGTTGGCTCTGTGGCAAAAAAATATGAGTGATAATTTTAATTTCATTATATCTCACGTGTGTGAGGTTTCTAAGATTATTTTTTCACATGGTTGGATTCTCCTATGTGAGGAAATCATATGGTCCATATTTGAGAACTCACGAGTGAGCGAAGCAAAAGATATGATTGTGTAAAGTTGGCCTTCTAGGTAGATAAGAAAGGTTACCATATTCAAATTTTTATAGTTAAAGTTCAAGAAACATTGAAGGATCACATTTACTCTAAGAGGTTAGGAAGAAATGAGATGGTGCCAACTATTTAATGTTTAACACTAAGTAGAGATAAATATTGAGCTTCTTCCAAGGATTAACAGTGAGTGGGTGATCATACAGATAGAAATCAATGGTAAATATTAAATTCAAGATGTCAAAGTGACATTTGTTTATCATTATTAAATGTCAAGCTACATATAGGAGATTGATGAAACATATAAGGTCAAAGTTACAAGAGTGCATGAGATGAGGTCAACATGTTCAAGGTTTAACATTTGGCATTAGTAGATTGTGTGTTAAAGGTTGAGATTTATACAATAATATTGATTTTTCATGTTTAATCTAAGCAATGAGGACACTAGATGAGATAATGGTGTTCAAGTTTTAATTGTGACCGTTTGCATTTGAATATTTGAATTTAAAAAGGAAAAAATTAGTGCTTTGTATTTTGGCTATATTTTTCAATCTATGTAGAATTTGCTCATGGTGTAAAAAGAGAACTTGTAGAGGACTCCAAGATTCATCTATAATAAATATTTAAATATATGAAATTTTGTACAGTCATAGTTATGAAGGTTCAAATTTGACTATTTATATGTGCTTGTTCTGTAAATGACCCAAGAAGGATAATTGAGCTTGGGTAAATGTTGTTTCAATGTTTCATGATGAATTAGATTTTGGGGAGTGTTGTAGACTCCATGAGGATAATATTTTTTCATTATTAATGTTTGACCAATCATATGTAGTATGAAAAAAGTTCTAAACGTTTACTATGTACTCATTCATGGTGATTGTGTGCATAGAATGTTATTTGAGCAAATTGTGCTTAAGCAGAAGGATATTGTGATGGTTTTTAGAAATTAAGGGGGATATATAAATAATATATAATGGGTCTATGGTTTTTTAAGTGGTTATATTTTCTTGTTTTGTTCATCGATGTGATAAATGGGTGAATAGGTATCCGTGAGACCTATAAGAGCTACAAGGTCCTTATTAAAAGGTGTAGATGCTTAAGGGTGACCCATATATGCTATGGTTGATCTATGAAGATTATATTGAGATATGTCACAATGATATAGTTACCTTAAGGGATAAGGCATGCCTAATGGCTGACAAGATGGTGATCATCATTAATGCTCTATAAATAGTGAAATCAAAGATGGTGATTTCTAGACTTGAGTAAGAGACTTGGGAGATATTTGAGAGAGGCTTGTGCATGTGAATTATGAAGCAAAGGAGGGGTAGAGTGATTTTGAAATCAAAGATGGTGATTTATATACTTAAGTAAGAGACTTGGGAGACATTTGAGGGAGGCTTTTATGTGTGAATTATGAAGTAAAAGAGGGGTAGAGTGATTTGAGGATGAGTTTAAGAGTAGAACATATTGAGGATTGTTTGTATGACTTGTAGGTCATAATTATATTAGTAGAATAGTGATCTTATTGTTTGAATATGAGAAAAGGTGAAGACTGATAATCAGATGTCCATCATCAGTTGTTGAAGACATCAGTTCATAGGTGGATGTGTTCATAGGTGTTGTTGTGGTAGCTCAACATCTAAGGGGGTTGCAGCCTCCTTGCAAGGTGAAACTTGATAAAATTTTGGTTTTTATTATAGCTCAAATAGACAAGTGTTATAGCACCTTATGGGATTGTAGTATCACTAAATAGGTATTGTAGTTCCTTGATTAGTTGTAGATGCTATAAATTGGTTCTTGTTATTATAAGATAGTAGTCTAATTATAGGTTCTAGTGGGTTTGATCCCCTAAGAGGGTTTCCCACATATGTCATGTGTTATGTGATTGATCTTGTATTATCTCTCTTTTTCATTGCTATGAATGTTGTATATGATTCATGAATGTTTATGGTAATTGATTAAGAACTTGAAAGGATTGAAATTGAATTTGGATTTTCTAGGCTCACTGATTCACCCCCCTTCTCAATGATTGCACCTCTAACAGTAAGCTCATAGATGCAAGGCATAAATTCTAGAAGTTACCATAGGTATCTAAGTATAGGAGGAATTAAGGCCTTATGTATTTAAAAGAATATTCCTCTCTATGATAATTTATGGGTTCACATCTTATCTACACTGCTATACCACTATGTTATGGTGTGCATCCTTATACACAGCATTATGTGTGCATATAGCATAAAATCAACAAAATATAAAGTGCACAAGGTTTATTATGCACATGATCCTCAAGATATATGATCACAAAAATCTTCTATATGCAATTATGACATGGAAATATCAAAATAAAGCCTACATAACTTTCACATTAGAATATAAGTCTAAGTGTATTGACAGGTGGTGGTAATAAGTAAAGGTCATAGTTAGGTCTAATTGGATGTCAAGATAGGTAGAGTTAGATTAGAATTAAATTAAAATATGATAGGTAGATGGGTAAAACATGCACACACATATCCTCTCATCGTATAAGTGTACTTATGTCCTTGATGAATGAACAAATCATCTAAAGATCTAGGAAGGACCTTCTAACTTCTTTTATGATCATATTGTCAAACCAAATTAAATAAGCATAATTCATAATATTTATTTCATATTAGTCTAGTTCTCTTGAGTTTTGATTTCCAACTTTTGAATTCAAGTTTACTAACTACCATCTCAAATGGTGAATTAATTATGCAATGTCTTACTAAGCTCTATATAAACCCTAGTTTTCATTTTGAAAGGGATACCTCTCCCTAATATAACAAAGATCTGCCCATTTGAGTTATAATATTGGCTTAAGCCTTGGAATTAATAACTAAAATACACATTTATTAATACTTTATGTTATGTGTGTACTATCAATTTTTTATCTTTGTCTATAGATGTTTGTCTCTCTCATTATTTTCCTACCTTTACACCTCTATGTGGAACCAAAATATTGTACAGGTCATACATTGTTTGTAAATGAGTCTATGTAGGCATTATGTATGGATTATCTATCATCATTCTTAAAACTATGTTGTGTTCCCATACCTATGTGTGAAACACTTATGTAGTTGGTGTTTGGTTTGTAGAATTTGTGCATTTAGTTCCTTAGTTTTATTATGTCATCAAGTGGTTGAGGTGATCACTCTATTCTTGGTGCATCACCACTTTCCATTTCAATAACTCTCTTACCCTCTCTCACCCCTTTTCCCTTGTCAATATTAGGTTTAGTATTAGTCATAGATTTACCTTCTACTCTTGTAGGTTTACATATTGGTCTTAAACCATGTGCACTTAAATTAGAAGGAAGTTGGACTTCTCTAGAGGGTTATCCCAAGGAGTTCAAGAGTCCCACATCTTGGGGGATGATCCCATTATTAAATTTAAGCACATAATTACACTTAGTTGTTGAGGCTCTAGGCTCTCAACATGGAAGTGTTGTGTAGACATGCATGTAAGAATCATTCTCATGATGGCTTCACATTTTGAGCAATAACATTTTTATCATAACCTATTGGTATTTAAAGCTTGATGGGCATTAAAAATGTTTACCATAGACCTAATTTAGTTTATGGGTCCAATTACAACTTAGCAATTTCAATGATTCCCCATGCAAATCCAATTGAGTATATTGGTCCTATTACAACTTAAGAATTTTAAAGAAGCTAATGTAGATCTAATCAAGTTTTGATAGAATATTTATAAAGAATCAAAATAACAAATGTTGAAAAGCAAGAAAATAAAATGATTAAATAAGATTAACTTGAAAATAAAACAACCATAAGTTGAGACAAAAGATTTGATAAGTGGGGAAAACCATCGAATTGTGAAAAAACCTCATAATGTATTATTAATAATCTTGCAACAATGAACTCCAAGTACAATAGTATGTATAATCTTAGTAAAATAATGGCCTTAGGCTATGGGAGCATCAATGATGTAAGATCAAGACTTAGAATAAAAAGAATGATTTTTATGTTGAGAGTGACGGAATGAGAGAGGTGAGTTCTTAATATAGAGATAAGAGAGAGGAGGAGTTACATGTGGAAGCTTAAACATGTGTGTCATGTGTCTCTAATCTTCTTACATGTGGGGATAAGTGTTACATGCAAGTAAATCTATTACCAATAAGTGGATGAAAGAGATGAGTGACACCTTATAAAGGTAGGAATAAAGTGTATTTATATATACAATAAATACACATATAACTAAGACTTAGGATAAACCTAAAAACCTATAAGAAGGACCCAAATTAAGGTTTATTCCTAAACACTCCCCATTAAGCTTAATTTGGCGATAAAAAAGTGGATAAAACCTTTTACAAAAAAAAAGGGAGTTGAAATTAAATAATACTCCTTAATATAAACTTCCTTAAAGAGGAATTATAATAGTGTAGATATAAGAAAGAAAATAAAGTGTCACTAAAAGTTGCAAGGATGAAATTGTGATCTCAAAGAATCTCCAAGAATCCTCTTTGGACAATGTGGTTTATCTATAATGGAATAAACACCATCAAGAAGGAGTAATTATATAAAAAAATGCAAGACAAACAATCTAACACCAATATTTCAAGTTATGTTACCAATATGTCATCAAAATATAATATACATACATAAAGTAGTAAAAGTAGTTGTACAACTATGCAAATTTGAGAAAAAATAACTTTTACCATAAAATATGTAAACCTAAATGAAAATAAGTTAGTCAAAATAATCAAAGCATATATCATATACAATGATAAGTAAGGAATACAAAAATATATTTAGTTAATCAAAACGGAGATAAAGAAGATGTGTCACTTGTAAAATATATTATGGGTCAAGCATTAGAAGAATTTTATAGGAAGACATATCAAAGTCTCTAGAAGATTCATTGAATCCAAAAAAAGTTACTCTTAGAGGTAGAAGCTTTAGTCAATTTCCATCAATACAAAGTTTCATGTGTGGATTTACCACAAGATTTACATGGTTGCAATTTCTAAAATTTAGATATATGATGCCCATGTTTTCCATAATACAAATAAAGTTTAGTAATTCTAACCAAAACATGAGCATTAAAAGTAGTGTAATCAAAAGATGTTGCATTATAAGTCCTTCAATGTGGAAGACAATATGATTTCAAATTTGCATTATAATAATTTGAAGCATTATAGTCAAGAGATTTATAAGTTGTATTAGAAGTAGGTAAAAGAGGTTCGAGAATACTATTTTAGCACTTACCAAGTGTACCACCTAAATAACCCATTTGTGCATGATTTTTAAGCCAGGGTTGGTAAAAAGTGTGTTTAAATATGTCATAAGTGTTTGATAAGCACAATAATTATCATCAATAGATCTAGTATCATGTGCAAAAGACCTGTAAAATCTCATATTTTCCACTATATGGGTTTAGATAGAGTTTATGTAAGGTTTTACACATTAGTTGTAGACCTATTTCTCACTCTTCAAGGACTCAAATGACTTTAAATTCCTCAAAAATTTTATATATCTCCTCTCATAGCTCCTATATCAATTTTGAGACATTTGACTAGATAAAACAAAAGATACAAGGTTTCTTGTATTCCCATGGTTTCAACACAAAATAGGAGATGAGACCACATAAAATTATCTCACTTGATTGATAAAAACTTTTAAAACCTATCTCCACCTCCCATTTTTTTTCCCAACCAAGTTACAACTCTGTATACAAACTTTAGGTTTGGCTAATCCTCTAACCATCAACAATCACAATTTTACTAGGACTGTAACAATTTAGAACAAGTTTCAAAGACCCTAGAGTATCTCTTTCTTGGTTTTATCAACCCTAAACATAATAAATTACAAATCAAGGATTTCATGGACTTATGAACATATCTCAGTAAATATCCCAATGAATTTTATTGTATATTGAACCTTTAATGATGGTCAAATTGTTCTTTAAACTGAATGTCACACATAGTCTTTTACTTTAGACCTGCAACTATGATAAAACCCTCTTCAAGGCCTCAAAGGCATTTCAAAACCATCAATATAATTTAAAGTATATTCAAACATAACCCTAAAAATATTTACCAAATACAACAACACATTTTATTGATGTTAAGATAGATATTTACATATACAACTCATTACCATCCTATTGTCCTTCATAGACCACTCTATTCTTCTCCATGTTTCTTCATTTTTTTGTGTTGTCCTTCAAGCCTCTCCTTACCTATTAAATCATATTATTATTATTATACACTTGATTAAATACATTCCATCCTTTTATAACTCTTTATTTTCATGAATAACTCTTCACCAAGCTATTTCCACATAGGAGTGATAGTTAAAACTTTCTTTTTTTAGCCTTACTTAGGCTCACATTGATTTTTATGCACCTCAACATAAGAGACCACCTTATACACACTCATAGAACACTCTAAATATTTAAAACCATTATTATTCATTTTCACATTATAAAAGATCTCATATCCACTTAAATCCTTATTAAAATTTGAATTTTTAAAAATGGCTTGTTGGTGGGAAAATGCTAAAGGCTACTAAAACTACTAAAATTATACAATATAATGACCTCAAGATACTCTAAGAGACATATCATGACTTATCACACCTTAAAAAAGACCAAAAGGACTATAATGAGCTTTTATCCTTTATGCCACTACATGATGGACACTATTATTATGACATTTATTGGGACTTGCTCAATAGACTATGTCATTTAGCTTAAGTGCTTAGATTATGTTAGATGATTTAAGTGTTTGGACTATGTTATTTTGATCTTATAAAATATAGTTGACTAGAATTATCTTCTTATATGAATGTATTGAATTATTTTCCTTTGGGTTGAGTTTATATTTGGTTGTATGCTTGAAAATATTGTAACTCTATCATATTTGATTGATTTGTTTAGAATGTGTTGTTTGTGAGTATTCATTGATAGTTTAAGAGGATTCATTTGCTAGTCTAATATACTTTAACTTTTCCAAGCATCATAAATTTTGGTACTAACATATTCATATTGAATTTTCATTTATTTGAATAAATCTCAAAATGAAATCCAATGGGATTTTTCAAAACTTCTTATGATATTAATGAATGATTGTTTCCTTTTGAGCTTAGATGGAAATATGGATGAATGTGGGTAGTTGTCCTTTTTGGTTTTCCATTTGGAATCTTGTTAAGTCTTATTGATTGCTTATTGGTTTTATTGTTTGTTGTTTTTTGAATTGAAACATGTCAATGACTTGGAATTTGGATCATACTCCTAAGCTTTCTTAGTAGCCTAGCTACCTGACTCCACCATCTAGCTGATGGATGGAGTGGTTAGGGCCACCAATAGAGGACGCATTGGGATGGAAGGGTGGGGTTTTCCCCTTGCTATAGAATACTTTTATATCACCTTGATCTTTGCATTAGTGACATGTTATAATTTTAGTGGCATATTAGTGTAAAATCTATTTTGGGGGTTTTCTATGTAAATTGGTTATAGTAGTATAGATGTTGAAATTAAACTTGTGTTATATGTTCATACATTTTAATCTTGTTTTGATTAAATATTGAAAATTAAAATAATTTTAAGAATCTATGTTTCTTATTTTTATTAAGGTTAAATAAATTCATTTTTATATTAATGGCATTGCTCAATGTTGCATTCATGAACTTATGTTATATGTATGTAACTCTTATGTGGAAGTTGTGGATAGAATAATATATTAGCTAAATGGTTGTTTTACCATCTAATAGTATACCTCATGACTTATTGTTGCAAGAAGGTATAGTGTATTTTTATATTGACTGTGTTGATAACAATATTTAGGTTTAATTCTTACATAAGATGTTTATACTTTAGTTTTAGTCCAATAATGATTATTACAAAAAATTGTAGAGGATTATATTTTCCCTTCATAATAATGGTGTCTACACTATGGAGTTTGTGTTGTATTTAATACTAGACACTTAATGCCTTATGTGTGTTTACTTGTTTATTCAATTAGATAAAATGGTCATTTTTTAAGGATGTGCTGTTATTTAAACTTGACTTAACATGATCTATAAATTATTCTATTGTTGCAAAGTATTTGTTGTATATTGGTAACATGTTGACTTATTTGATGTTACATGGTGTGCATGTTTTATTAGACTAACTTATGATCCATTGTATGTAAGTTAATATTTATAATTTAGTCATTATTTTTCAAAAATACATAGAGTTGAATGAATTTAATAGGCATTCCAATCAGATATAGTGATCGTAAGCATGAAAACTTAACTATAGTTGTAGGAATTGTTAGTGTATTATTGTAAATACCTTAGGTTAATGACTAAGGCATATTATATATACACCTTGTTAGTTTGGTTTTAACAACTTGAGTCAATAGGTTAGTTAGTTTGGTAGGCCTAGCTATTTTACACTACCCAATGTTTATGGTTCTACCCACCTTATTGTTTCTTAGGTATTTATTTTATGCCTATATAATAGGCTTTTTTATATTATTTATGCATGCCAGTTAATATAATTTCTCAATCTCTTTGTTGATTCTAATATGGTCTTAGAACTTGCGGTGTAAGAAAATTGGGAGGGAGTCTATGTAGTGAAAAAGGATCAATCTTGTCAAGGAGGAGTATGAAGCACCCATTGAACAGATGAGAGAAGGAAAAATATCATTTTTTTCATGTGACCAATTGGAAAGCCAATACTCAAGAAAATGCAGTAGATTGTTTGTCAAGACAAGAAAAAAGTGAAAAGAGGCAAAAATAGAGGTTCCCAACCTCTATTTTTTCCTTGCTTTCTCCACACAAGTTATATGTTGTACAGGGCCATTTAGTTCAGAGGAAAATCCCAAAAATTCATTTGAGCATTGTTTATGATGATTCTTATTTCTATAAAATTATGTAGTCTAAGAGAAGATCATAATAGCTGACGAAATTGAGTTTGGTTGAGAATTGGGTCAGGAAATAATGTCTGAAGTTTGTTGGTTGGTAAATTTTGTACTATTTGGGGAGGAGACCATATTTTCATTTGGGCACTATTTTTGGCATGTGAGGGGTCTAAAAATTTCTTTTTTTTTGAGAGATCATATGAGCTGACAAAATTTATTTTGGCTAAGTATCAACTTTAGAATGTACTTCAAAAGTTTAGATTATTATGATTGGTCTAAAAATTTATGCAAGTTTATATACTAAAATTTTGAAATTCATTATTTATTTTTATTTTTTAAATTAAAATAAATTCAAAACTTTAGCATATAAGGGGTATTGGGGATCTACGAGTGATTAATTATCATGGAAGGGTCTAGAAACTTGAAATATTCATAATTTTCTAGGTTTTTTTTTATCTAGATGTTGACAAAAAATGAATTTTTGAAGTCAGAGTTATAGTTTTTCCAATTTAATTATTTTTGTCAATTTTTAAGGTGAAAATTTTAAAATTTATCAAATGGTGTTGAGTTTTTTTGCTAAAAATTGCAGGTATTAACTAGTTTTTAATTCAATTCCATGTGTAGGAGGAATTTTGCATAAAATCTTTATAATTTTTCTTATATATTCATATTTTAGGAAAAAATATGTCAAAATGGATATTTTGCACACCTCTTATTTCTAGATTTATAAAAATTATCTAGCAAGAATTTTAGTTTATGGAGTCACAAGGTTTTGATGATATGTGAATATCAAAATATTGATCAAATAGTGATCAATAAAGAACAATAGTATGCCAGTGATACTAATGAATATAATAAACATCATCATGAGGCTCTTATGTTGTTAAAACCACTAGTAGTAGATAATCCACTCTCAAAGGTCAAAATTGCAACCAGTGCATCAACTTTGTGGACTAATCTTACTTCTAAATATTAAGCTTATGAATCTAGAAGGGTATTGTATTTGAAGAATTTATTATTTTCTAATGTTATGCAAGAAGGTGGCTCCATTTCTTAATTTTTTTTGTAGATCAAGGGCATCAGTGATCAATTAAATGTTGTGTAGAAGCCTATTGATGAGAAATATTTGATTGCTCTAGCTATGTAGCACCTTATAATTTCATTTGAATCATTTATGGAGTTCTTGCACATGATTTTTCAGACATAGACTTTGGACTTTGAAAAGTTGTCCACATTGTTATTATAAAAGGAGAAACGATAGGAGTATGTAGTTTTGTCTACATCTACTTGCATAGAGAGTGCATTATTCATCAAGGGAAAGGGTAAATAGTTTGGTAAAACTACTAGCTCTCCAAAAAAAACTCCACAAGTGGTTATAATAAGAGATCTAAGTGGAAATATTTTTACTATAAACCTGATCACCTTAAAAAAAAATACAAGAAAAGACAACAGGATATGGATAACCCCATAAATAAATCTCATCATGCTAATGTAGCTGAAGGGGAAGACAAGGAAACATCTCTTGATTTTGATTTCATGGCTCCAGTGGTAATTCTATAGAATATCAAGCTTGATACTTTGATTCAAGGGCATCTCACCATTATACATGCCATAAAGACTAGTATGTGTATTTTATTGAAAATAATAGTAGTAATGGATACGTAGCTTTGGGAGATGGTATAACTCATTTATTAAAGGGATATGTTAATGTTTAAATCAATTTTAATGATATTATTTGGTATACATTTAATAATGTTAGATATGTGCCAAACATAAACAAAACTTTACTTTCCATTAGTGAAATCACAAGGAACTCTGATTTTGTTGTAAAGTTTCAAGGACAAAAATGTTTAGTCACTACTAGAGATAACAATATTATTGCTATTGGGATTGGTAAAAAAGTCTTGTATAAGCTTACAGATCCATAGAGGGTGAAGGAAAGTGCACTTGTAGTGGTTGATAACACAAATTCATTATGGAATGAAAGGTATGGGCATTTGAATTTCCAATATTTGAATACATTGAGCAAGACTACGATGATTAAGGGAATACCTTGTATTCTAGATAGTCATCATGTATGCACTAGATGTTAGTTATGGAAGCAAGTTAGACATTCATTTGATGTTGGTAAAGCTTGGAGAGATAAGAAAGTGTTGTACCTTTTTATTCAAATTTACATGGTCTAATACAGACACCTAACCCTTTTGTAGCCCATTATTTTCTATTTTTGGTCGATGATTTCTCTAGGAAAAAGTGGGTATACTTTCTAGTGAAGAAATCTAATTGTTTTTCTAAATTAATTTATTGGAAAGCTATGGTTAAAAAATATGCAAGATGACCAGTGAAATATCTAAGAATGGATAATGGGGGTGAGTTCACCTCAAAAATTTTCAATAAATTTTATGCGATTGAAGGCATACATAGGACTTATACTACCCATTACACTCCAAAATAAAATAGAGTTTTGGAAAGGTAGAATAAGATGATGATGGACATGGCTCATTATATGGTCTAAAGCAGAAATGTCCCATATAATTATTGGGTAGAAGCAGTGAATATAATAATCTATATCCTCAACATAAGTGTTACAAAATAATTAGATAATATGACTCTAGAGGAGGATTGGTTAGGTTTAACTCTAGATGTAAGTGATTTTAGACTTTTTGGCTATGTAGTTTTTGTAATTATTCCTAGTCAAAAGAGAATTAAATTAGATGCAAAAAGCATAACATACATGTTTGTTGGATATAGTGACTAGTACAAGCCCCACATATTACTTGATGTTTCTATTAACAAAATTATGGTAAATAGAGATGTCATAATAAATGAAAAATTCCATAATTTACATCAATTGGTATAGTTTTAGATATTGAGTCATTATTTCCTTCTTAAGATTTTATTATAAGTTGTGATGTGAGATTTGAGAAAGATTCTAGTTCATTAGTGGAATCACATTCTAAGGAGGGAATTGTTGTAGGTCATTGTGAGGTTCTAATAGAACAACCAAAGACTACAAAGTGGTACTCTACCACAATGGATGCACTCAAAGAGGGAGACTTGCCACAAGATGTGAAAGGCCTAAGATTGAGATAACAAAAGTAGTTTGGTAATAGAGGTGAGCGTGACAATTTTTATCTAACAACTATTATTTCATAGGCATTTAAGCCTAATTATTTTTCAGAGGCCAAAGGGAATCCTAATTGGGAATCAACCATGTAATTGAAATATGATTCTTTGATAAAAAAACAAGACTTGGGAACTAATAAAGCTACCATCAAGAAAGAAATCCATTGGTTGTAAATGGATTTATAAGGTAAAATGCAAAGCAGATGGTTCTTTTGACAAATGCAAATCCAGACATGTTGCAAGAGGTTATGCATAAGAGGAAGGGGCTAATTATAAGGATACTTTTGTTCTTACTAAAAATATGGTAACTTTTTAGTTAATTATTGTTATTGTTGCTCAATTTAGATGGATGGTTCACCCCATGTATGTCAAAAGTGACTTCTTAAATAGAGATATGGAGGACAAAGTCTACATGGTTTAGCCACATGGTTTTTATTTTCTTTTTAAGGAACATATTACTTGCAGGTTGATCAATTCATTATATGGGCTTAATTAGACTCCTCCATCCCAGTATATGAAAATAGATTTCTACCTTAGGGAGTCTTTATTTCTATCAAATTTTTGCTTTCACATTCAAAAAGGAAATGAGAAACTAAGAGAGATGGTCTAGGGTTTGTACGTACCTGGATGTAGTCTTGTGCACTAGATTCAGATGTTGAGAGAACTCCTCTTTGGTTGTGGAGGATGACACCTGCAGAAGAAAGAGACTCAAACACAGAAGTTGTTAGATGACTAGAAAGTGGACTGCCAACAAAAGCTTGGTCCTAGAAGTGCAAAGACTTCTTGGAGGATGATAGTCCACTGATAAAAAGTAGAATATAGTCAAAAATAGAAATGATGAAAGACTGAATGAAAAGAAATAGAAGCAAATGCGTACCTGAAGGCTGTTGTTGGTCTGGCACAGTCACCAATGTCGATTAGTCTGCCAGTGTCAGTTGGTCAAGGTCTACCAATGTCGATTAGTCTACCGATGTCGATGAAGGTAGTGGTCTTTGTGGTTGGCATTGGTCAGGGAAATGGCCTTGGATAGGGTCTGGGCGAGTTTATGGTCGACAGGATGCTCTGCAGAATGGTTTGGGTCTATCTAAGGGTCTGAAAGTCTGTTGAAGGGGTGCAAGACAATGGACAGAATGTCAAAAAGGGATAGAGGGGTAGAGGAGGCCTTTCAACCTCTCTAGGAAGGGTAGGTCAGGTCTGTGGTCTGGTTGATGATGGTTGAGTCTAGTTCATAGCACGTAGAAGCAATAACTAGAAAACATGATGAAAACACAGAGGAAATACTTACCTGTGGCTTGTTGAAGAAGGAGTGTTGCTGATGCTTGTCCTTGTTGCTAATGCTACTGGTGTAGAAGACCTCCAGCAAGGTGGAATGATTGATGCAGAGTACCTGTTGTTGTTTTAGCTTGTTGTGTGCCTAAGAGAGAGAGAGAGGTCTGAAGATTGGAAGGTCAGCTGCTTGGAAGAATGAAAGATCAAATTGTTGAAGGTTGAAAGGTTAGATTCGAGAGATTGGAAAAATGGATCCTGCATTCAGGTCAAGAATGCAGTTTGGAAGGCAACCGATGTCGACAAAACTGCCGACATCGGTCGACTACTGACTGATGTCGACGATTGGAAGGCAGGCAGAAAAGCTAAAAATAGCCTTCTATCCATTTTCCCAACTGTCGGGTCAGCGGGTCAGGGTAAGAAATGGTCGAAGGTGATTTAATAGGTGTGGGAGAAAGGGTTAAGATGGGATTTAGGTCATTAAGGGA
This sequence comes from Torreya grandis, assembly GCA_037957365.1. Lineage (NCBI taxonomy): Eukaryota > Viridiplantae > Streptophyta > Pinopsida > Cupressales > Taxaceae > Torreya > Torreya grandis. The sequence goes on along the minus strand of JARHVA010007250.1, from coordinate 165,948 downwards.
TGGCATGGGGTGAGGGGATCCAAGGATAGGCATCCAAGGGTGGTGAGGTGTCATGAGTGAGGTGGGAAGGAGAGAGAGAGGATTATTAATTTAAAATAAGATAATTATTTTAAATTAATAAGACATAGGTTAGGCATGGTTAAGTGGAGAAGGGATGAAAGGGGACCAAGGGGGAGAGAAGGAGAGGATGACCAAGGAGTAGACATGATTTCGGTGTCTACATTTGCCCCTTTTTGTCTTGTTGGTTGTTCTTGACGAACTATAAGACAAAAACAAGAGTTGGTTGCCCCAGGTATGGAATAAGGTTGATTTTGTCCTTTTGGTTGTTTAAGTGAACTGCAAGACAAAAATAGGAAGAGGTTGCCCCGATGTGAGATGAGGTATTCTCCCTCAAAGCAGGAGTCGAGGGAAGGGAACTTGATGTCGGGTGCTGATTTGACAGAGAGTGGATGGATAGGGTGAAAGTGTGAGTGTGAATGCTACAAAAGTTGTGATTGTGTGCATACCACTTCACGAGATGGTTAAGTCAAATTGTCACAGGTCAAGGGTCGAGGAGTGATAAAATTGAAGTAATCGGGCCCCAACATTTAGTCATAGCTAATCGGGTTATTCAATTTAAGCTAAAGCTCCAATGGTCATCGTGTTTTAGGTATCTCAGGCTCAGGAAGTGCTCCTGGAAACATGAAAATGTCACAAGTAGTGTGGATCAATCAGCTTGTGATCCTATACTTGTGAGGGTCAAAATATGGGATGTGGACAATTTTGCTAACCAGTTGTGAGGTAGCATATAGGCAAAAATAACTAAGGCAACGTTGTGTTGGAAGTGATCATGGTCGGAGGAGATAGGCATGATCTCCAAGGTCTGTGGTCGAGGTCGAGATAGATAGCTGGTCGAATGAATGGATGGATGAAAGAATGTGGCCGAGTTAACCTTAGAAGACATTATGTGATCTGAGTGTTGCCTACATAGCCCTTGTGTGAAGGGCCTTAGGCCAATGTAGTTCTCCTTAAAAGGGAGGAAGAGGGTCAAAGTTATGGATTGGTCTGGTTGGGGTCAAGTCATGGTCAAAGGAGGAAAGAAGGTTTGTCCATCAGAGAGATGAACAAATGAGGGTGGTCGAGCTAACCCTAGAGGATGTCGTGTCAACTAAGTGCTGCCTACATAGCCCCGGTCTTAGGGCCTCAGACCAATGTAGTTCACGCTAGTTGACAAGTTGGTTGATAGGTTGGTTTGGTCATGTGTTGAAATGATGAGGATAAGATGATGTTACAGCATTTTCCATATTGTGTGATGGTGTATTTTGTAACATTGGTCAGGGTTTTTCATCCCTAGCAATTTTCCATATTCGTGATGGATGTATGCTAAAAATGAATTGAGGTCTATTTATGCTTTAGCAAGTAATGGTTTATGCTTAACATAAATTATGTCTGGTCGATAGTTCCTGTGTGTATTGGTTTCCATAGAAACTATGTGAAATGGACAATGATGATGTATGATGTCATAATGTCATGTTGTTGGTCTGAAAATGTTTGGTTGGCTTGGTTTGGTTGGCAAATGATTTGGTTGAATGTGACCAAAGTGTGGAAAGAGTGAAAGGCACATTGCTCTTTCATTGACAAGGACCATAATGATAGCATAGATAGGAGTTGTTAGAACAAAATCCCCATTCATGCATTATGTCGTTGACTAGTGGTTGATGTTAGAGAAGTAGTCGAATCACTTGACATTTAAGTGAGCTCGAAATCCCTTGAGTATGTTGGGGTGATAAGTTGGATTATGTGATATGAGAGGATGGGGTAACCCCTTTTTGGCAGGAATAACCTTGCCCCTTTTATAGGTGACCCGTGAACGACTATAGGCATGTCCATGACTTAATAGCTTGTCAGTCAATTGTTTTTTTTGGTGGACTGATCGATGTGGGAAGCCCACGTAGGGATGTTGCTTTGCTTGATGGTCATATATGTGAAGCTGATCGATGTGGGAGCTTAAAAAAGAGTGCTGTGTGTAGCAAGATTTAGTCATATCCATCCTTCAAGGGAGTGGTCTATATTTTTGATTTATATGTTTTAATATGTCTTGGCCTAGCTATCCTTCAAGGGAGCAGTCTAGTAAATATAGCAATTATGTATCTGTCCTTCGAGGGAGCAGTCTAAATTTAGAGTTTAATGACCTTTGATATGTTAGGTATCCCATTTGATATATATTTTGTTGACTAAACTTTTTAGCCTTGGACGAGCCTCTAGAGGTTTACGGGTTCCCTTTTATTAGGAAAAAGCATTCATGTTTGACAAAAGGGGTTGACTAATGTTGGGAAAAAGGGGTCAAAAGGAATAGGAATGATAATGATAGGGATTGCTCAAGGGATGAGCTCAAGTGAAACTTCAAGTGAACGAGTACTTGACTAACAGTAGAATGGTCACAGATGCAAGGCATTAAGGGGCTCAGGGTCTGATAAGTCCCTAGGCCATGCTTGTGTGTTAAAGGTCTGAGTCAATTAAGAGTAAATTTGCCCCATTTGCCTCTTTCCAAATTGGTCACGATGATGGCTGATTCTTGGTTGGTTGATATGGTCACTGATTGGTCGAGACTGGTTGAATGTTTGGTCAAGGGTCGGGTCGATGGATATTTGGTCGATGATTGGTCAATGGTTGGGTTGAATGTTTGGTCAAGGTTTGGTCGAGATTGGTTGAGATTGGTCGAGATTGGGTCAATGGCTTGGTCAATTGATATTTGGTCAATGATTGGTCGATATCATGATTTAAAAGATTGGTTGATGTTTGGTCAAGGTTTGGTTGAGGTTTGGTCGATGGTCTAGTCGAGGTCGGGTTGAATGTTTTGATGAAAAGGTTGGTTGATGTTTGTTTGGTCAAGGCATGGTTGAGGCTTGGTTGAGGCCTAGTCGAGGTTTAGGATTAAAAGAGTGATTGATATTTGGTCAAGACTGGGTTGAAAGGTTGGTCAAGGCTTGGATGAATGTTGAATTCCCCTAGCGGCTAGGGAGAATGTTTAACAGATTGGTCAAGGTCGATTGAGGCTTGGTGGTCAGATTGACTGTGTTGATGCCAAATATGGGGGTTAAAGGCGGCAAAGGGACCATAGTCTGGCGTGGAGATCCTGATTTAGGTGATGAGGTTTGAGAAGCATGGGTCGGTGTTGATGATTTGGTTAAAGGGTAGTCAGGAGAATCCTTGATGAGAAGGGTATCCTTTTTTTGGTGTTGATGAGTGACAGCTTTAAGAGCATAACAACGCTCAGTGTCATGTCCCAGTGTGTGATGATAGTGGCAAAATTTAGAGTCATCGAACCAAGATGGTCTTGATCTGAGAGTTGATGAGTGGGGCAGTATTGAAGGTTTGTTGATAATATGGTCAAGAAGAAGGGTGTCTTTCTCCAAGCATTGGTGAATGACAACCTTGAGGGCACAACAATGCTCAGTGTCGTGCCCAAGCATGCGATGATACACACAAATTTGAGTGTCATCGAACCAGGGCAGTTTTGGTCTGAGAGATTGATAAGGTTTAAGAGGTGGGAGATTGATGTGAGAAGACTGCAACAATTGCCATAATAGTAAGGCATAAGAACTTGCTAATGGGTCTGTGCATCTTGTTGTAGTGGGGGTTGATGACTTTTGTTTGAGAGGCGTAAGAGGCATTGGTTGTACCATCATTTTTATGGGTGGTGTAGCCACACGTGTAGATGGCACTTTTGTGATGAGAGGTGTTGAATGTTTTGGAGGAAATATATGTCTAATGGGTTGAGGGGATAATGGAGGCGACTTGCCTCTGTGAAGTATGGGAGTAGGAAGCACTCCTATTAAAGTGGATGGATGCGGGCCCAAAATTGAAGGTAATGATGAAGGTGGGGGAGGAGTTCTCCAATGTGGTTTAGTGGTATTCTTTGGTTTGGGTTGAGGGCCACCATTGTGCGAGGTGAGGTTAGATGCAGGTTTGGGTTCAGATGTGGATGGAGGTGAGTGAGATGTAGCAATCTCAAGCAAAAGGCAAGAGGAAACCATGACTGGGTCTTCCTCAGTCAAAATGGGTGAAGAGAATGGTTCTTCTCTTGGTGGAGAAGAAATAGGAGAGTGTGGTTCCTCAAGAGGGTAGAGGGTAGGGATGATTGTGCCTTCGACTTGTGGTTGAGGAGTAGGCAAGGTAGGGTCCTCTATTGGTAGGAGGAAGGATGAAGGTGGGGCTAATGGCATAGGTATGGTCAAGGCGTCCTCCAATATAAGAGAGGTCGATGGAAGACTAACAAGAGAAGAGGATTCTTCTACCTGTGGAAGAGGTTGGTCAGGGATAAGAGAAGAGACAGTGTTGACCGTGTGTATGTCATGCTTGTGGGAGCCATCGGTCATGGTCTGGACACTGCTTTGATTAGGAGGGTGGTTAGGAAAGGGGTGTCTAAAGATGTTGATGCTTTGATTGGGTGGCACATTTAGGTTGTCTAAAATGAGGTCACCCTTATCTAGCATGTCTTGAATGATGTTTTTGAAGGTTTGGCAGTTATCGATGTCATGGCCTTGGACACGGTGATAATGACAGAAGTTGGCCTCTCTATACCACGTAGGGAGGGATTTTGAAGGGTTGAATTGAGGTGGTCAAATTGGAGGGAGATTGAGGACCCCCTGTTTGACAAGTTTTTCCAAAACAGAAGCGTATGATTCTCCAAGTGGAGTGTATAAATGCTAGATGTACCATTGTTGGAATTGTTTTGTGATGCTTTGAGATGTAGAAGGTTGAGATTGGTTGATTGTTGTTGAAAATGGTGATCTAACGACCATAGTGTTGGCCACTCCTTTAGATTTAGAATTGGTAGAAGAAGGTCTGGAAGAAGAAGGGTCATCGGATTTTGCATTGGTATTACACAATTTGACCTTATCCTCTTCTATGGCACAGAGTTGAAGCTTTCAGACCATGGTGAAAGCTTCGTCAAAAGTGCAGAATGTTTGAACTCACAAGGTGGATGAGATGTGCTTTACACATGCTCACAAAAGAGCTTAATGAGCTCAGGTTGAGGCAAAGAGAAGGAGATTTGGTTGATCAAGCCTCTCCAATGAGCAACAAAATCAACTATTGATTCGTCGTCAAACTCCCTAATAGAGTAGAGGTCTGTGATTGAGACTTTGTTGGTGATATTGATTAAGAAGTGGTCAAGGAATAATTGGGTGAGCTGAGTGAATGAAAAGATAGAATGACTGGTAAGAGAGCTGTACCAATCAAGGGCAGGGCCAGAAAGTGACATGGGAAACGTGCATAGCAATAATGCATCGTCATGCGCTATAAGATAACAAGCATGTCTGAATGCTCATAGATGCTATTATGGGTCTTCTTTACTTTGGAAGTGAGTAAATTTAGGAAGTTCCCACTGATTGGGATATGGTCGGATTGGGATGAAGGGATGGATGGGTTTGTTGCAAATTTGCTCATATGAAAGGGCATTACGTGAACCAGAAATAGAAGCTTCAAGACTAGACATCTTGTCTATCAGTATCTTGATGAGATAGGCCAACGAATTGGTAGGAGGGGCACCCCCTAGGTTGTAAGGCACTTGGAAGGTGTTAGAAGAGGCATATGATGTAGTCAGCTGCGCTTATATAGGCACAACATATGGGTAACTAGTCATCAGGGTAGATGTGGAAGCCAAGGGTGGTTGTGCTATGAAGGTAGAAGGCATGGCTAGGCTTGATGTTGCCATGGGTGGTTGAATAGTGACAACATTAGCTAATGGATGAGTAGCCACCCTGGTGTTGATAGGGACAAAGGTAGGCGGAATGGAGACAAATAGGTTTTAGAAAGGGGTAGAGGTTGGTTGAATAGTCTGGGATTGATGGGGGGCTGAAACCCCAGTGGAAGTGGGCCCAGAGATGGAAGGAGAGACCACACTTAGAAGGATGGTCATGGGCTGGTTATTAGTCGAGGTAGCAACCTGGGTGTCTATGGGTTGAACCACAGACGCTGTTGATACGGCTGCTGTCTCAACTAAAGAGGTTGGCATCCCATAGATCGGGTTGCCTAAGGAGTCTCACATTCGACTTCACGTGAGATAATGTTGCAGGACTTTGACATTGAGGTCCAAGAATCTTTCGAAATCTTGGTCCCCTTCAGGGACAATGGGAGTCTGAGTTTGGGTCGGTCGGGTCAAAGTTCATTCGGTCTCTGAATGAAACTCCATTAAGGGACTGGTTATGGACGGGGAAGGTGGAAGCGATTGATGCCTCGCATGGTTGACAAGAGCCTTGGTTTGACTACGAGTCAAAACCATTCAAGGCAAGGCAAAATGTCCTCACAAGCTCAAACAAGCAGATAAGAATAGAAAAGAAGATGGACACAAGAAGACCCTAAACGTTAAATTCCTAGGAATAAATTATTAGGATCGTGTTGGCTTATGCCTTAGAATGTGTTTAGGAGATTGGCTTCTGAGACAGGTCCTAGAAGAAGTAGTCTAAGGATGGTTTTAGGTTAGTTTCAGTGCTCAAGAGTCTGTGTTAGGTTTTGTATGTGGCCTGGTGCTAAAGAGCAAGCTCCCCTCACTTCACGAGCCCAGTGATAAGCTGGGTGCGCTTAGCCAGTATATACTTCCCCTAGAGATTATCTTCTGCCAGAGAATAGAGTGGGCTTTCCCCTTGGTAGTGAAGTCCAAGTGGGATTGCTGGGATGGGTAAGGTATCTGATAGGTGATGAAATCCCAGTCGGGCCTTGTCTCAGGTAAGTTAAGATGTTTTGATTTATGCAAGTGATTTGGTTGTGTAACATAAGTGGACTACGATTAATTCATGATGCGGTTTTTAATTACTAGATGTGGACTAAGTATGCAGTCAAGAAGAAGTGAAATGCAATGTATTTTAAGCCCAAATAGAAATGTGAGTTTGTATGAAGACAAGTGAGAAGAGGTTGAAGAGTATGACTTTTGACTAGTCTAAGATGCAAGAAAGGAAAGAAAAAAAATGATTCTTTTTAATTTTTGCTAATAGTGTCTTTTGGAAGAGATAGAAGAAAGAGGTGAAAAGGAGAAACCTAATGCACCTATATGAAAAGAAATGAAAAAGAACCCAAGGAAGACCCTAGGGTCCCATCGGGCGTGCCAAAATGTTTCTATCAAATTTTTGCTTTCACACTCAAAAAGGAAATGAGAAACTAAGAGAGATGGTCTAGGGTTTGTACGTACCTGGATGTAGTCTTGCACACCAGATTCAGACATTGAGATAACTCCTCTTTGGTTGTGGAGGATGAGACTTACAAAAGAAAGAGACTCAAACACAGAAGTTGTTAGATGACTAAAAAGTGGACTGCCAAGCAAAAGCTTGGTCCTAGAAGTGTAAAGACTTCTTGGAGGATGACAGTCCACTGATAAAAAGTAGAATATAGTTAGAAACAGAAATGATGAAAGACTAAATCAAAATAAATAGAAGCAAATGCGTACCTAAAGGCTACTGTTGGTCTGGCATAGTCATCGACGTCGGTTAGTCTACCGGCGTCGGTTGGTCAAGGTCTGTCGATGTCGATTAGTCTACTGATGTCAGTGAAGGTAGTGATCTCTGCAGTCGGCATCAGTCAGGGAAATGGCCTTGGATAGGGTCTGGGTGAGTTTATGGTCGATAGGATGCTCTAAAAAATGGTCTGGGTTTGTCTAAGGGTCTGAAAGTCTGTTGAAGGAGTGCAGGACAATGGATAGAATGTCAAAAAGGGATAGAGGGGTAGAGGAGGCCTTTCAGCCTCTCTGGGAAGGGCAAGTCAGGTCTGTGGTCTGGTTGATAGTCTGGTTGATGATGGCTGAGTCTAGTTCATAGCACTTAGAAGCAATAACTAGAAAATATGATGAAAACACAGAGGAAATACTTACCTATGGCTTGCTGAAGAAGGAGTGTTGCTGATGCTTGTCCCTGTTGCTGATGCTGCTGGTGTAGAAGACCTCCAGCAAGGTGGAATGATTGATGCAGAGTACCTATTGTTGTTGTAGCTTGTTGTGTGCTTGAGAGAGAGAGAGAGAGGTCTGAAGATTGGAAGGTCGGCTGCTTGGAAGAATGAAAGATCAGATTGTTGAAGGTTGAAAGGTCAAATTTGAGAGATTGGAAAAATGGATCCTGCATTTGGGTCAAGAACGCAGTTTTGAAGGCAACCGATGCTGGCAAAACCGCCGACGTCGGTCGACTACTGACCAACGTCGGTAGCTGGAAGGCAGGCAAAAAGGCTAAAAATAGCCTTCTGTCCATTTTCCCAACTACCAGGTCAGCGGGTCGGGGTAAGAAATGGTTGAAGGTGATTTAATAGGTGTGGGAGAAAGGGTTAAGATGGGATTTAGGTCATTAAGGCATGGCATGGGGTGAGGGGATCCAAGGAGAGGCATCCAAGGGTGGTGAGGTGTCATGAGTGAGGTGGCAAGGAGAGAGAGAGGATTATTAATTTAAAATAAGATAATTATTTTAAATTAATAAGACATAGGTTAGGCATGGTTAAGTGGACAAGGGATGAAAGGGGACCAAGAGGGAGAGAAGGAGAGGACGACCAAGGAGTAGACATGATTTTGGTGTCTACAGTCTTATTTTAAAATATGTAATTTTGAAACAACTCTCTATGTAAATGTTTCTAGTGATGATATCTTGATTCTCATTATATATGCTGATGATATAACCATCACAAAGAGTAGTGTTATCCTCATTCAGTAGATGAAAGATGATATTTATTATATTTTTGATATGACATACTTAGGACTACTTAATACTATTTAGGTATAGAGTTTTGGAAAGGTAATTGTGTTATATTCATGTCACAAAATAAGTATACCAAATCATTGCTAGAAAGGTTTAGAATGATGGATTGTAATCCAAATCACACACCCATGGAAGTTGTATTTAATAATTCATTACACATTGTTTCACCACTAGTCAATGAAATAATGTATCGATAACTAGTGGGTAGTTTCATTTATCTCACTACCTCTAGATCAGATATTTGTTTTGCAATGAGTTTTTTATATCACTTCAATCCTAAACTACATTACGTACAATGGTTAGATAAAAAATGAGTGATAAGACATGTCAAATGTAATCTTGAATTTCACATATTATATAATAAGTCTATAGATTTTGAGCTTTAAAGATATTCTAATTATGATTGGTTAGGATTAGTAGATTCAATAAAATATACAACAGGCTATGTATTCACTCTTGGTTTAGGATTTTTTTCATATAAGAGAAAAATGCAAATTATAGTGTCATTATCTTTGATAGAAGTAGAGTATAAAGCTATGGTTAGTGCAGGTTTTGAAACTATGTGGAAAAATAAAAATATTGGTGGATCATTGGTTTGAGTCATCAAAGCCTAATCTGATTTTTTATGATAACCAAAGTGTTCTAAAGATAGTGAAAAATCTAGTATTCCATGCCAAGACCAAACACATTGAGTTTAACTGCCTACATATGATATTTGGTTATAAATAAAGACATCAATATCTTCTACTAGCCTAGTTTAGCATAGCCAACTGAGATAATGACCAAACCACTTGGTTTAGACAAGTTCATAAAATTTAGAGATAAACTTGGTCTTATTTTTGGTTTAGTCATTAAGAGAGGGTGTCAGTGTATTAGTTTAAATACCTTAGATTGATGATTAAGATATATTATCTATGTACCTTATTAGTGTGGTTTTAACCACTTGGGTTAATATGTTAGTTGGTTTGATGGGCCTAGCTATTTGACACTACCCAATGTTTATGGTTCCACCCACCTCCTTGTTTCTTGAGTATTTATTTTATGTTTATATAATATACTTCTCTATATTGTTTATGTATGCTATTTAATACAATTTATCAATCTTTTTTATAATTCTAATACGAATGTTGTTGACTAGTTTCCATTGGTTCAATAGTTCATTAGTTAAATAAAAAGATAGGATGGCTTAGTATGTTACTTACAGTGTTAAGATTTATGTTGTATTAAAAAATTTATTAGTTATTATTTAATCAATTATATTATCAAATCACAGGTTCTTTCTTAGTATTTATTTTCAACATGACAATTGATTGTTGTGGATATGCTAGGAATGAACTTGTAACTATCCTTGTGCTTCTAGAAATTGATAGATGTCAAAAAATGAAAGATTAATAAGCATGGTTGTTGATTTAAAAATCAAGTATTGTGATTTCTAATTGTATTCATTTTGGATTAAAATCATGGTAAATCAATTAATATATTTTTATAAAAATGTAAGAAACATTTTACTTTTGATGCAATGTTATTATCATTTTCTATTCTCAATTTTGTGACAATTAAATTTGAGATAGCAGGAAATTGATATCTCGTATCTACATGAAGACAAAGAGATCATTATAATTTTATTCCCTATTTAGATTAAATTAAATAAATGAGTTATATATGGTTACAATATCGTATGATGCAATACCAAATTATGTGTAATTATTTATTATAGAGACATATGTTATATTAGTTTAATACATGTCAATTTTGATTAAATCATGTTAAGATTGAATTTAGTGCAAGATGTTGTCTTTATACATTAAGGTTAAATAATTTTGTTAATCCTTGAATAACATGAATAAGGTTGTAATGGCCCAAAGCCAAATTTTATGTCTATATGACCTCTGCATGTAGTAGTATTTGAGTTGTTTACACTATTCATAGAATACATCTTTAACTTGGATTGTTTTATTTTCATATTCAATTTTGATTATGCACATTTTAATATCACTATGGACAAAAATGTTGATCATTGAGAAATGTTTCTCTTAACTTGTGCTAAATGTAAAACAATTTTTTTATTGTTAAGTTGGATGTACAAATCATTATTATATATATGGATGATGATTTTGTGTACTCATTTCAGTAGTTATTAAGGGATATTTTAAAATTCATTTCATAGTGTTACCTCCCATAGTTCTCTTGGATACATTGTAAGTAGTTATATTTTACTTCTATCAAGGAGAAAACACTTAACTACACGAAGCTTTAATTGAATCTTTTTTAGGGAGAACATCATACGTAATTAAGGTAAAGATCCTTCAAATGATGATATTATAAAGATACATGTTGTGTATAATTTAAAATTTTATGAGTGTGCACATGCACATTTATACACCCCAAATTGTATACCTATAAAGGGTAAAATTATTCCTTATAGTATCCTTTAGAGGTGTTTTAACTTTGGTAAGTATCAACAATTAACTTGATATGGTTTTTATTTGGTAGAATACTAGTATGCATTTTAATATAATTTTAACTCATGTCATCAATTTGGCAAAGGTGCCTTGAATGCATTTATTTCTTGGTTTTCAAAAAAATAAAAAAATATATGTTGTTTCATTTGGTATTAGAGCATGATTTCTTCTCTAGGGAACTTTGGGAAAAAAACTTTTAATCTATAATATCATAAGCTATTATTATGTGACTCCTCAAGATGGTTATAACAAGATTTGGTGGTGTCAACACTGAAAATAAATAGAGTAATGAAAACCAAGGAAGAGGAAGATATTGAGTTTGAGGTTGAGGCCATGGTGTCTAAAATCTCAATCAGAATAGGGATGAACCACCCATCAACAATGTTGATAGTAAAAATGAATTTCTTAATGCTAATGTAGTTGGATGTAACCTGAATGATAAATATGAGTAAGCAATCTATGGGATTTTAACAACTTTGAATATCATTCAAGACAAGATAGAAAACTAGAAATGTAGATTGAATAACCTTGAGGGTGTTTCCTATGACTATTTCCCAGGTTAGAAAATAGGCAAGTAGGTGAGAAATTACTCCAAGAATTGCCTTTAATGGTGGTTGAACCAATCATAAAAGAGATCAAAAATCTTCCACCACTTAATTTTTTGGGTTAATAATCTAGTGATGTAGTAGATGCATGGTTGGTGCATTTGTATAAGTGTTTTAATCTGCATAACATGACCTCTAATGTGAAAGCTAGAGTGGTAACTTATCAACTACTTAGAATTGATGCCTTATGGTGGAATAATATATTTGATTTATAGGGATATCATCCCATGAATATTAATTAAGACATTTTTAAGGTCAAATATAGAAAAGATATTTAAGTGCCAATTTTAATGAACAAAACATAACAAATTTTGAGCTACTGAAACATGAAAATATGATTTTTTTTAATATGAAAATAAGTTTTTGAATCTATTACATCATGTTAATTATATGCATGATGAGGAAACAAATTTAATGAAGTTAAGATAGGGATGAAAGAGATATTGATGCATGATGTCAATATGACCAACCCAAAAACTTTAGTAGCTTCCATTAAATCTACTCATAGAACAAAAGAGAAATAAAAGTTGCAGCAAAAGTGAGACAAGATTTTAAACTAAGTAAGAAGTAATTTAAGGAAAAGAATATTTATCACACACCTAAAAAATCTAATAAATCTAATCGAAATATCATATTTACTAGGAGAAATAGCGGGTTAAAGAAGTTTTAAGGCTAAAACAAGAACTTTAAAACCTAAAAATCACCCAAGACAAGGTTTTTCAATAAAAATTAGATCCACAATAGTCACTGTGGACCATCCATAGGGGAAATTATTATTATTGTATCACCAAAAAGGATTGTGTAATGTTATGAATGTGGTGATCATCATTAGAGAAAGGACTATCCCAAGTTAAATCTTGGATAATTAAATAATCATCAAGTGTATATTGTTTTTGATAATTAGAATGCTAATTTTGAAGCCAATTTGATTGAAACTAGAGGTAATTTAGTTGATTTGTTCGTATCTATTTTAGTTTATTCTAATGAAATAGATATTTTTATTTTTTCTATTTTTATTTGTAAATGTAATGTCAAACTGGTTTAGCTAAGATAAGGTTGGGAAGTCAAGTTCGGTATATACAAAAGAGTACTAATTTGGGAGTGTTTATAACAAGTTGAGTTGGACTTAGGTGTTTTTAGAACCAAGGTAAATATATTTTTAACACCTATGGGGTCTTATGATCTCATATTGGGAATGGATTGGTTACAAAAATACAAAACAAACCTTGATTGTTTTGGTAAAAAGGTGCAATGTGCTAATGACTATTGAAAGTTTGTAGAAATACAAGGCATCCAAAAGCTTAGTGAATGAAGCTTAATTTCAATTCTTTAAATAAAAAAGGTTTATGAAAGGTTTTTAAGAAATATCTAGTTAAAATGAAAGAGTTGCCCAAGGATAAAGAACCATCCTACCAAGATTTCCCTTTTCTAAAGGAGTTTATAGATGTTTTTCTTTTAAAAACTACCTAATATTCCTCCTAAGCAAGTCTTTTACTTCTCCATTGATATTATGCTAGGAGTTGTGCCCACATCTAAGGATCCTTATTAGATGAATGTGGATTATCTATGAGAATTAAAATTTTAGTTTAAATAAGTTTTGGACAATTGAAGCATTAGGCCAAGTGTGTCTCCTTAGGGTGCTTCTATTTTCTTTGTAAAGAATAAGGCTAGAACTCTTACGTTGTGTGTTGTTTACTCCATGTTTGATAAGGTAAAAATTAAAAATCATTATCACTTGCCAAGGATAGATGATTTACTTGTTTAAATTAAGGGGGATATAGACTTTTCTAAGATCAATTTGAGATCAGGCTATCATTAGCTAAGAATCAAGGAAGAAGATGTTCATAAAATAGCTTTCTAAACATAGTATGGTCTTTTTGAGTTCATTGTTATGCCTTTTGGCTTAAAAAATGCACCAGTTGCATTTATGAATTTGATGAATAGTGTATTTAGGGATTACCAAGATTAATTTTTACTTATCTTCTTGGATGAAATTCTTGTATATTCTAAATATGACATTGAGCATGAATAACACTTAAGGTTGGTTTTATAAAGGCTAAAACATCATCAACTATATGGAAAGCTTTCAAAATGTGCTTTATTTCAAAGTGAAATTTAATATTTAGGAAAAATAATCTCTAACGATAGAATTGTTATTGACCCAACAAAGATAAAATCTATTCAAGAGTTGCTTTCCCTTACTAACATATATGAACTATGTAAATTTATGGGCTTGGCTAGTTATTATCATATGTTTGTGGATTTTTTTTCTAACATAGCCAATCCAATTACTTATTTATAGTTCAAGATCAAGAAATTTGTTTGAAATACTCAATGTGAAAAGTCTTTAAATAAAATCAAAGTGTTGTTAAGCATAACACTTATACTTGTTATTCATGATCCTAATGATAATGTTGAGGTTTGGATAGATGCTTCCAAGGAAGGATTTGGTTGTTTTCTGACCCAAGATGGTAAAGTTTTGGTTTATGAGTCATGAAAGCTCAAGGAGAATGAAAATAATTATCTTAACCATGACATGAAACTTTTTTATAGATTCCATGTTTTTATAAAATGGAAGCATTTTCTATTGGGCAAGCATTTTAAGGTGAAGTATTATCACCATAGTCTGGAACATCTATTTCCTGAGATGATTTAAATGTGCATCAATGCATGTGATTAGAATTTTTAAGAAATTTTGACATGGATATTTCATATGTTAATTTCAAGGAATATCATGTTATTTATGCCCTTAATTAACACATGTACCTTACTACCTTGTCTATTTATATGACAAATTCAAAAATGTTGTGTTAAAGTAACCCAATTATAAATTTTGCCATGTGGTAAAATCAAGTTTAGATGGTGAGCCTATTTAAATAGAGTTTGATGTTTTTATGTTAAATTATATGGACTTGTAAGACATAAAAATATAATTTATATACCCAAATCCAAACACTTGCATAATTTAGTGCTAAAATAAGTGCAAACAACACCTCATTTTTGGCATCTGTGTGTCAAAAAAATGACACATGATCTAAATAGGCATTATTTTTACTATGATTTAAAGCACAATGTTTTTGATTTTATGGAAAAATGATTAGAATGTTAGTGTGTTAAGGATGGACATTACTTCCCTGTAGGTTTGTTTTATCCTCGTGAAGTACCAAAGGATAAGTAGATTGTAGTATTGATTTTATTTACAGACTACCTAAATCTCTTAGCAAGCATAATACCATTCTAGTGGTAATTGATAAGTTGACCAAGGTTGGTCACTTCATTGTTGTAAATTTGATAGATGATGATTTTGTGTTTATATAACATTTTTTGAATTGGTTTAGCTACATGGCATATTGGAAGTATCTATCTTAGATAGAGACAAGTTGTTCACTTAAAGGTTCTTAAGAACTTTGAATATAGTGTTTACACTTAGTTAAATTTAAATTCATCATACCACTTAAAAATAGATGGTCAAACTGGAAAAATTAACCAAGTAGTTGAGGAAATGCTAAGAATGTATGTCATGGATCGACAATATAAGTGGAAAGATTACATAAATTTAGTTCAGTTTTATTACAATAAGTCATATCATTTTGTGATTGAAATAGATCCTTTTGAATCATTATATAGATTTAAATGTAGAACCCCACTTAGATGGGACAACTTGGAAAATAAATTTATTACTGGCCCATATTTGTTGCATGAATATGATAAATAAATGGCTCTAATATGCTAAAATATTAAATTTGCTTTAGAACAACATAAGAACTATGTTGACTAGAAAATTACACCTCATGAATTTAATGTTAGTGATAAATTTGTTCTTCATGTTAGACATCAAAAGAGATTGATCAAGTTTGGAAAATACTTCAAAGTTAGCTCCAATTTTTTTGGAGGCTTTGACATTATAGAAAATATTAATATGGTTGCCTATCAGCTATCCCTTCCTCCTTCTCTATCTAGGATTCATGGTATTTTCCATGTTGATTTATTAAGAAAATAAATATGTGATCCTTATCATATTTCAAAATTGAAAAATCATCAAGTTATAGAAGAGAAAAAGATATAGTTAGAACCTATGAGGATCCTAGACCATTAAAACATTAAGTTGAAAAATAGAGATATTATGTAAGTTTTGGTCCAATACGATCTGTTGAGTGAAAAGAGTGCTACTTGAGAAGATGAGCATCTTTTCAAGAAACATTATCCCTTATTGTTTAACTAGTCTCCAAGATAACTCATCTCTAATAGGGTAATAATTCCATAATATATCTTTTTGATGAACTTTTAATTATTTTCGAGACATTTTTATTTCATATTTTGTTTGATTCTTGTTGGTGCTTTGATTATTGCTACAAATGTTGATTTTGATGCACATGTTATGATTCTATTATTAGTAAATTTTAGTTATGATGTTTCACTACATTAGATGATTATTAAAATAGTCACACACACACACACACACACACACACACACACACACACACACACACACACACACACACACACACACACACACACACACACACATTGGATGTATTAATTGTCATGTAGGAATATTTTATATAGTTTAGTATTACAATATTATTTAGATATTTATACCTTGTTCAAATATTGTTGATGTCCTATTTTGTGACTACATGAAATATATTAATGAGCTAGGCCATAATATATATATATATATATATATATATTGGATGTATTAATTGTCATGTAGGAATATTTTATACATTTTAGTATTACAATATTATTTAGATATTTATACCTTGTTCAAATATTGTTGATGTCCTATTTTGTGACTGCATGAAATATATTAATGAGCTAGGCCCTACAATGGATTTAGGTAACATGGGAATGAAAATGTTAAAGAGTAATAAAAAACTTTGATAGTTTATTTTGAGATATGAGTGTATTGTCTTCATGAGTGTTAGTTTAATTATCATTTTTTATTATCGATGTCTTCTAAGTTTTGATTTATTATTGTGTGAACCTTGAATTTGACCATCAATTTTATTGGCATTTGTCTCAATTACATCTATTATCTTTATGTTGTTTATAATCCCTTTTCATTATGAGTGATCATCTTTAATGATCATCTTTTATGAGTATTATTGTTCTTACCATGTGGTTTTAATAAGTCATTTTGAGGACTTAATTCACTCATTCTTGTTGAACTCCTTATGGTTGTTTGGTTTCTTCACTCTATTTCTTGGGCCATTATGATTTCTTGATTGTTTTGTTAGGGTGTGGAGCTAAAAGCTTCAACTGTTTGCACACACATGAAGAAAGGATGCTGAAGAACCAGAGCCACCGGCGTCGGCAGTATGACCGACGTCGATCAGATGCAGTGGAGAAGGAGACCGGCGACGACAGAGAGTCAGCCGACGTTGGCAGCACCAGACAAGCAGGGACCGATGTCAGTCGCCTGTGCGGTCCAGAACTGCTGTTTACGAACAGTCAGTTAGTTAAACTGAGTGTTTGCATGCTAAGAGACTATTTTAAGTCGCGAGCTGTGTGTCTAATTTTAGTAGTTAGATGTCTATTTTTTGTAAGCATGGGATCTTATTTATAGACCCATAAGGCATGTATTGTAAAGTAATTCTAAGGCAAGTAAAGGCATTGAAGCTAGCAAGGTCAAGGAGATCTACAGGTGTAAGGTCAAGGAGATCAGCTATAGCATTCAAGGAGGAATTGTAACTCAGGGTTTAGAGTTGGTTTTGTGTTGAGCAAGAGAGAGAGGGAAGAAGGTCTTGAGGTGTGGCAAGCCTTTGAGGTGGAGGAAGAAGTGGCATCTTCCTTATTTGTATTTTCTTCTAGTATTATCTAATACAATTGTGTGTATTGTCTCTCAAATTCTTTGCTGTCTCATGTTTCTAGTTTCTTAATCATTCTGGTATAATTTCCGTGTTCAATTGCTCATATATAAGTAATCAATTATGCTACCGTTGGATAAGGGGCCTCCTAACAGTTGGTATCAGAGCTACGATTTGCAGGAAGCAGGTTATTGTTTTTTGATTACAGGTCATTCACAGGGTTTTTTGATTGAGTGGGAGTTCAGTAATGGCAGAAGAAAGCAAGCTACGAATGGAGAAGTTTAACGACAAGAATTATCAACATTGGAGGATGCAGATTGAGGACTATCTGTATCAGAAGGATCTGTACTTACCGTTGGGTGGGGTTGCATGCAAGCCCACAGATATGAAGGATGAAGAATGGAGTGTTCTTGATCGGAAGGCTCTCGGTTCCATAAGGTTGAGTCTTGGAGATTCTGTGATTTCCAGCTTATCACAGTGCAAAACAATAGAAGAGTTGATAAAGTCCTTGGCAAATTTATACGAAAAGCCCTCGGCTTCTAATAAGGTATACCTTATGAAGCAGCTATTTACTTTTCAAATGCAGGAAGGAGGTTCAGTACATACTCATCTCAGTGATTTCCATGGTTTGGTAAACCAATTAGCTTCAGTCAACATTGTTTTTGATGATGAGGTAAAGGCTCTCTTGATTTTATGTTCTTTGCCTGAAAGTTGGGACGGTATGGTTATGGCAGTAAGTAACTCTGCATCTGCTTCTAAAATCTTAAAAGTTGATGATGTTGTGAGTGTGATCTTGAATGAGGAAATACGTAGGAGAAGCACAGGTGAATCATCAGGGAATGCTCTAAGTGTGGAAAGCAGAGGAAGGCAAAAGGAGAAGATTGAGCAAGGGAAATCAAGGTTGGGAAGGAGATCCGAGTCTAAAGGTATTACCTGCTGGTTTTGTGGAAAGAAAGGACATACAAAGAAGGAGTGTTGGTTGAGAGATAAAGAGAATCAACATACAGGTATGGAAGAAGCAAAAGATGCAAATATTGTGGTACAGGATGCTCTCATACTTTCTTTGGATAGTCACGTAGGATCATGGATATTAGATTCTGGTTCATCTTTTCATGCATCCCCAAACAGAGATTTGTTTCATGAGTATGAACAGGGAGATTTTGGAGTTCTTTATTTAGGGGATGGTACACCTTGTCAGATAGTTGGCAAAGGGAAAGTGCAGCTGAGATTGCAGATTGACAACACATGGGTGTTGAAGGAGGTCATGCATGTTCCAATTCTGAAGCAGAGTCTGATTTCTGTAGGAAGGTTGGGAGATGAGGGATGCACAATAACCCTCACAGCAGATTCTTGGAAGGTTACCAAGGGAGCACTTGTTTTAGCAAGAGGTAAGAAAGTAGGTTCTCTTTATCTATCTACTTGTATTACTGATTCCACTTCTGGTGTAGATTCGAAGATGTGGCCTAATAGGCTTGGTCACAAGAACAGGGAGGGAATGGAAGTTCTTGATTCAAAAGGTATGTGCACAAATACAGTTCATTGCAGAAAGAGAAAATTTGATGCCTTTGACAGGAACAAAGAAGCCTTGGTGTTTATGAAGGAGATGAAGGACAGAGATCAGTCACAGGGGCTGAATAAGTCTGAGCAGGGCAGCATGGACAGAGGTATGATCCAAGAAGAGCTCGCGGATGAAAAATTCATCACTTACAGGAACACACAGACACCGATGTCGGCAGCTTGGCACCGACGTCAGTCATCCAGATATCGACATCGGTCATGTGCAGACCAGCAGGGTCGGTAGGTTGGACAGGAGAAGTCTGACATCGGTCATCAGGACCGACATCGGCACGAGGGACACCGGCGTCGGCCAGGGGTAACGACGTCGGCAGTCAGGGTCAGTGCAGGGAACCGACATCGGTCAGGAGCAGACTGGGAGATGGCCTAGATTGGTCATTGGAACGGATGTTGGGTGAATTACTAAGTCTTAAACACCCATGTGGAGGTCAGGAAAGGTATGTGAACCTCATATTCATTGTTCACCTTCTTTATATTGCTTACTGTTAGTCATGAACTAGGAAGATGGAGGAAGCAATGCAGGTAGAATCCAAAAATAGTGGGAGCTTGACATGGATGAGGAGTGTGAGTCCTTGGAGTAAAGCCAAACAGGTACTTGTTGGTGGAGTTGTCAGCTGGATAGAGGGATGGATTCCCATTTTAGAGAAGAGAGTGGATGGACATCTGAGATAGAAGGCTATGGTATATGGTCTTGAGTTAGCTGCAGGTCAATGGAGGTTTGACCATTGTATTTTATCTTTACCAGGTTGGATAATATTAGCTACATTATCCTGTTACTGTATTGTGTTTACTTTTTGCAGGGTTGCATATACAGGGAGTTTTTTGAGCTAAGGGTAAAGTTGGTTTAGAAGTATGTCATGAAGAATTTGGGAGCAGCAAAATTCTTATGGCATAGGTGACGGGGATAGCATCACAGGTTTACGTGGTGGTTGGTCTTCAAGGGTGACTTTGAAGAGGGATACAGAGCCTAAGGAACAAAATAGATGGTGTACAGGTACAGGTACAGGTTGTAGCTATTTATCTCCAAGTGGGAGATTGTTAGGGTGTGGAGCTAAAAGCTTCAACCGTTTGCACACACATGAAGAAAGGATGCTGAAGAACTAGAGCCACCGGCGTCGGCAGTATGACCGATGTCGGTCAGATGCAGTGGAGAAGGAGATCGGCGACGGCAGAGAGTCGGCCGACGTCGGCAGCACCAGACAAGCAGGGACCAACGTCGGTCGCCTGTGTGGTCCAAAACTGCTGTTTACGAACAGTCAGTTAGTTAAATCGAGTGTTTGCATGCTAAGAGACTATTTTAAGTCGCGAGCTGTGTGTCTAATTTTAGTAGTTAGATGTCTATTTTTTGTAAGCATGGGATCTTATTTATAGACCCATAAGGCATGTATTGTAAAGTAATTCTAAGGCAAGTAAAGGCATTGAAGCTAGCAAGGTCAAGGAGATCTACAGGTGTAAGGTCAAGGAGATCAGCTATAGCATTCAAGGAGGAATTGTAACTCAGGGTTTAGAGTTGGTTTTGTGTTGAGAAAGAGAGAGAGGGAAGAAGGTCTTGAGGTGTGGCAAGCCTTTGAGGTGGAGGAAGAAGTGGCATCTTCCTTATTTGTATTTTCTTCTAGTATTATCTAATACAATTGTGTGTATTGTCTCTCAAATTCTTTGCTGTCTCATGTTTCTAGTTTCTTAATCATTCTGGTATAATTTCCGTGTTCAATTGCTCATATATAAGTAATCAATTATGCTACCATTAGATAAGGGGCCTCCTAACATGTTTTTCATTATTTTTTAGGATCATCATTTGGGACCTTGACCATGTGTAATTAATGAACACTATAGAGTGAATTTTAGTTGATGGATGAGGTATACTGGTTGACCTTAGTTTTGGATTAGGTCATGGTGGCACAACATCTAAGGATCCCACTATTTAGTACCTTCTTGGATCACTTAGAATTATTATATTTATTTTTGTTTCTTGACTAAACCCTAGGTCAACACTACTAGTTTTGTGATAGAAATTATGAGATCTTAGAGGAATGTTGAACTTGTTTGTGGAGGTTTTGATGGAAGCTTATAGTTTCATTTTTATTGAAACTTAATGATATCATGGAGGCCATGGAGTTACTTTTTTGGGCCATGATTTCAATTTATTGTGGTTATAATACAACCCATAGTGGTGTTGTGAAGTAGATAGTTTGTAATTTTTATCAAATAAATATATAGGAGGAAAGTAGAGCAAGTTATTGGAGAAACAAAAATAACCTCATGGCTGACTGCATTCTTGAAAAGAAAGTAAGTTATGTTTGATGATTTGTTTTTACATGAGTAATTTTTTGTTGAGTTGGAAATGTTGTTGAAAGCACTGCAAGTGCATTATGAATTCAATAATATTTCATTTTGAACCTACATTGCACTATGTTTGCTTTATTTTGACTCAACCTTAATGGGTTTCACTTTCAAAGCATTGTTCTACTATTTTACTACTTGGATTGAATGGATTTTGTGTAAGTGTGTTGGGTTTATTATTTTCAACTCCATGCAACCAGGTTTTACCTAGCATGTAGTGTTGGTTTCATTGAATCTCAGTTAGAGTAAAATACTTTTATTATGGAGATTATAACCATGGTTTGATTAGGGTTTAATACTTGACTATGTTTTTAGTTTATTTTATTTATGAAACCTTAGTGAGTAAGAAAGGTTTATTTTATTTTTAATTTTTTATTATAATCCATAGAATATTCTTCTTGATTGAGTTATTTTGTACAGTCGGCTTATGATGTTATTTTTAGCTGAGTCTTTCCCTTTTTTTTAAACATTTTAGGTATAAACTAAATTTGAAGATTATTTTAATTAAACCAGTTGGAGTTTTGATTGTGATTTGTTTATGAAGTTAGGATTGTTATCTTGGATTGTTTATGTTAGTTTTAAAGGCATAAATTGATGGATACCATTATTGTGTTATTTATTGGGACTTGGTTGATGGATTGTGTCATTTAGCTTAAGTGCTTCAATTGTATCTTTCAATTTAAATGCCTGGACTATGTTATTTTGATCTTGGAAAATATAGTTGACTGTGTTTATCTTCTTATATGATTATATCTCCTTATTTTCCTTTGGGTTATGTTTTCATTTGGATGTATGCTTGAAAAAAATGAATTTTGTCATGTTTGATTGAGTTGTTTGGAATGTGTTATTTGTGAGCATTCATTGATAGTTTAAGATGATTAATTTTCCAAGTTAAGATGCTTTTGTTGTTTTTAAGTATCATAAATTTTCATACTAATGGATTCAATTTTGAAATTTATTTTGTTTCCATTAATCACAAAATAGAAGCCAACATGATTATTTAGATCTTATTATACTATTTATGAATGTTTATTTCCTTTTTAGCTTGGATGGAACTATGGATGAATGTAGGAAATTGTCATTTTTGGTTTTCTCTTTGGAAGCTTATTAAGTCTTATTAACTTCATGTTGGTTTTATTATTTTTTGTGTTGAATTGAAACTTGCCAATGGCTTGGAATCTACATCATACTCTTAACCTTTCCTAATGACCTAGCTACCTGGCTCCACCATTTAGCTAATAGATTGGGTGTCTAGGGCCACCAATAGAAGGCTTATTGGGTTGAAAGGGTGGGATTTACCCCGTACTACACAATACTTATTTTATCTACTTATTCTTTGCATTGGTGGCATGTTATAGTTTCAGTGGTCTATTGGTGTAAAATATACTTTGGTTATTTTATATGTAAATTGGTTACAACATTATAGATGTTGAAATTACACTTATGTTATATGTCCATACATATTAATCTTATGTTGATTAAATATTGAACATGAGAGTGATGTTAATAATTGATGTTTCTTATTTTTATTAAGGTTAAATAAATGGATTTTTATATCAATGGAATTAATCAATGTTTTGTTCATGAATTTATGTTATGTTTATGTAACTCTTATGTGGATGTTGTGGGTGGAATAATATATTAGTGAAATGGTTGCTTTACTTGACTAATAGTATGCATCATGGCTTCTTTGTTGCAATAAGGATTAGTATATTTGTATATCAATGTATTGATAACAGTCATTAGGTTTAAATATTTAATAATATTTTATATAATATTTTTATTCCACTAATTATTACTAAAAATATTTGTAAAAGATTATATCCTGCATTTTTAATAATAAAGTTTGCATTATGGAGTTTGTGTTGGATTTATGCTAGAGGTGTTATGCCTTATGTGTGTTTACTTATTTATAGTTAATTAGATGGAGTGGTTATTTTCAAAGGGTGTGTTTTTATTTAAACCTTACTAACATGCTCTAGAAATTATTCTATTGTTACAAAGCAATTATTTTATATTGGTAAACATGTTGACTTATTTGATGTTACATTTGTGTGTGCTTTATTGAACTAACATATCATTGGTTGAATGGAAGTTAATATTTATTTTATAGTCTTTATTTTTTAAAAATACATAGATTTGAATGAACTTAACCACAATTCAACTCAAATATAGTGATCATAAGCATGTTAACTTAATCATAGTTACAGGCATGTTGACCAATTTCCATTGTTTCAATAATGACTTAATTAGTTAAAAACCAAAATTAGATGGATTGTTATGCTAATTATAGTGCTAATATTTATTTTGTGTTATAAATTTTTTTATTTGTTAATTAACCAATCATATTATCAAATCATGATTTTTTGTTTAATAGTCATTTTCAGCATGATAGTTGACTATTATGGATATGCTAGGAATGAACTTATAGTTATTTTTGTGCTTGTGGAAATTAATAGATGTCAAAAATTGAAAGATTAATATGCATAGTTGTTGATTTAAAAATAAAGTATTATGATTTCTAATTGTATTCAATTTGGAATAAAATCAATGTATATCAAGTAATATCTTTTATAAAAATGTAAACAATAATTTACTCTTGATGTAATGATATTATCATCTACTATTATTAACTTTGTGATAAGAAAAGATGAGAGAATGGTATATTTATATCTCGTATCTGAAAAAAGGTTGAGAAATGATTAGAATTATATTTCATGTTTGGATAAAATAAAATAAATGGGTTATAGACGGTTACAATATCTTATGATGTGATACCCACTTATGTGGAATTATCCATTATAGATAGATATGTTATATTACTTTATTACATGTCAATTTAGATTAAATCATGTTAATATTAGATTTAGTGTAAGAGGTTATATTATACATTAAGGTTAATGCATGTTATTAATTATTGAATAACTTAAATAACGTTGTATGTTACCATGACCCAAAGTTGTAGATTATGTCCATATGACCCCCACAAGTAGCACTATTTGAGTTGTTTACACTATTTGTAGAATGCATTTTTAACTCAGAATGTTTTATTTTCATATTCAATTTTCATTATATGCATTTAAAGATTAGTATGGATAACAATGTTGATTATTGAGAAATGTTTATCTTAACTTGTGCTCAAAGTAACATGATGTTTAATATTATTACGTTGAATGAACCAATGTTTCATATATATATCGATGATGATTTCACGTACTCATTTTAGTTGTTTTTAAGGGTTGTTTTAGAATTCAGTTCATAGGTTTCCCTCCCTAGAATTCTTGGTTAATTTATAAGTAGTTGTCTTGTACTTTGATCAAGGAGAAAATACATAACTACATGAACCTTTAATCTCAAAATATTTTAAGGAGAACAAGATACTTAAGTAAGGTTAAATGCCTTAAATTGGTCATATTAAGAAGACACATGTTGCATATTAGTTTGGAATTTATGAGTGTGCATATGTACAATGATATACCCCAAATTATATACCTTTAAAGGGTAAAATTATTACTTATAGTATCTTTTAGGGGTGTTTTAACCTTGGATAAGTATCAACAGTTATTCTAGCATAGAAAATATTTGATATCATGCTAATGTGGATTCGAAGATGATGTTAGCTCATTTCATCAAGTCGAGAAAGGTGCCTTGAATGTAATTTTTTCTCAGTTCCAAAAATAAATAAAAAATGAGTTGTTTCATAGGTTTAAGGTTTTTAATTATTCAATCAATAGGTGGGTTCACTAATATGTTTTATAAATTTTGGTATTAAGAGAGTTATAAACATAATAAGACAAATAGCTAAGTAAAATCAAAATATTATAGATATGTAATATATGACACAAAATAATTTGGAATTTGATAAATATATAAATATGATAAATGAGGAAAATACCAAATAAATACAACATAGATGGAAATTTGATAGTGTAAGATTGAGAAATAAATTATAAATATGATTCTGCGTCTATTTGATGACATTGTGAATCATTTATAGAGCTTCACTTGCTCTTTATAAAAGTCTATTTTAATAAGACATGGGTGTAATGCATTGGTGTCCTTAAGGAATGTCAACATCCTATGGGAATTTTATCTCTGTGACTAATATGGCATGTTGACTTTCACTTATATATGTTGTTTGACTATGTAAGAGATCTCAATCTATTAGAATCCATAATGTACTTTCTTTTCCGTTGAAACCCTAGCTCAATGACACAAGAGGATAAATGCAATCATAGGTTAAAAATGGGTTAGCGGTTAGTTTTTTTCTTAAAATTAACACCCCTTATGTTGAGTGCTACCTACATATCAATACTTTGAAGAGAGATCAAACTCCATGTAATTATCCCTTACTATAGTGGTGTGTGTGGAATACTGGTGTAATTTTAAATGATGGTGTAATGATGGTATAATTAGTGCTTTAAAAATGAATTATGACCTTTGAGATGTATTCAAAATTAGTTTAGGGATACTAAGGCTATATGTAATCTATATTGGAACAAATAGATACATTTCTCTCAATGTGTAATGTGAGATTCTCTTTATTTTTCCATGTGTGATTCTATTTTATGAAAAATGGATTGAAAATATGGATTTATAGTGATCATTTAGGAATTCACTTGGATGTATCTTGATAAACATGTAGGATGACCCATTTGGTGAATTTTAATTTGAGCAACTAGTTTTTATTTAGTAAGAGGATAAGACCAATAGAATTAGACATTACTAGTGAGAGGGATGGTCCTCATAAGGCAATATTGTCTAAGGAGCAAGGAAAAATAACTTGGAAATATGGATCAATCAAGGGATAAGTTTGATTTTTTTATAATGATAAATAGGGACATTCTATGATAATAAGTTGCTTGTAGGAATGGGTCATCTATATAAAAGTGAAGGAATAGTGGTCAAAATACTATGGAATGAGGCATGAGCTAAGTGTGTATAATGAATGGTTATAAGTTAATATTTTTAGTTTAAATTTAAATATATGTGTCTAAAATCAATAAATGAGCAAGTATATTAGATATCCTACACAATCATTCAAACCCTTGCCTAGATTACCCTTATACCTTGATTTTTTTTGTATTATATTCATATTCATTATAATTGATTGATTCAAATTGCATTATATGATTCTAAGTCATAGTGATATATTTAGTGGTATTTATAATTAACATAAGAAAATTCATTTAGTTCCTTATAAAATGGAAAATCATGATGTTTTCACTCAAACTAATAATTATACTATTCAAATTCTTTGGTCTCCTACAAATGAAGTTCAAATTGAAACTAATAATGAAATTAATGAATGTGACTCTTATGTACACAATGAAAATGAAACTCATATTGATCCACATGATCTTAATGAAGTGGATCAAAATTGAGTAATTTTTAAGTGCAAGAATTATTTGAATTTTCTCAAGGTTTCAAGAGAACCCCAATGAGGTGGATAAGATCATTAGTCTTGTTTTAACATCAAAATTTGAGCATCAAGGTAAATTATCCACATCTATACCATAATAATTTCATTTTTGGGTGCTCAAACCCCCTACTTCAGATGTTTTTATATCTACCATTACATATATTCCTATTTATACATGTCTAATTACTCTTATACCATCATCTTTTAGTTTTAGAACAACACTTGATTTCAAAAATGTATCTATGTCTATGCATACTCATGTTACTTATACTTCTATAATTACCTATAAAAATTATACTCTTGAGCATGCACTTATTTCCTTACAAGCTAAGTTATCTTAGGGAAAGTGCACAAAATTGGGGGATAAAAAGGGGTTACATGTGGACATGATTTATCTTTAAAAAAATGAGAAGTCTCAATTTATATAGATAATTTAAGATGGCTACACTCAAAATTTTAAGATTATATAATAGCATGAATTGTATAGTTTTGAGTATAATTTATAAAACACTAAATTTTATTAAAAATGGTCAAGTATAAGGAGGCCAATCATATAAAATTCAAAGTAGAACTCCTAATTTTTTAAATTAAAAATAGAGAATATAGTCAGCCATATAGCCCCTCATTTTTTGAGCATAGTGTAGTGATGGAACGCAATATGCATTCATGCAACCTATAGGATCATTATTCCATACCATTACCATAGTTTTAATAACATAGACATTGAATAATAAGTCTCTATAATTAAATTCACATCATCTATGTGGGTCTCCATAATGACCAAGTCAAAAGGTACATGGGAGTGCCTATTAAATAGGCAAGGTAGGTTGTTTTGTGCAACAAATTATTATTTCATGAATAACCTATAAAAAAAAAATTTATATTATTATTATGCACTTAACAAATACATGCACAAAATATTATAACATATCCAAAAATAAACAAACAACTCCCAATTCAAGCTTACATGCTTTACTCCAACACCCTCCCTTAAGCATAAAATATGTAGTGAAAAAAGAGAAAGCAAAGAGACTAAATGGGTCCTAGCAACTAGGATTGATAAGGTACTCATGTACAAATCATAGTGAAATATAAAGTGTCCCTATGGTAACCAATCCATCTTACTAGACTACATGGATGATGAATCACTATAACTACCAAATCAAATAGGAACTAGTATTATATACGAGGCTAACTTTGTAAAAAACAATAATCTCAAAACACTAAGAAAAAGAGTCACCAAGGATGAAATGTATCACCAAAAAGTACCTAAAAACCAGTAAAAAGTAGCTAAAGTCAAGAGAGCAAACAAAATATGCTACAAGGTGTCACAAGAAAACAAATAACTCAATACTCAAACATAATGTTGAAGAGGTGCACTAGATGGAATTAAGGCCATAAAATACAAATTCACTAGATAGAATTAAGGTGATAAAATACAAATGCACTCAATGGACTCAAAAGTCTCAATATAACTCAAATCTACATGAGTGGTTTGGATCCACTATTCGATCATAAAAAACAACTAACACTAGAATTCACCAGAATAGATCTTATAAAAAGAGATTGTCATATGTGTTGATAATGAAAAAAAGGTTCACCAACTGAATTCAATCTACTACTAGAAGATGTGGTGAGCCAAGGGTTAAGTAATAACATGACAACTAAAAAAGCAAGATCTGCACCATACCCCCCCATACTACTGATTGGGTGGAGTGATGCAAAAAAGGTTTCTATGAGTGGACTAAATCCACTACTCGAACACTAACACACTAACACTGTATTCACCAAAATAGATACTCTTCAAAAGGAGATCAAGCTCCATAATAAATCTGAAAGAGACTGATAACTATCAATAAAATATCAAAGATATAAAACAAATATCTCTCAATAAGATGGCCGTATTGGTGATGGGATAGTCAAAAACTAAAGAGTAATGTGCTCAATATGGAACATATAAACATGAGTAAAAATATCCATGATTCTCAGTGTGACTATAAATAAAGGTCCCATACAATAAAAAAGACTAGATGATGTAAGAAACCCAGAATGTTTTCAATTTAAAGAAGATGCCATTAAGAATAAGAGAGTTGTTCCTAAAACAAGGGAGTGGTATGTGACAAAAAAATGTACTCAAGAATGTGGGATGTCAGGATCTACCTAAAATGCATTAATGAGTACAAAAGTGGTACAAAAAAAATACAATACACACTCAAAATAGGATGTCAGACTTTGGTAAAAAATGCAACCATTGGTGTGCAAAGTGTGATGATAAGGACAACAATGTCGACCAATAAGTATATTAAAAAAAATATTATGAGGGGGTTCAGCCTCCTACCAAACCAGACCTCATCCTCTAGTCTTCAAAAAAATGAGACCAGAATAAAGTGACAAGGCAAGAAACAATCTTCCTTGACAATGATAATATTATTTTTTTATTAAGAAATAAATAAAAAATCTCATCCAATAAAATAATTACCACCACTTTTAGTAATTACTTTACAAATAAGTGCTCCCCAAGATAATATTAAACAAAAATCACCTTAAAATAAAGAGACCTTTGATTTAAAAAAATAAAACCCCCCACAATATAAAGTTCCCCTTCTCAAAAGTTATGACCCCATTGAAGTGGAAGGGTCTTGAACCCCCACCTCTATAAAAAAATTTGATTAAAATTTTCACTAGCCCCAATGGATACACAAAAATAAAAATATCATAATGTAAAAGATTTTATTTGAAGTTTTACTAGAGCATCCTTGAAAATAAAAAAAATGCTTGAATTTTTAGGGATCATGACTTTACCTTCATCTCCTCACCATTTCAACCTTAGAATCAAATAATTCACCCATCCTTTTAGTTGTAGTTGTGGATGGGTATAATTTTGGATGAAACATAGTTTAAGGGGAGTATAAAACTATTGAGGGGAAGGAAAACACTATTCTATATGCCTATATTTAAAGTGACATAAAATCAACTCACATCCAAGAGAGTCAATCTATGTGTTATGGGTGGTAGGGGTTGGAGAGTGCATGGAGCTCATATTAGATCTACAAGTCTTTTAAATAAACCATGAATGGTTCTAGGTACGCGGGGGAAGATGTGGTAGCTTTCAATCTAGGGAGGTGTCTCTATTGGATATATCTGTGTGAGTTAGGTGGTTGTTATGAAGGAACCCATGGAGGAGCTTAGCACTAAGTACTAGAGGCCATTTTATGTGGTGAGAGGTAAACTATCATTTTGTTCGAACATAATGATTTTGTTGCTAGTGCAAAACCAAACTAGATATCAAGCACCAAGTTGATAAAGGTTGAGTTTGCATCAAGTTGAGCCATAGAGGTTAAAGGGATAAGGAGGATGTAGGTCATTTAGGGTCAATGGCAAGGAATAATGGTCAATGGCATAAGAAACAAGTAGACATTCTAGTTCTAAAATTCAAAATGTTGACCTTCACTTCTCTTGATGGAATAGTTATTGATAGGTCCTGGTTCAAACCTCATCTATAAACATAACAAAATTTGCCCTCCCTAAGATGATAAGAGGAGAATATTTCCCTTACCTATAGGCATCTGACCAAATGTGATATTGCTACAACAAAAAGAGAGAGATGACAATACACATTAAAATGCCATGAAAACCACTATAAATGTCATCCAAAAATGTAGTAGCCATTACCAATGATAAGGGAGAGAATATAAAACATATAAATCAGGTGTGAAAACTATGGAGTTGAGTTAGAGATAATAGTGATTTTGTAGAAGGTTTGATTTTATCTTGTACATTAGATGGCATAGGACATAGAACATAAACTAGTTTCAAACTTTGATAGAGACAATCTCCAATGTATGACCAAATGCTCTGATGCAAGCTCATAAATAACTCTTAATGCTATGTCCAAATATCACTAGAATGGATTATATCCAATTCAGGTTGAAACTAATGCAATAAACAAACAATGTAAATATGGGTGAATAAAAAACAAAAATATGTAATTCATAATGTAAACTGAGATTTGATGCATGCAGG
>JARHVA010007250.1:0-132500 GCA_037957365.1 Torreya grandis | reverse complement strand
TTAGACAAAAACATGGATTTAATTATGTATTTTTAGGTTCAAGGCTAAGGCTTGGGAATCCAAGCCATTTCTAAGCCAAAATGATTTTTTTTTGAAATTACACACAACAAACCATATACATGCTTAATGCATATGCATAATAAAGCACATGCATTTTAATGCATAAATGTAATGATGTGTACATGTTTAATTGACATAACACAAAAAGAATAAAAACCATCTATGTATATGTATTCATGTTTATGCGTTTATCCTATTCACTTTCTTTTAATAATAAAAGTGGTGTGTGCCAATATATATAATGCCATACATAAGACAATGAATATAGTGATGGAATTTGGGTGAATTTAAGCCTATGAACCTAATTTCAACTATATAAAATGTGATTTGGGGTTCAACCAACCCCAGTTACATCACATAATGAATCAAAGAGTCAATTATTTCAATGGTGGAGGCAATTAGGTCCAATTTGAACCCCTTGAACCAAACTACAACTATAGGATGTGATTTGGGTATAAATTAGTGTTAACATATTGAATGAATGAGTCAATTAGTGTAATCAATGATGTAATTTGGTGGAAATCAAGCCTTGTGAACTTAATTTTGACTATATAGGATGTAATTTAGTGCTAAATCAACCCCAATTTCATAATAAAATAAACCAAATAGTCCATTAGTTCAATCACAGAGGTAATTGGTGCCAATTTGAGTCCCTTCAACCTAGCTACGACTATAAAATGTGATTAGGGGCTCAATTGGCCCCAATTTCATTAGAGAATAAAGCAAAGAATCATTTATTTTAATGAAAAATATAATTTTGATGGTATAAGTTGTCATTTAGGCCTCAATAAATTCCAATGTCATAGCTATTGGGTGAATATTTTGTCACCAATGTACTGATGAGAAAAATAGGTCTGATCAACCACAACAAGGAAGATTGGTCAGCCAAATGTGCAGGTTTACCACATCAAAAGGGGACAAATCTCTCCGCTCATTAAGGGGGATTCCCTATAAGTATGAATGGGATATATATACATGTTAATCTACTATAAATAAGTTGAAAATAACACTTAGGGGTAGGATAACACCATCCATCTCTCTTTTTTCAAAAGGCACTCCTCTTCTTTCAAAAGAGTTGTTCAGCAGATAATAGGAACCTTTCAAGTAGTGACAAGTAACTGTAATAGGGCACATAACACAACAAGATAAAATGTAGCACAAAGTCTCCACCTCAACTGCCAAAGAGTGAAATATGAAGGATAATGAGGGCACAAATTTATCCCAAGATCCTTTACACAAAAATAGAAAATAGACAAACTAAAGACAATTATGGTAGCACAAAGTTTCTCCACAGCTAGCTTTAGGACACCTTCCTGATTACTTTCACTAATTCTACTTATTTAATTAAATGTACAAAAAATGTATTAAGGAAATAGACATAAGAAAAATTTCCCCAACAACCAAGCTATTCCAGCACAAAGTCTGAAAAGTCACTTGTTTTCTTATTCAAATAATGAAATATGATCAATAATTTGATATCAAAGTCTCAGTAATGCCTTTCAATTTGGGCAGAGTTTTGTTTTTGATAACAGAGAGATCTCCTTAAAACAATAAGAGAGAGTCCAATATATAGTCCTCTAAGAAAGACTTGGGTGCTTTGTTTCACAAAAATGGCCTACAATGCATTCAATGCCTTCAATGCATTTTAAATTCTATCCATGGGCTATGTTAGAATCAAGCATCAATTTTTAATATGGGCCACCTAATGTGTTTCTTGATGTGTGTACAGCTATTTGCTTTACTCAATGCAAAAAAATAGGCTGCACCATTAAATGTTCACACTCTCTGATGTCCACCTGGTAGGCTACTTTACCTTTTAGAAACATATCCCATGCATAGATATTTTTGATCTTTCTCCATCATTCCCCCTTTCCTTGTTGTATTTTGTCCTTATTTGTGCAATTTGAGCTCTGAGGCTATCTCTTTCATCAGTCACTAATTTTTTTCACAGGGTCTATGCCATATTTAAAAATTGAAGGATATCTCATTATCTTAAATTTGACGTCCATGGGGATGTCAATGGTTCAATCACTTCCCTGGTTCAATTGCTTCCCTGGTTCAATTGCATCCCTAGTTTAATCATTTTCTTAGTTTAATTGTGTTCTCAGTTCAATCACTTTCTTGGTTAAATTGCTTTCTTGGTCTTTGATTGAATCATCCCTTTTTTGGTGCTTCCTTTGATCTTTGAACTAATGTTCTCTACCCTCTGCAAGGGCACCTACCCTTAGTTCACTACCCTCCACAAGGGCACTTGTTCTTTTAACTTTGGGGCATCCCTTTGAACCATCCATGTTGAACCTTTGAACCATTTTGGTTCAAGGTTCAATGGTTCAATGGCTTTCTTGCTCATTCATTTGACCGCTTGAACCAATCGCTTTGAACTAGTCTTTGGAATCATCCATTTCCTTCTTTTTATCTAGCGCTTCCTTTGAACCATTCAACCTGTGAACCTTTAAACTTTTAAACCATTTTGGTTCAAGGTTCAATCAGTTCATTGGTTCATCTTTTTGGCTTCGATAAAGGTCCATTTTGCTCATCACCTACCCTCCACAGGGGTACTTTGGCTTGTGGGCTTTTGGGCACTCCTTTGAACTGACCGCTTGAACCAACTGATTGAACCTTTGAACCTTTGAACCATTTTGGTTCAAGGTTCAATAGTTCAATGGTTCAATGGTTCAAGCACTCTCTTGTGTTCTGCTCATTCACTTGATCTCTTAAACCTTCCACATTGAACCAACTACTTTAAACCAACTGTGTTGAACCTTTGAACTCTTTTTTTTAAGGTTTAACAGTTTAATGGTTTAAGCCTTCTTCTTTTTGCTAAGTCTGTTGAAGCGGTTGAACTTTGAACTTTTGATGAAGTGCTTAACTCTTTAAGCTTGCTGACATCATTGAACCCTTGAACCCATTGAACCTTTAAACCATTTTAGTTCAAGGTTCAATGGTTAAATAGTTTAATCCTTTGTTTGAAGTTTTCTGATGAACCTTTTGATTGAACCTTGGCATTAAACCAACCTTGAAATTTCCTAAGTGTTGAGAGCTTGTTTCTTTCCTACAGAGTCTATAAAAATGAACCTATAGAGTCTATAGATATGAACCTACAGAGTCCATATAAATGAACTAGTGGAGTCGGTAGAAATGATTCCATAGATTCCTACCTGTAGAGTCCATAGATTCTTGCCTGCAGAGTCTGTAGATTTAAGCCTACAAAGTCTGTTAGCTAAAAATACTTGAAAAATGGAGAATTTGAATGCCCAAAATAATTTTTGAGAAGGGAAGGGATAATTTTTAGCCTATAGGACCAAAAATAGTTCACGTGTTGTCCCAAAAATGAGTACCAAATTTTGGGAACAACAGCTGGCTCCAATTGGGGAACTTCCTTCAGTTGAAATTTTGAAGCAGTTGAAGGGAGTAGAAACTAGAATCTCCAGTGCCTTGAAGTTGCCATTGGGATATGGAGTCATGCTACCCAAAAA
Organism: Torreya grandis; assembly: GCA_037957365.1. Lineage (NCBI taxonomy): Eukaryota > Viridiplantae > Streptophyta > Pinopsida > Cupressales > Taxaceae > Torreya > Torreya grandis. The sequence goes on along the minus strand of JARHVA010007250.1, from coordinate 128,964 downwards.
GAAAGGTGAAAAAAACAAAAATGAAAGCACAAAAATAGAACTAAAGACTATATAAATATACATATGTACAAGTTGATCTTATTTGATACTTCACGGATTGAAGTGCTTCAGATGTTGCCCACTGTGAGGCAATGAAAAGGGCATACCATCTTGATATTTTATCAAGAAACTATTTTCACCATTGAGCTAATGAATAGTAAATGGGCCTCTCCATAGGGAATCAAATTTCCCATGCATTCCCTTTGGTTCTCTTCTCTTATCCCATAACAAAACCTGATCACCAATCTAAAAATTATGGGGTTTTACTTTCTAGTTGAATAGCTTCTTCACCAAAATTTGATGCACAACAATTTGGTCCACCACCATAGTTAACTTCTCATTCAACTCATTTAAATACATGATCCTCTTGTCGATGGAGCTTTTATATGTCTGATCTTTGACTGCCTTTGCCAATTTCAATGCTGGTAATTCTAGGGTGATTGGTATCTCTGCATTAAGACCATACAAAAGTTGGAAAGGTGACATACCTATCACCCTTTTGGGCATAATTATGTATGCCCATTAAGCATCAAATAATGCTTTATGCTAGGTTCATTGGTTGTCATCTACCAGCTTCCTGATGATGGTCACCAGGTTCTTGTTGCTTGATTCTACTTGGCCATTATCTTATGGAAAATAATCAGAAGAGTGGGAGAGAGTAATTCCATAATAAAAGTAGAACTAAGTAATCTCATGTGAAGAGAAATAGGCTACATTATCGGTCACAATTTTGGCTAGGATCCCAAACTTGGAAATGTTCTCCTTGAGGAAATTACATACTACTTCTGAAGTGGCATGATTGGTTGGAATAGCTTCCACCCACTTAGTGAAGTAATCTATGGCTATGAGAACATAATCATGTCCAACACTTGAAGATGGGTTTACAGCACCAATGAAATTGATTACCCATTGCTGGAATGGCTCTTCTATCACCACTGGCTTGAGAGGTAGAGCAGCTAGCTTGGGTCTTCCCATAAACTATTAGCACAATTCATATTTATGCACCCATTTGTATGCATCTTGAAATAGGGTAGGCCAATAATACCTAGCTCATAAAATATTGTGGGTAGTTATAGGCACAGAAAATGTCCTCCACAGGCCAGATTATGGAAGGATTCTAAAAGTTTTCTCTGCTACACTTTATCTACATAGCGAAAGAACATCCATCAAGGCTCCTCTTGTACAGGCTATTGTCCCAAAGGACAAAATTGGCAGCTTTTAGTTTAACATTCCTCCTTTATTTACAAGATAAATGTGTAAGACACTCACCGTAAGTAAGGAAATGAGAAATACTTGAATACCACTCATTCGTGGTGGAGACAAAGAGGACTGTTGGTGTGTCTTCCACTTCTTTTTCTTCATGCCCTACTTTTTTGGGTCTGTTGTTAGCAATCAATTGACAAAGGCCCCTTCCCCATATCAGCTTCATCAGTTTGATAACTAGATCAAACTCCTAGATTTTTGTAATCCAATTCCCCCTTTTGGTTCCAAACTCCTGGTAAGTTAATATGGATTTAACTATGGTATCAGGAACTAGGGTGGTAGTGTGGGAATTCAGAATGTAAAAGTTAAAATGCTTTACTACCTTGACCACTGCATAGGCATGCTTCTCCATGTTTGAATACTTCAGCTCATGAGCTTTAAGAGGACAACTCATGAAGGATATGGGATATTCCACAACTTCTTCATTCTATTGAACTAGAATCGCTAAAAGTGTGTGCTCGGAGGCATAACTATACATCATGAAATCCTTGGTATAATTTGGACAAACTAGAATTGGGGCATGGGCAATGGCTATCTTGATATCTCAAAATGCCAATTTGCCTTCTTCAGTCTAGCTAAAAGTGGCATTTCCTTTCATCATATCCACAATATGATGAGTCTTCTCAGCAAACTCAGGAATGAATCTTCATAAAAAATTCATCTTTCTGAAGAAAGAATGAACTGTAGTCTTACTTGTGGGCAGAGTAAGCTCTTGAATGGATCTGACTCTCTCTGAGTCAATATTTATGCCTTCTCAAGATACAATGTGTTTGAGAAGCTTCCCTTTTTTCACTCCAAAAATAGACTTCTTGGGGTTAAGAGAAATGCCATTTTGGTGGTAGCATTCTAGCACTTGTTGAAAATGGTGCACATGCTCAGAGCAATGCTTGAAAAAGATAGTCAAGTCATCAAGGTATACCATAATAAAATTACCCATTTCATCTTTGAAATCAAGGTCCATTACTCTCTGGAAAGTGGTGCCAGCATTTATCAAGCTAAATGGCATTCTTCGATAAGCAAAAGTGCCCCAAGGTATGGTGAAGGCAGTCTTGTGTTGGTCTGCTTCACCAACTTCAAATTGATTGTATCCTGAGAAGCTATCTAGCATTGATAACATCTCTAAGCTAGTCATTGTCTAAAGAACTTGATCCATGATGGGCAAAGGATAGTTTTCCTTTAAAGATGACTGATTCATATTCTTGAAATCTACACAGATGTGAATTTCACCATTCTTCTTCCTCATAGGGACTATGTTGGCAATCCATGTGGAATGATGGATTGGAAAAATTATTCTAGCATTTAGTATTTTCTATATCTCAAATAGAATATTAATTGATATCTTTGGATTATACTACCAAGATTTTTGTGTGTAAGGCACCAAATCATCCTTGAGAGGAATTTCATGATGCATTTCCTCAGGCTTGAGTGACTTCAGATCATCATAAGAGTATGCCAAAACATCCATGTAATGGCAAAGTAGGTCAGTCAATTTGAGTTTCTCCTTCAGAGTACATCACTTCCCAATGATCACCATCTTGGGATTTTTCTTGGTACCCAAATTTATCTGATCAAACCCTTGGGAAGAGTTTGAATCCATTTGTTTCTATTTGATGAACCTATCATGCTTATCAAACAATTTCTCAAGAGAAACCAGTCCTTTGGGAATTTTATTCCCTTTTAGCTACATGAATTATACACCTACATCTGAATTCATTTCAAGAGCTGATTCAAGTTTTTGGAGCTTACTACCTTTGAAGTGAAGCTATTCAAAGCTGTCTTTTTGTTCCAAAAAAGTGATGATTTGGTTGTCACCATTGAACACTTGCGAATGATTGGCATTATTGGGAACACTTGGTCAAAAAACCAATTTGATAGTGTACTTATTTCCTTTGAAGTCTAGGTGAGGAACTAAGAGAGTTTCTAAAACAACCAGTGCATCAGCTCGGTCATTGAATTCCCTAAGTATGGCAGAGATGTTAAAAGCATCAAAGCTTTCAATTTGATCCTAGACTAGATTGTGGTAATGGCATAATCTCTCATTTTTGGTTTGATACATGTTCATTACCTGACAAACCACTAGTTTAGCATCTCCTTTGGTATGAAGGAGTTTAATGCCTTTATCTCGAGCAACCTTCAATCTAAGTAATAGAGATTCATACTCATCTGTGTTGTTGGTGTTGCTAAACTGTAACTTGTATAAAGAAGTAAAAATATCTCCTTAAAGAGATATCAACACAATCCCAGCCCCTGAGTTGATAGAATAATTGCTACCATCAAATTCTAGGATCCAAACATCATCAAAAACTGATCTTTCCTTAGATTTCTCCTTGCTTGGAAGGGGGAATTCTTTTGTGCTTGCACTGTGCTCTCTCACATCTTCTGTTGTTCTATCTCAACCAATTTTTAGATTGTCATTTTCATAAGTTTCATCAACTGAAACATGAGTATCCTCTGTGGTCAAGAAATAATTACCCATGTCTGAAGATTCAAACAAAATTTGAACTTCAAGGGCTGATATCTGAGTGACAACATATTTTGATTCCTTTTTAGGAAGTAGTCTCTACATGATGCCTTTGATAGGGATCCTTGCTTCAGATAGGTCCATGTTTAATTATCCTCCAACATCCTTACATAAATTTTGTCTAAGAAGAATACCATATGAGGCTGGGATGTTGGCCACTAGGACTGTCATCTTGATTCTTTTGTCTGGGAATGTTGCAAATGCAAACTGGGCATCCTTGATTTGTCCCAACAAAGGTACTTGCTTGTTTTCCATGGAGAAACATCTCCCAAATGTCTTGGTCAGTGTGAGACTAATAGATTTTTCCACTTTGGTAGGTATGACATTGTCTGAAGCTCTAGAATCAATGATGTAATTGCTCAGCTTGTGACCGTTTATCAACAGGGAAACATAGAAAGGCTATATTTTCCCAGGGGCAATAGGAGGAGTAATGACAAGGTTGTTTGGAATGGACATGTTCCTTGGGGGATCATGAGTTACCTTTTTAACATCTTATCCTATAGGGATGGCTTTATTCTTCACACATTAAACTAACCTATCCAACTGTTTAGGATTGGATTGCAAAAATTCAAATTTAGACATTTGAATTTAGTCTTCTTGACATGGTCGATTATGTCAAATGATTGAAATGGACTAGGAACAGAGGAAGGAAGTTAATCCTTTTGATTTTTGGAAGGGGGAGGACTGGCCTATGGATTTGAAGTTGGAGGTGAAAGCGTATTTGAGGTACTCACCTTTTTAACAATCACTAGGTCCTTTGGCTGGAAAGGTAGAGAAGTTCCTCATTTGGTGATTGAAATTGTAGGATAAGAACTTTCCCCTATTTTTTCTTTATTAGCTTGCTGGGTTGACTGGTTCTGGGACCAGGTTAATACATCAAATGATCCATCAATTGTTTCACCTTCACTTCTAAGTTCATCTTGGTAATTCAAGAAACCAATGTTGGAGTCGCCAGCTAATTCTTCTTGGTCTTCTACAAAGAGATCATCATCATTTTCTTAGTTCAATTCAGGCTGGAAAGAGAAATCAAATTTTGTTTTGAGATATCCAACTATTGAATTGGTTGGGGGTGCTTCAATGGCAAGTTTCCCTTATGAGGGAGGAAGATGATTTGGCTATCCTTGATTCTTGGCAGCATTACCTTTGTGTGACTAATTGGGGAATGTCCTCCTTGGCATATCTCTATATGAAGGAGATGAAGATATCCCTTGTGCCATCTGCTTCCTAAGAGCTAGCAACTCATTTGCTAGCTTTTGCACCATTGGATCAGTGGTACCTATAGATGAATATTTAGAAGATGAAGAAGATTTACCTCTGTTAGGATCTCTCCTTATCTTTCTTACCAAGATAAGGTCATCTTCTACCTCAGTGGCTAAATCCTGAGCTAAACCAAGGTCTATTTGGCCAGCACGTCTTAGTAGAAAACTCACTTTAGGTAGTTTTGAGTTGATGAAGAAACATTTAAGATTCTCAGGTGTGGGCTGAGTAATTACAGGAATCCTATTCGTCAACATGTCAAACTTGGCTATGAAATCCCTCATTGGTTCATGAGGCTCCTTCTTCATTCGTGTGAGTTGAGCTAGTAGGGCATGCACATCTTCTATAGGCTTGAATTTGGCTTCGAGAGTGTTCTAGTCAGTGACAATCTAGGCCTACAGATGATAAAACTAGTCTGTAGTAACACCTTGTAAAGTTTTCATGAATAACCTGACTGCTACATCCTCATACTCCACACCTATTATGCCATAGGCTATGCTGAAGGCTGAAATATGTTCATCAGGATGAACCTTCCCATCACCATAGAATTTGGGAATTTTTTTCCTTGAACTATGTGGTAGCTCATGTAGAGGTAGAGTTAAATTGAGTGGGCCAAAAGAGTTACCCCAAGGGCCTTGAATTTTCATTGTATGACTATGGAAAAGTGGAATAACAAATCTCAAAGGGGTAAGTATTGACAAAGCTTTATTAATAGCAGAAATGGATGCTTTACTTGGTAATGGAGACTTGACTTTAGTAGGAGGAAAGCTCCTAGTTTGTTGGAGGTGAGATGGTGAAGGAAATAGATCAAAATTACTTTGCTACACCAACTCAAATACAGGGTCAAAAATACCTTTAGCCCTTTGGCTTCACATATACCATGGATCTGCCAGAGTATAAAAATAAAAATGGAAAAGAACTGGTACTACTTCAGCTTGAATCTTGAGGCTTCAAACTACGCGTTCTTCCCCAGTGGAGTTGCTAAAAACTATTGGCATGAAGTTGGAAGGAAATATGAACAATGAGAAAGCACTGGAGTAGCTCATTTTTTCACAACAGGATAAATGGATAAGGCTATACTGATAGCGAGTAAGACCCAAATGAGAGTCACCAGAGTATATAATGGATAAGGATTGGAACTGCTATTTCGAATCCCCAGTAGAGTCACCAAAAATTGTTGGGTGAATATTTTTTCACCAGCATACTGATGTGCAAAATAGGTCTGATCAACCACAACAAGGAAGATTGGTCAGCCAAATGTGTAGGTTTACCACATCGAAAGGGGACAAATCTCTCCTCTCATCAAGGGGAGGTTCCCTATAAGTATGAAGGGGCTATATATATATGCTAATCTACTATAAATAAGCTGAAAATAACACTTAGGGGTAGGATAACACCATCCATCTCTCTTTTTTTAGAGATGATGTTCAACAATCAAAGGATAAATCTTGATGAAATAACAGAAGGCACTCCTCTTCTTTCAAAAGTGTTGTTCAACAGACAATAGGAACCTTTTAGGTAGTGACAAGTAACTGTAATAGGGCACAATAACACAGTAGGATGAAATGTAGCACAAAGTCTCCACCTTAACTGCCAAAGAGTGAAATATGAAGGATAATGAGGGCACAAAGTCATCCCAATATTCTTTACATAGAAATAGAAAATAGACAAACTAAAGACAATTTTGGAAGCACAAAGTCTCTCCATAGCTGGCTTCAGGACACCTTCTTGATTACTTTCACTAATTTTACTTATTTAATTAAATGGACAAAAAATGTATTAAGGAAACAAAAATAAGAACAATTTCCCCAACAACCAAGATATTTTAGCACAAAGTCTAAAAAATCACTTGTTTTCTTATTCAAATAATGAAATATGATCAACACTCTGAGCTCAAAGTCTCAGTAATGCCTTTTAATATGGGCAAAGTTTTGTTTTTGATAACAGAGATCTCCTTAAAACAATAAGAGAGAGTCCAATATATAATGCTCCAAGAAAGACTTGGGGTGCTTTGTTTCACAAAAATGGCCTACGATGCATTCAATGCCTTCAATGCATTTTAAATTTTGTCCATGGGCTATGCTAGAATCGAGCATCAATTTTTAATATGGGCCACCTAATGTGTTTCCTGATGTGTGTACAACTGTTTGCTTTACTCAATGCAAAAAAATAGGCCGTGCCATTGAATGTTCATGCTCTCTGATGTCCACCTGGTAGGCTACTTTACCTTTTAGAAACATATCCCATGCATGGATATTTCTGATCTTTCTCCATTGCTCCCCCTTTCCTTGCTATATTTCATCCTTATCTGTATGATCTGAGCTCTCGAGATATCTCTTTAGCTGGTCGCTAAATTTGTTCACAGGGTCTGCACCATATTTGAAAATTGATAGATATTTCATTATCTTAAATTTGACATCTGTGGGGATGTCAATGGTTCAATCGCTTCCCTGGTTCAATCACTTCCTTGGTTTAATCATTTTCTTAATTCAATTGCTTTCTTGATTCAATCACTTTCTTGGTTCAATCACTTTCTTGGTTCAATCACTTTCTTGGTATTTGATTAAACCATCCTTTTGTTTGGCACTTCCTTTGATCTTTAAACCAATGTTCTCTGCCCTCTATAAGGGCACCTACCCTTAGTTCACTACCCTCCACAAGGGCACTTGTTCTTTTGGCTTTGGGGCATTCCTTTGAACCATCCACGTTGAACCTTTAAACCTTTGAACCGTTGAACCATTTTAGTTCAAGGTTCAACAGTTCAATGGATTTCTTGCTCATTCATTTGACTACTTGAACCAATCTCATTGAACCTTTGAACTTTTGAACCTTTTAACCTTTTTTGGTTTAAGGTTCAACAGTTCAATGGTTCAATCACTTTTTTTCTCTTTGGTTAAACCATCCCTTTGAACTAGTCTTTGGAATCATCCGCTTCCTTCCTTTGTCTAGCGCTTCCTTTGAACCATTAAACCTATGAACCTTTGAAATTTTGAACCATTTTGGTTCAAGGTTCAATTAGTTCATTGGTTCATCCTTTGGGCTTCAAGAAAGGTCCATTTTGCTCATCACCTACCCTCTGTAAGGGTACTTTGGCCTAGGGGCTTTGGGGCACTCCTTTGAACCGACCGCTTGAACCAACTGATTGAACCTTTGAACCTTTGAACCATTTTAGTTCAAGGTTCAATGGTTTAATGGTTCAATGGTTCAAGTGCTCTCTTATGTTCCGCTCATTCACTTAACTACTTGAACCTTCCACATTGAACCAACTACTTTGATCCAACTGTGTTGAACCTTTGAACTCTTTTTTTTTAAGGTTCAACGGTTCAATGGTTCAAGCCTTCTTCTTTTCACTAAGTCTTTTGAAGCTGTTGAACTTGTTGAAGCGGTTAAACTTTGAACTTTTGCTGAAGTGCTTAACTCTTTAAGCTTGTTGATGTCATTGAACCCTCGAACCTATTGAAACTTTGAACCTTTAAACCATTTTAGTTCAAGGTTCAATGGTTCAACGGTTCAATCCTTTGTTTGAAGTTTTTTGTTGAACCTTTTGGTTGAATCTTGGCATTGAACCAACTTTGAAATTGCCTAAGCATTGACAGCTTATGTCTTTCCTATAGAGTCTATAGAAATGAACCTACAGAGTCTATATATATGAACCTATAGAGTCCATAGAAATGAACTAGCAGAGTTCATATAAATGAGTCCGTAGATTCCTTCCTGTAGATTCCATAGAAATGAGTTTGTAGATTGCTATTTGTAGAGTCTGTAGATTTAAGCCTGTGAAGTCTGTTAGCTAAAAAAGCTTGAAAAATGGAGAATTTGAATGCCCAGAACAATTTTTGAGAAGGTAAGGGATAATTTTTAGCATGTAAGACCAAAAATAGTTCATGTGTTATCCCAAAAATGAGTAATAGATTTTGAGAACAACAATATCATAATCAATAGATTAGTCGATTGGTTTAATCATGGAGGTAATTAGGGTTTTTATGATCCCCTTGAGCCTAATTGTGACTATATAATGTGATTTGAGGCTAAATTAGCAAGATTTAATCTTAGATTTCATTGATGATATTTTTTTATTATGTATCATCTTAGTCTTGTATGCTTGGAAAACTCAGACCTTGGTTGTTCTTCTTAGTTATATACTCTCCTTGCATCTGCAAGCCTTGTATATAGTCTATATTGTGACCCATTGGCATATATATTAGTCCAACTAGTCTTATATTGATGACACAAACATTTTATCTTACCTAGAATACTTAAAATGTACTTATCTTATACCTATACAATTTTTAATCCTTTACCTATTTTGCTACTCTGTAAACACTAGCATTTGGAATAGATAGTATCATCAACATTATTTTCCTTCCCCGACACAAGTGTTCAATACCCTAAAGTCATCCAATTTAGAAATTAAATGTATCCTAATGTTTAGTCTAAGTGTTTTAATGTGGGTTATTACTCCAAAGGGATTGATAAAAATATAAGATCAACCCTCATTCATTGCTCACCTAGTTGAACCTACAAACACATAGAAGAGACCAAAGATACCAAATCACTTATAAAAAAACACTCTATCAAACATTCAATTAATCAAATCTTCCCTATTTCCATACCAGTTATAGGTATAACACATCTATAGGTTTGAATTACTAAAAGAGCAGTCCAAGGGCTTGATTTGCCAAGTTACAATCTAGGTCATTATTCTACTTACTTTACACACATTGCATGATTCACACAAAAGATAACACATAAGGGAGAACTAAATCAATCTAAGGCCCTCTTCAAAGTATTGGCTATGTAGGCAATATCCTTTCAAAATAGGGTCATTGGGGTCATCTCAACACTTTATGCCCACTAATCCATTTTCCCCCAAGGTCACATTAAAGATGGAAAATTAGGGTTTTGCCATTTCATAAGGAGTGATAATCCATTACCCAAATCTAAATACACCAGAGTGAAGGTGAATCTAAAACCAAAATCATCTAGGTGGTTACATCCGATTTGATGAGATATTCTATACATGACACTATCATCAGAGTTAGATAGTAGTGTTGATGTAAATGTCTGTGGCTGACATAATTATCTAGATAGCTAAAGGCACCATATCCAAAATTTGACAATTATTATAGAACTATCTTCATGCTTGATTTCAACCTATTCCAAATCTAAAACTACATTAGCATCAAAACAATCTAAGTACTTATCTTCTTTATCATTTCTATATCTATCATAATTTTACTTTCCATATTTAGACAATATCAATATAATAAATTTAGTGTATGCTTATATCTAATTTTAACATTTAATTGGTTTACTATAGATCTAATTATCACCCTTGTGCCATTTTATTTCTATATTCTTAACCCTAAGACTAAAGTGAAATACATATCCATAACCATTTCATCTTAGGGTTAAAAATTTGGTGAACCCAATCTTTGAACATTAAACCCTAGGATAAATTAGGTTTTTTTAATTACGGTACTTTGTTGTAAATTTTTAAAAAAATCATTTGAGAAGCAATGAAAATGTTAGTGCAAAAACCTTATTCTAAATGGAAGATCAAGAGGCACTGATTACTCATCTCAATAATAACAATGGATTAATAGATGAATTTTTCTATGTTATAAGAGATGAAATAAGTAAACAAGATAAAACCAAGGCTACCTCACCTAGTAATGGTGAATCTTTATAAGGTATTATAACTCAACCCACCCTTATCGATCCACCTACATCTAATAGGAGCATGGATTATGTGTTTAAATATTCTTTCCCTAAAACTAATATTGATGCATCTATTATGGAATTACCTGTTGTCTCAACACAAATACCTTTTTTAATGCCTGTTACTACTCAAAACATGTTATCATCCCCTTTGGTGACTACTCAACATGTTTATCTAACTCCCATTGGGCCTACAGTTTAATCATTCCCTTAATTTATAAAAACCTCAAAAGAAAAGATTACAAATATTAAACAAAAATATTTAAAATACCCTCATGTTATAGATTCACAAGATGTATTGTGTAACCCTCATATACTTGAAATCTCTTTGCACCCTTTTCCAATTGGATTTTTTCACCTAAGCTCACATTTTATGATGGCAAGGGTGATCATGAACAACATCTTCAAACCTTATATGTGGCATGAATTGACTATGCTACCAATGATAAAATTTTAACTAAATTATTTCCAAGAAGTCTTAAGGACTATGCTTTGAGGTAGTTCTATGATCTACCTATCTAATCTATAAAATCATTCAAAACTCTTATAGACTAGTTTTTAGCACACTTTCCATTAACATTTATGAAAATGTTTCCTATGCCAAAATTTCCAAAATGAAATAAGGAACCAATGAACATATCATTGAATATGTCTTGAGATATAAGATAATGCTAGCCAAAATTACCGATCCTATGGAAAATAAAGATTTACAAGATATATTGAAGCAAATTTTGATTTCTCTTTTACATGAGTCCATTATATTTAAGAAGTTTTAATCTTTTGATGAATTATTCCATGTTATATATGACCATGAAATGAATTTTATATCATTTAATAAGCTCAATTATGTATCAAACACACCAACTAAATCTATATCGAGTAAAAAAATTACAATCAAACCAAGTTATAAGGTAAACCCTCTTGATCATAAAAATGAAATAACCACCATGGTTAACATAGTTATATAATAGAATAATTGTCTTGTCTTATTTAATACACCAAGGAGGCAATTTACATGTTTACCTAAGTCCCTAGCTTAATTACTCTTGTGGTTACTAGAGTGCCAAATTATATATGTCCCTCATCCTATTGAGTTTGATATGAGTTGACCTCTACCCAAAGGATTGATGCAAATGCTTATTATGATTATCATCAAGGACTACAACATTCTATGAGTAAATTCTTAATCTTGAATCACAAGATCCAAGATCTTATTGATGAACAAAAAATTTCATTCGAGGATCCTTAAAAGGAATTAGGTTCAAAACCTAGTGATGACCATAAATATAAAATATTTAATAATATTTTTCAAGACCATTATAAAAAGGAACCAAAATTCCAAATGGCATATAATTCACATCTTCCTCCATCACATTATACACACCCACTAGATGTGATTAATTGTACTTACACATGACATATACCTCCTATAGTTGAAAGACATTCTATTTATTTTAATGACATTGAAATTAAGGATGATGACTTCAATTTTCATTCCTTATTCATTTGAGCATACATTGATAAACAACCCATACACATTATTATGATTGATATCTATGAAAGTGAAAATGTTTACACCATGACATTACTTAAACACTTGGGTTATATTCATCATGATTTAAACCCCTCTACCAAAATAGTTAGAGCATTTTATGGGACCTCATAGAAGGTTCTTGGTGAGATTGACTTGCCTTTATAGGTTGGTCTTACACATGTGATCACTATTTTTTTTATTTATCCCTTCCACATGCATCTTTGATATGTTACTAAGAAGACCTTAGATACACACTATTCAAACATTACCTTATACATTTCATGGGTGTGTTAAATACATTCTTGCCAATCAAGTAATTATAGTTTTCAAAATTCCATATGAACATCCTCTTGAATAAAAGAAACTTATACCCAGAAAACTATCTATCAAGCCTATTAAGGCTAATACACTTTAAAAGGCTAAGTAATAGGAAATCTCATTTACTAGGTAGATGGTACTTGGGATACAATTACATTAGAGGCATAGAATAGATTCCACATAATCCCAATCTTCTACTACACACCATGATCAAATATCTAGATTACCCACACATGTTCCTCTTAATTATACTCCAAATAAATAAATAAGCACTAAATGATGGGTTTTAAATAACCCTAATCTAGTTAATCCTATTATTAATTCATGACTGCAGAGTCATATTTTACATACATAGAGAATAATTGATACCACGATGACATATATTACACATATTTATGCTCCTTAGCCACATACATGGGGTATTACACTAGATTTACATTGGGGAGATATCTATGACCATCCATTGGATGGAATCATAGAATGATATTTCCTATTCAAAAACATCTAAAAAAATAGAAAACATTCAAAAAACTAAAAACACTTTCAACATCTACATGTTTTATTGACTCCTTGGCATCCATGTGTTATTTACATATTGATGGATAACACACTTAGTTAATCCTACATACATATATGTATCGCACTCCTATTTGGGTGTGATACAAGCATACATAGATACATGATACACTAATATTTTAGATGTTGAGTTTTCGTTCTATGCATGCCATATGTACATTGGGGGCATCCACTTATTCAATATTTCTACACACAAATTATATGATTTTATGATCACTCTAAAATATCATGTTTGATCTTACATATGTACCTACACATACTTATTATCTATGATTATATATTATATAGGGTACTTCATATGCTATTGATGCAGATCTTGCACAAGTTTTCCCTTTTTTGTCCTTGAATAATGGAACACTTACCAACTTACAGACAATGAAACCAATCACCATGTAATATAAATGGATTAATATACTAAATATAGGTTAAAATAGCTTCATCTTGATCATTAGAGTTCCTTAAAACTAAAATCTAACCTCTTATCATTATTTCCAATACTTCCTTTCACACTCATGCAACTCTGCCTTCCTAACTAGCCTTTATTGTATCCCTATTTGATTGTAAATACCATTGTATGGAAAAATTACACATTATTATAACTTTCCAATGTGATATTATCCTTTAAACTATTGAAAGACACATATGTGTCAAATTTTAGGGTCTATCTCACTCCCTAAGTCCACTTTCCTTCTTGTAGCCTTTCAAATTAGGCCTCTTTAAGCCCTTTCTCCACTCCACTTGTCATAAGTCTATACTATCAGGTATATACTATCTTAAAAATGTGTGATTCAATTAGGTAATGTTAAAATACAAAATATTACAAGTTTTTTTAAATTTTTTAGGGTTAGATTTCTTCTAATAGTCAAAACCCTAATGGGTAGTGTTTATGGAGATTATGCAGGCTAAGGGTAGTTTAAATTGAAAATCTTGATCAAGAAATAGTTTTAAATCAAACCAATGGATGGATTAATTATGTATAATCATAAAAAATATTTTTACTTCAATAATATTTTCACTATACCACTTGAATCATTCACAACCAGGAAATTTCAGTCTTGCATCATTCTATTGTGTTATCAAGAATAGGGATTAAATAGGGTTTTAGTTATTTATCACCACATAAGGAATTTAGATTTCATAAAATGGTTATCTATACCTTTAAGGACCATATCAAAATTATATCAATCACCTTTGAAACCCAAAAATATTCAATTATACAAAAACTCAATCCCCTTTGATTGTCTACCCTTTTACAAATAGGGTAGACAGGGTTTCAATAGTATTTTAACTTTAAAGATTCCATATTCAATAGTAAGGTGTTCATAACCTTCCAAAACTATAATAAATTTTTTTAAATATCTTTGGAATGAAGAACATGCTATAATAATAAGACACAATATACCAAACCTTGCCTTCTATGGACTATCAATTTCAGTGATTGATGTCAATGACTTGCCTAGCATAACAACTATTGTCAATGGATACTAAAAAATTTTTGTTCCTAATATTCATGCAAGTATCCAATCCCATGTTCTCCATAAAATTCAATACCAATCAATCAATACTCTTTTTTTCAATCTTTAACAACTGTATAGGTGCACATTTTATTGACAGACTTTGACAATCTTGACAAAAGTGACTGATATTCAAATATCTTAGCGTTACCCTATATCAAACATGAGAATATAACTTGTTAATAGTCAATATAAATTAAAAAACTAACATTCATGTACCACATTGATCAACCAAGTAAGCTTTGCTCTGTTTCATCCATACTAATACCATACACACTAAATTCTTGCACCATATCATAGTCTTTATTTCTTCAAATTCACTAATTTTACATGTCCATTATTCCCCTAACTTGAATGGAATACACTATTAAAATACAAAAATTGACTCTCTCCAACTAATCCAAGAAGTATAATTGAATTCTTGGGTTTTCCCACATTGAAGTCTTTGAATTTACATTTCATTTTCATGAATTACATAGAAATGACCAAAGTATGACTATGCCTTAAGACTAAAAAACACATTAATAACCCTAAAATAGTCTTAAGGCCTCTTGGACACCTATTGGACATGTTATTACACCTTTTCAACTTCATACAATGCATGGAAATCCTTCCACAAGGTTTAAAAATTCAAATTTTCAAATAGTGGCATTTTGGAGGGAAAATCCACAATTCAACTTTTATACAACTTTTGCTAATCGAGATCACACCTAAGACAAAATTAGGACCTAAATCACCCATGAAATATCTAAAATACAAATTCAATCTAAATTGAGTTCATTTTTTGGTTCATATAGTATGCCCCTGCATCATACTACCAAGCTGAAGAAATTTTGCCATAGGAATCAACTTGGTGTATGCTCCTCTTTAGTTGCTTTGTACCTCTTTATTGAAGGTTATTGATGATAATTTACTCTTATATAAGTGAACATGTTTTTTGGGCCCCACAATTTGGCTTCCTCTGGTTCTTCTTCTTCAATGGTGTACCTACACATGCAAAAAACTTGTAAAGGAAATCACAGCTGATGTCTTCTACTGCTTGCTTTGGATGTGCATACCATGCTTCCACTCCTTCAAAATGACCCATCAAAAAATTGCTTATATAAGACACTATTGATAAAAATGTGTCTTCTCTATCCTTCACCCCTTCTCCTTTTTTGTTACACTCCACTTTATACATATCAACTCTTGAGTCCTTGCATGCCATCTACTTGTATAAGTTCTTGATTTGTTGTTGAATATCATCTTCATAACTTCTCTTTGCCTCCTACATACACAAAGAATACGTGTTCTCTTTAACATTCTCATTATATTGACTCAACACTCTCATGTTATTGTTTTCACTTGGTTGTCCTTCTTAGACCTATTGTACACTACTCAACTCATTTTCATCTCTTATCTTTTCAAGACTTTCTTTCATGCATTTGAGCTTGCCTATTACTCCCTCAATGAAATCACAACTAGAAATCTTCACCAAATGCTGAGATATATTGAAAATAACTCATTCACATAGTTTATTGAAAAATTCTTACTTGACAAAGGTTCACATTCCTCAACTTGAGCTGCCTCAATCTCCTTGGGTTTTTCATCCATCTTCATCATGTTACTACACCAACTCCTTGTAACCTACAACCAATACCTTAAAAAATACACCAACTTTATCATCATTCTTGACTCCCTTTTGCTCCAAATAATAGGTGTTATTCACCCCATTATGACTAGTTGACCTATCAAACTGCCAAGGCCTTCCTAGAAATACATGACAAACATCCATGGGAATAATATCATGTATGCCTTGATCCATTTAAGTACCAATCTAAAAACATACTCAGCACTATTCATTAACAAGCACATGATCTCCTTTCTAAATCCAAAAAACTTTGTAAGGTGTAGGATGAGGTAATCTTTTGAGGCCAAGTTTTATTACCATCTCATTTGAAACCAAGTTGTCTGTACTTCATGAGTCTATTATCATCTTAAAAAATTTACCATGGGACTTGTATGTTATTCATAAGAGTGTTCCCTATTGAGAAGGTTATTTATATTTTGGTGGCTTCAACAATGTCCTCATCAAGAGAGACTCTCCTTCTTCAGGTACCAATATTTGTGTAGCTGATCCAACACTTTCTTCCTCTATGGGTTGAACCATTTGATTTTTACTGTCATTTTTAAAACTCCTTTCTTGCTGATACTGTTGACACTCCCAATACTATTGACGTTCATACTTTTTGTATTTAAAACATTTTTCTAGGAAACCACTAGTCCCTCTTCCTCTAGATGCATCTCCACCTCTGTAATATGGCCTTCTACCTCTATAACCACCTCTTGGCTATGTTTCATGTCTTTGTCCACTACTTTCACCTTCTTCATATGTATTCTTGTTGTCATAATCTCCTCTTCATCTCACTTTTTTACCTTTTCCTCTTGCTTTCTGTGTATTACTTCTTTCCAAGTTCTCTTCAACTTTTAAGGCTTCTTGGTATGTTTATTTAACTATTTTTAAATTCAATATACTCATCTCATCTTGGATTGAAAAATTGAGACCACTCAAGTACCTTGTTACCTTCTCATCATTTTATTCCAAATGTCCTATTCTAATTGTCAATCTATGAAAACCTTCTATATATTCCTTCACTAAATTCTTCTTTTGTCTAAGATTATGTAACCCCCTACACAAATGTGTATGGCAGTCTTTGGGCATGAACTTTTCCTTCATATTCATCACCATCTTATCCCATGACTAGATTTTTTGCCTTACCTCTTTTCCTTCTCTCTTCTTGGATTGCATCCCACCACAAATAATCATGTCCTCTAAACCTTGTGAATGAAAATTTAAATTTATTGGTATCATCCACCTCTTCATACTCAAAATACATATCCATGGCTGCTATCCAATCAACCAACTCATCTACATTAAGATTGCCTTCATACATTGACACATCTAGCTTTAGTTTTGAACCCATCTTCATTATGGCTTTGATAAATCTTTCCTCCAATCTATCTTCTATTTATTCATCCTCCTCTACTCTAGGATCTTATTCTTCTCTATCACTATCATCTTCATCTATGACCCTTCTTCTTTGGGTTGTCTCCATGGTTACCATTCCTACTTGCATATTCCTCATCTCAATGATCATATTTACCATATTATATTGCATTCTTTGAGTTTCTGTAGGTTGTCTTTGTCTTTTTTCCATTTTTTATTATTTATCTTATCCTCTTACCATCCTTACGCTCTAATACCAAATGATTCAGAGCTTTCACAAGTTTTCCCTTTCTTATCCTTGAACAATGGAACACTTACCAACTTAAAAATAAGGAAACTAATCAATATGTAATATAAATGGATTAATATAATTAATAGAGCTTAAAATAGCTTTACCTTGATCATTGGAGTTCCTTATAACTCAATTCTAACCTCTTATCATTGTTTCCAATACTTCCTTTCACACTCATGCAACTTTGCTTTCCTAATTAGCCTTTCTTGTATCCCTATCTGATTTTATATACCCTTATACAGAAAAATTACACACTATTATGACTTTAAAATGTGATATTATCCTTTACCCTATTGAAACACACCTATGTGTCAAATTTGAGGGTCTATCTCACTCCCTACATCCACTTTCTTTCTTGTAGCCTTCTAAATTAAGCATCTTTAAGCCCTTTCTCCACTCCACTTACAATAACTCCATACTATCAAGTCCATAATATCCTATAAATATGTGATTCAGTTAGGTAATGTTAAAAAACATAAGATTACAATTTTTTGTGAAATTTTTAGGGTTAGATTTCTTCCAATATTCAAAACCCTAGTGGGCAAGGTTTATGGAGATTGTGTAGGCTGAGGGTAGTTTAAATTGAAAATCTTGATCAAGAAATAGTTTAAAATAAAACCAATGGATGGATGAATTATGTATAAGTATATTTTTTTTTTTACTTCAATATCCTTCTCACTATACCCCTCGAATTGTTCACAACCAGGAAATCTTAATCTTGCATCATTATATTATTTTAGCAAGAATAAGGGTTAAACAAGGTTTTAGTTATGTATCACCACCTAAGGACTTCATATTTCATAAAATGGTTCTCTCTAACTTTAAGTACCATATAAAACTTCTCTCAATCACCTTTGAATCCCAAAATATTCAATTCTACAAAAACTTAGTCCCCTTTGACTGTTTGCCCTTTTACAAATAGGGTATATAGGGTTTCAATAGTATTTTAAATTTAAAGATTCCATGTTAAAAAATAAGGTGGTCATAACCTTCCAAAACTATAATAAACATTTGATAATATATCTAGAACCAAGAACATGCTATAATAGTAAGACAAAGTATAGCAAAAGATTGCCTTATGTAGACTGTCAGTTTTAGTGATTGATGCCAATGACCTACCTAGCATAACAACTATTGTCAATGGATATTAAACAAGTTTGATTCCTAATACTCATGCAAGTCTTCAGTCCCAAGTTCTCCACAAAACTCACTACTCAGGTTGTCAATCTTAAACAACTGTATATGTGCACATTTTGTTGATAGACTTTGACAGTCTTAATAAAAGTGACTATTATTCAACTCTCTTAGTGTTACCCTGTCTCAAACATGAGAATATAACTTGCTCATAGTCAATATTAATAAACAAATAAACTTTCACTTACCACATTGATCAACCAAGTAAGCTTTGCTCTGTTTCATCCATACCAATACCATACACATAAAATTCTTGCACCATATCATAGTCTTTATTTCATCAACTTCATTATTTTTACATGTCCATTCTTCCCCCATTCCAATGGAATACACTAGTACAATAAAAAAACTGACTCTCTCCAACTACTCCAAGAATCATAAATGAATTCTTGGGTTTTCCCACATTGAAGTCTTTGAATTTACATTACATTTTCATGAATTACATAGAAATGACCAAAGTATGACTATGCCTTAAGACTAAATAACACATTAATAACCTTAACATAGTCTCAAGACCTCTTGGACACCTCTTGGACATGTTATTACACCTTTACAACTTCATATAATGCATGTGAATCCTTCCACAAGGTTTAAAAATTCAAATTTTCAAATAGGGGTATTTTAGAGGGAAAATCGACAATTCAAATTTTATGCAGATTATGCTAACCTAGATCACAACTAAGACAAAATTAGGACCTAAATCACCTATAAAAAAATGTAAAAGACAAATTCAAGCAATAATTGAGTTCATTTTAGGGTCCATATAGGATGTCCCTGCATCAGCTATACATGCATTTCTAACACATTGGATCCATGGGACATTGTGACATGTTTATTTTGGTTGCTTATGCTTCACTTTATGCACTTCCTTGTGTGTCTTGTCTTTCTTGTTAAATCATTTGAATATGCTCATTCACTTGTGACCCCCATATCTATGTATGTTTTATTTGAAATTTACATAATGTCATTATTTTTTGTATAGACATTTGAATATGTTATTATTACTTTCATGGGCATTCTACTAAGTCATGTCATTTTGATTGTGTGGCATTTGAACATGCCCCTTGTTTGTGGTCTCTTTAGACAATTATTTTTTGACTTAAGTTTTTGTTCTCTTGTGTGTGTGCTGCTTTTCTTATTGATCTTGTATTATTACTATTTATACATTTCTTATTGATCTTATATTTTTATTATCTAGACATTTCCATGATATTTATCATGTATCTTAAGACTACATGTGATCACATTGGTTATTTGTGCTTCAATGATACATTTACCTATACATGTTAATTCTATATGGTACATGGTTACATTCATATATTTTACAATTGGCTTACCCTTTTAAGGTGAAGTAAATCCCAATTCCTATATTTCTGTTACCTCAAATGGGAGGCATATTAGTGGGGGCATGGTTAAGAAGCATGTTCTCCACACTTAGCATAGTTATCAAATTTAGTGGGGGCATGCTTTGGAAGAATGTTCACCACACTCATTCAGTATTTGGTACCTATATTAGTTTACAAATTTATTTGAGAATTGTCATATGGGTATGGCTTCTATACATTCAAAAAAATTAGATCCAGTGGGGGCATGCTTGGGATGTATGTTCTCTATATTTATTCATTATATGTTACTTATATCATTTCACATATTTAGTAGGGGCATGTTTTGAAACCATGTTCTCCATGCCTATTTAGTATTCATTATCTCCAATTTATAGTGGGGGCATGTTTTGGAAACATGTTCTCCACATTGATACATATATTAATTTTCATATTTATCCATATATTATTGGAGAATTATTTGAAATCATGTTCTCCACACTTACATAGTTATCCAAATTAGCCAGAATACATATTTAGATGATTCAGATTCATAGTTTTTGTAGAATTATATACATTGGTACCATTGTTATACACAATTTCAATACGAGATGTATTTAAGTTACATATGCCATGAAACATGTGCCTAATATTTTAAAATTCAAATTAATTTCATATTCTAAAACTATTACACCTACTAATACCCCATAGACTTTTATAGACCATATTGACCCAATATATTGAAGTAGTTGGTTCACCTTTTGGTATTGCTAAGGTGATTAAATCACTTAATATTTCCAATAATGTAAGTTAGAATTTATAATCTAACCTCACTAGGTTATAAGTATCCTTGGATTGTATGGTTGAGCTAATCTTAACTACCAGGTGGTAACTCACTTTTGTTTCAAAGTTCTCTCTCTCTCTCTCTCTCTCTCTCTCTCTCTCTCTCTCTCTCTCTCTCTCTCTCTCTCTCTCTCTCTCTCTCTCTCTCTCTCTCTCTCTCTCTCTCTCTCTCTCTCTATGTGGATATATGTAATTTAAATATTTATCTATATTTATCCTAATATTAGTTTCAAATCCTTATAATGATACATCTTTTGCAAAATAACTTGTCAATAGGCGAGGCAGTTACATCGACACATAATTTTACTCCTAGACCTTGTTTTTTTAATTTCAATCAATTTCAATTATTTTTAACATAGATTATATGCACTAATTTTATACTATAACATGCTCTTGGTTGCAATTCACTCATTAGAAAAATAATGAAATTCAACTCAATCAAAGACAAGGTGTGTATACACACCTAGTGTCACATCTTGATTTCTCTCTAAGCTAAAAAACTTGTTTGATCCATGAATTATCTTGGTCTATAGTTGATTAACTAATGTTTTATTAATATTTATGTTCTATATTGATAATGGGTCAGTTATGTGTTGCTTAATTTACATGATTGGTTTTTTATGAGTTAGCAATAATTCTACATTATGTGCATTATGATCATATTTGTTAATTATACAACATTATTTTTATGGATATAATGATGTTTTGGGATAATTACCTTTATTATTGTGAGGTGGATGCAAGATAGATCCATACTTCAAAGTGTGATAGAGTGAAATCATCATCAAAGAGGGTGGTTTAGATAAAGATATTGGGGGATGACAGAGAGTGAAACCATAAACCCATGCACACACCACATTAGTATTTCATGTTGTGTGAATAATTATTTGAGTAGATAGTTGTAGTATGCTTTGTTTTATATTTTATTATCTGTTATGATATTTTATGTTTTCAGATTATTTTATGAGATTACATTAATTCACTAATATAATTTTTGTTGATGTTATTAGTTAGTTGATTTGATAAATCTATGCATAACTAGTTTAACGTAATTTATTATAGTGTTATACATAGTTAAATATTTGATTACAATTTCTTGATTGAATTCTTTGTTAGAACTAATTGATATATGCTATTACTTAATTAAGTGAATTTATTTGTGACTATTTAGATTTAAAATATTACTATTAGCAATGTTAATAGTAATATAAACCTATAAATGACTTAATGAATAAAAAGCTCTTTATTATGTATTAATGAATGATTTCAGCATGGTGAAATGATATTTGTGTTTTGACTTTATAATATTGGGAAATAAATAGAACATAATTCATCGGATTATAGAATATTATCATTGTGAAACTATTATACAAACGTTATTGTGTTTATCCAAATTGTATGCTAAAGCCTATGGTTATTGTTTAAACCTAGAGGGTTCGCTAAAAGTTTAAGGTTAAATGCATAGTGTTTACTTGTGGATGAATTGGTGACAATTAACAATAGTCTTTTAAATACATATTTGTATTAGCCATGTTATCTAGTCATTATGATTTTTGAGTATTCAATAGTCGACGTTGAATAGAAAGATAATGATTGATCGACTAAGTCAATGGTTGACATTGCATGAATAACAAAGTGATTAATGTGACTTTTTATTTTGTCAAATTGTGAAGTTGATGTTGGAATTTTTTAAGTCAATGGAATGCATATTTTTTAAATGATATAAAATGATTGTTTTAATAACTTAAAGGAAGTTTTGAGATTATTAGAGTTTATAATCACTCATTGCCTTTATGTTAACCATCATTTTTGTAGAAATAATGATGGAAGTTTGGTTATGGACTACATGATAATGGTGGTAGACTGTAGCTTAGTGGGGATTCTATTGAGCTATTTTTGCATGCATATTTTTAATTAAGTTTGGTTTATCATTAATGGAGTAGAGTAAGGTTACAGAGAAGAATAAAATAAAGGAGAAGAAGGCTATGAGGCATGACATATGGAAATGGGGACACTCGGCTTCCTTGGCATAATTATCAAGTTGGTTTTGTACTTAAAACTCTTGTGTGTAATGATTGATGGATTTTGAATTGAAATGGTTATTGTATTTTCATTTGTTTGAAATTTTATGGAAAATTATAGGGTTTTATGTAGGGCTGTGTGACGGCTCAGCCTCTACAGAACCATACATCTAACCCAGGGTAACCTAGGGGTATTGGGTAGAGCTGTAATAATTACCATGGTTATTTAGGCTAAAGTGAAGCTATGTCTTAAACTCCTTTTCAATTCAAAAATATTTGTTCAATCATGGAATGATTATTTCTTGATGGGTATATTTGATTTGGCTCGAACTAGTTTTATTATTGAATCAGTTTGATATTTATTCATTAAGGTATTTTATAAAATAGATTAAAATTGTGGAATTTTATGAGGGCTCAACTATGTCAACCTAATTGGAATACACACACACACATATATGTATGTATTATATTTGAACTAATGATGTGTGTGTGTGTGTGTGCGTGTGTGTGTGTGTGTGTGTGTGTGTGTGTGTGTGTGTGTGTGTGTGTGTGTGTGTGTGTGTGTGTGTGTGTGTGTGTGTGTGTGTGTGTCACACACACACACACACACACACACACACACACACACACACACACACACACACACACACACACACACACACACACACACACACACACACACACTAGTAATCTAGAAATTAGAGGCTTTCAAATGAAATCGTATGTGTTAAATATAAAATTTTGTTAGGGTACATGTATAGATGAATTCAAGGTTTTGATTTTGAATGAAATTTTCTTTCTTTAGTTTTCAAACAAATTATATGCATTTTAAATCTAGAACATATTAGTCATATTTGGCTCTATTTTAGATGTTGTAACATGCATACTTATTCATACATGGTTTTGGGAACAATCCACTTTAATTCATAACAACAAAACCTGGGTACAAGTAGGTGAATGAATAAACTATAGTTTGTACATTCAAATTTTTGCATAGATATATACATGAAGATGTTAAAGTTAGTATGGTAGAGTTAACATTCCATTGTATTGATTATATATAAACCATGCATATGTATAACTATGACTATATATTATTTCTTTTTCATATTTGTCTGTGGTTTGAGTAAGAGTCTAGCATAGTTGGTGAAAGACCAGGTATGCGATTATATATATATATATATATATATATATATATATATATATATATATATATATATATATATATATATATATATATATATATATATATATATATATATATATATATTTGCTTGAAGAGGTTTATGTGTTTAGTTTGAGTTGTTATAATAGAATTCCCAACATGGGTATAGTCGACTGAGTGTATGTATTTGATCATATGCATTTAATTTAAATCAATTGAATTGAGATATTTGATTAAAAGTATTTGGTATAAATGGTTAGCTATGTGTATAGTGTGAATCACATGAAATTATGTGTGTTTTTAGTTATACAAGTATATGGGGATTTATCTAGTTTATAAAAGGAGTTATGGGGATATTTTTTTTACTAAATGTATACATTATATACACAAAATACTCTAAGTCATTAGAGAGTGAATGTCTTCTTATAATATATCAAATACAATAAAGTATCTATACTATTTTGAAAACGAATTTGAGAGTTATAAAAATATACATATACATGGTATAAAATACATGGTTATCGACTATGTTATAAATATGTATATAGTTTCATAGTTGTGTTATGTTTGAAAATATTATTACCATAACAATGTAAATGTGGTGCTTGTATATATTTTAATGTTGTATGAAAGCATTAAAATAATGTATTTAAGAGTTTTGTGAATATAAAGCATTTTATGATGTTTTGGACTAGCTTTTGTTCTATGTGGAATATGAGCAATTAAATAAGCCTGTGATATAATGTTGTTTTGGGGATAAAATAACATTATAAGTTGATTTGTTATTTAAGTAACTGGTAGTCTAGATAAATCATTACCTATATGGTATGTTATATTGAGGACTATTTTTTATTTTGTTTATTATTCTGTAATAAACTAGATGTTATGGATTCATTGCATTACATTTGACAAACTAAATGAATGTATTTGATATTTATATACTTATCATATCTTTATTGGCTAAAGGGAACTGTTTTGAATGAATCTATTGGTTTTTATATTATTATATATTTTTAACCAAATCTCGTATTCATGATTCTAAATAAGTAGTGGACAAATTCCACTAGATTAATTAATCCTATAAATGTAAGATGAGGTGTAATCTGATTGAGTGGTGTGTATGAAATTGACTAATCTTAGAGATCATTAATTATTGAAATCTTTAGATAAAGTAATGTTTTAATTAAACATTGTCATTTCATATGCTGATATAGTTTTCATATTTGTGCGATATCATCTTAGAACAAATTTATTTATGATACACATTATGTATTAGATATCTAAAACACATAAATTCTAGTTTATCTCTCTAAATTATTGAACCATCATTATCTACCCAACCATGAAGGGAGGGTGATCCCCTTGTTGAGATATAGTGCAAGAGATTTATAGTTCATGTTTGGTGTACAAAATCACTTGGATGATGCTCTCCCTCTCAACTGGAGTAATACACTAGAGACTACACTTGATATTAAAAATTGATACTTGAGTCATGGAGACTCATGCTTCATGGATCTTTGTATCATGTTTTATTATTTGATATATTATTTATTATAGAAAATTATAATATTTAGTCATTGTACTTTTATAGTAGTGATTGTAATTTTGTATCAGTCGTGGATAAATTTATACTATTTCATTAATGATTTAGATGAAGTATTTATTATTTATTCAAGATTATTCATGATTTTTATATCTATTCATGGTGATCTTTAGTTAAGTGGATTATCTATAAACCTAATGGTTAACCAAATGAATATAGTTAGTTAAAGATCACTAATTAGATTTCTTGTGGTAAAATCTATATGATGAATATGTGTGATTATTTTAAAAAGTAATTACTATATTATGATAAAACTTAGTGGGATTGTTACATTGTAGTATTAGAGGTGAGGCTTAAAATATAGGACTTAATGTGTCTGCTAATGTAAACTTATTCTCCTGATAAGTAGAAAGAATAATGGTGCACTCTAGACTAGGAAGTGAGGGTACTTGGAATACCAAACCCCCTTTAAATCCAAGTAAATTTGCCATTGGTCAAGATGTAAAGTTGGACCAAATATTAATGACCATGAAAGGGACTAGGGACTGAATCATGGCACTAAAATAGGAAGTGTATGGCCATGAATAATAAAATGCTCAGGGGGAACCTGAAGATCATCTTGATGAGTAAGAACATCTTCAAGAGAAAAGGCCAGATGAAGTGCCACAGGATGATAGAACTTGAGTAGTTGAAAAGTTGAAAAGGGATATAAAAAAGGTAAATCCACCCAAGTTTGATGGAACTATATTGGGAGATTGATCTGAAGTGTGGCTGATAGAAATGGAGAAATATTCTAAGATTTAGAATTATTCTGAAGTCATGAAAGTAGTCTAGGGAGGTTATTAGATTTTTGGTGAATTAAACAATTGGTGGGAAAACAATAAGCTTGAGATGAACTTCAACTCAACCACCACCACTTGGAAACAATTTGTGATATTTTTTAGGGCATGATGACTCCTACAGTTATACTTTGATCAAAATTTTATAGATTTTTAGAATCTTAAGCAAGGGGATTTATCAGTGAATGAATATTTAGATCAATTCACCAATATTATTATGTACCTCAATATCAGGTGGATGAGAGGTTTAGAATTAATAAATATATCATGTAATTAAAACCCCAAATTGGTTGTGAAGTAGATGTGCATGGTCCATATACCATATATTAGGTCTTTGAGAAGGTGGCCAACTAGGAAAAAAACTTAAATCTCTTGCCCAAGTTAGAGATAAGTTTAAAAAGAGGTTTGGATGTTCAAAACCAACTTTCAAGAATAAAAACTAGAAGCAAAGGAGTGGAGACTCCAAAATTTATTTCAATAATTATAATTCCAAGTTGAATAGTGGTTCAGGAAATAGGAAGCTTGGTATTGGTTTCAAGGGTGGTTTCAAGGAAAAAACAACAACCTAATAAGAAAGGACTAGTTGGAGGTTACTTCTTATGTGGAGGTAACCATTTTTCTTGAGAATTTCCTTCGGACAAGTCAAAAACAAGGGTTCATCTTCTCAACAAGGTACATTTTAACAATAAATGCATGCAACTGTTGACAATCATCATGCTGAGTATCAAGATTTACCCATAGAACTATCAGGTATTTTATTCGATCATCTATTTTATATTTTGATTGACATGAGAGCTATAAAATGTTTCATTTCTCCTAGAATTATTAGTAAATTATCTATAAAATCTAGAGTTATGGCAAATGCATGTTCAGTACAGTATGAGAATGCGTCAAAGGTCAAAGTTGATAAGTGTTTAGTTAAAGTGGAGATTAAGTTGCTTGAATTCACTATAGTAGTGGATTTTTTTGTTGCACCTTTGGGATCATATGATGCAATCCTAGGATTTAATTGGTTTTCAAAGCATAAATCCAAGGTTGATTGTTATGTGAAGAAATTTTATTGTCAAGATGATTTCAAAAATTAGACACAACTTCAAAGTAGGAAAAAAGAGTTGAAGATAAGGCATATTTTTGTAATTCAACTCAAGAAATCTCAAAGTAAGGGATGTCTGGAATTTATCATTAAGATAAATGATATAGAGGAATATAAGGAACCATCCATCAAAGATTATCCTTTTAAAAAAAAATTCATGATGTGTTTCCAAAAGAATTACCAAGATTACCATCCAAGTGTGAGTTTGATTTATTGATTGATATCATACCTAAATCAGAACCATAGTCTAAATATTTGTAAAAAATTAAAACCACTTAATTGGTTGATTTAAAGACACAACTTTATGATTTATTGTCAAAAGTGCTAATTTGATCAAGTGTGTCACCATGGGGTGCACTAGTTATCTTCATTAAGAATAAGGATAGTACTCTTCACCTATATAAAGATTACAAGATGATGAATAAAGAAATGATCAAGAATATATATCCATTTCCATGCATTGATGATATCTTTAATCAAATGTGAGTGGAAACCATATTTTATAAGATTGATCTTAGAGCAGGGTATTACCAGTTGAAGATTCATGAAGAGGATATTTTGAAAATAGCTTTCAGAACTTGATATGGGGACTATGAGTTCATAGTGTTACCATTTGGATTGAAAAATGCTCAAAAAACATTTATGAATATTATGAATAATGTGTTCAAATTTTACTTGGATCATTTTTTTTGGGTCTCTCTAGATGACATCCTCATTTATTTCAAGGATGAAGAAGAACACCTACAACACCTTCTGGAACTAGTTTTGTAGTGTTTTCAAAATCAAAAATTATATGACAAGTTGTCTTAAGTGTGCATTTTTCTCAAAATAAATTATAGTATATAAGACATATTATCTCTACATATGGTATTTCAATGGATTTAGAAAAGATAAGAGCCATAATGGAGTGGTTGACAACAAATAATATGCATGAGGTAAGGAGTTTCATAGGATTAGCAAGCTATTATAGGAAATTCATTCCAAAATTCTCTAAGATAGCTAATCCAATTACCTCTCTTTAATTGAAGAACCAAAGTTTTGTCTAGTCAGACAAGTGTGAGGCAGCCTTTCAAGAACTGAAAAGGAGGTTTACTTTAGCACTAGTGCTAAGAGTTATCAATCCTAATGGTGAATTATCAGTGATCACTGATACATCTGGGGATAGACTTGGAGTAGTTCTTATATATAATAGCTTAGTGGCACCCTATGAGTCTAAAAAATTGAAGCCATATGAGGCTAATCATGCCCCTCGTGACCTAGAACTTAGGGCATTTGTGCATGTTTTAAAATTTTGGAGGCATTATTTGTTTAAAAAATTATTTGGGCTTAATATTGATAACTTAGGACTCAAGTATATCTTCACCCAATCAAACCTGAATGCTCGTCAAAGATGATGGTTAGATTTTTTATCTAATTATGTTTTCAATATTAATTATATCAAAGGCAAGGAGAAGAGAGTAGTTGATGATCTAAGATATATAAGGTACATAGTAGTCATGGCTACTATCAGGAGTACTATTCAAGATCAAGTAATCAAATTCTTAGTAGGAGATGAATTCTATGATCAGGTTAAGAAAGCATTGTCTAATAATGCTCATAATCTTAGGTATAATAAATTCAAGATAGAGAGTGATGGTATTTTATGGTAAAATAATAGGATGTATGATAGAGAAAACATGAGGAGCATAGTGCTAAAGGAATTGCACAATGCCCCATATTCAGGACATCCAAGAGTAACCAACCTCATGGTTGAGCTTAGATGACTCTATTTTTGGAAAGGAATCAAGAGAGATCTAATGGATTTTATGTCTCATTTTCTATAATGTTAGCATGTGAAAGCTGAACATGTGTATCCAATTGGATTGCTATATCCATATGATACTATAATGGAAGTGGTAGGTGATTAGTTACATGGACTTGTATGTTATTCATAAGAGTGTTCCCTATTGAGAAGGTTATTTATATTTTGGTGGCTTCAACAATGTCCTCATCAAGAGAGACTCCCCTTCTTTAGGTACCAATATTTGTGTAGCTGATCCAACACTTTCTTCCTCTATGGGTTGAACCATTTGATTTTTGCTGTCATTTCTATAACTCCTTTCTTGCTGATCCTCTTGACACTCCCAATACTTATGACCTACATACTTTTTGTATTTAAAACATTATTCTAGGAAACCACTAGTCCCCCTTCCTCTAGATGCATCTCCACGTCTGTAATATGGCCTTCTACCTCTATAACCACCTCTTGGCCGTGTTTCATGTCTTTGTCCACTACTTTCACCTTCTTCATGTGTATTCTTGTTGTCATAATCTCCTCTTCATCTCACTTTTTTACCTCTTCCCCTTGCTTTCTATGTATGCCTTCTTTCCAACTTCTCTTCAACTTTTAAGGCTTCCTAGTATGTTTATTTAACTATTTTTAAATTCAATATACTCATCTCATCTTGGATGGAAAACTTGAGACCACTCAAGTACCTTGTTACCTTCTCATCAACTTCTTCCAAATGTCCTATTCTAATTGTCAATCTATGAAAATATTATATATATTTCTTCACTAAATTCTCCTTTTGTCTAAGATTATGTAACCCCCTACACAAATGTGTATGGCAGTCTTTGGGCATGAACTTTTCCTTCATATACATCACCATCCTATCCCATGACTAGATTTTTTGCCTTACCTCTTTTCCTTCTCTCTTCTTGGATTGCATCCCACAAAAAATAATCATGTCCTCTAAACCTTGTGAATTAAAATTAAAATTTATTGGTATCATCCACCTCTTCATACTCAAAATACTTATCCATGGCTGCTATCCAATCAACCAACTCATCTACATTAAGATTGCCTTCATACATTGACACATCTAGCTTTAGTTTTGAACCCATCTTCATTATGGATTTGATAAATATTTCCTCCAATCTATCTTCTATTTATTCATCCTCCTCTACTCTAGGATCTTATTTTTCTCTATCACTATCATCTTCATCTATGACCCTTCTTCTTTGGGTTGTCTCTATGGCTACCATTCTTACTTGCATATTCCTCATCTCAATGATCATATTTACCATATTCTATTGCATTCTTTGAGTTTATGTAGGTTGTCTTTGTCTTTTTTCCATTTTTTATTATTTATCTTATCCTCTTACCATCCTTATGCTCTAATACCAAATGATTCAGAGCTTTCACAAGTTTTCCCTTTCTTATCCTTGAACAATGGAACACTTACGAACTTAAAAATAAGGAAAATAATCACCATGTAATATAAATGGATTAATATAATTAATAGAGCTTAAAATAGCTTTACCTTGATCATTATATTTCCTTATAACTCAATTCTAACCTCTTATCACTGTTTCCAATACTTCCTTTCACACTCATGCAACTTTGCTTTCCTAATTAGCCTTTCTTGTATCCCTATCTGATTGTAAATACCCTTATATAGAAAAATTACACACTATTATGACTTTAAAATGTGATATTATCCTTTACTCTATTGAAACACACCTATGTGTCAAATTTGAGGGTCTATCTCACTCCCTACATCCACTTTCTTTCTTGTAGCCTTCTAAATTAAGCATCTTTAAGCCCTTTCTCCACTCCACTTACAATAAGTCCATACTATCAAGTCCAAAATATCCTATAAATATGTTATTTAGCTAGGGCATGTTAAAATACACAAGATTACAAGTTTTTGTGAAATTTTTAGTGTTAGATTTCTTCCAATATTCAAAACCCTAGTGGGCAAGGTTTATGGAGATTGTGTAGGCTGAGGGTAGTTTAAATTAAAAATCTTGATCAGGAAATAGTTTAAAATAAAACCAATGGATGGATTAATTATGTATAAGTATAATAAAACTTTTTACTTCAATAACCTTCTCACTTTACCCCTCATATTGTTCACAACCGGGAAATCTTAGTCTTGCATCATTATATTATTTTAGCAAGAATAAGGGTTAAACAAGGTTTTATTTATTTATCACCACCTAAGGACTTCATATTTAATAAAATGGCTCTCTCTGCCTTTAAGTACCATATAAAACTTCTCTCAATCACCTTTGAATCCCAAAATATTCAATTCTACAAAAACTTAGTCCCCTTTGACTGTTTGGTCTTTTACAAATAGGGTATACAAGGTTTCAACAGTATTTTAACTTTAAATATTCCATATTAAACAATAAGGTGGTCATAACCTTCCAAAACTATAATAAACATTTGATAATATATCTAGAACCAAGAACATGTTATAATAGTAAGACATAGTATACCAAAACATTGCCTTATGTGGACTGTCAGTTTTAGTGATTGATGCCAATGACCTACCTAACATAACAACTATTGTCAATGGATATTAAAAAATTTTGCTTCCTAATATTCATGCAAGTCTTCACTCCCAAGTTTTCCACAAAACTCAATACTCAGGTTGTCAATCTTAAACAACTGTATATGTGCACAATTTGTTGATAGACTTTGACAGTCTTAATAAAAGTGACTATTATTCAACTCTCTTAGTGTTACCCTCTCTCAAACATGAGAATATAACTTGCTCATAGTCAATATTAATAAACAAAAAAACATGCACTTACCACATTGATCAACCAAGTAAGCTTTGCTCTATTTCATCCATACCAATACCACACACATAAAATTCTTGCACCATATCATAGTCTTTATTTCATCAACTTCATTATTTTTACATGTCCATTCTTTCCCCATTCCAATGGAATACACTAGTACAATAAAAAAACTAACTCTCTCCAACTACTCCAAGAAGCATAAATGAATTCTTGGGTTTTCCCACATTGAAGTCTTTGAATTTACATTACATTTTCATGAATTACATAGAAATGACCAAAGTATGACTATGCCTTAAGACTAAATAACACATTAATAACCTTAACATAGTCTCAAGACCTCTTGGACACCTCTTGGACATGTTATTACACCTTTACAACTTCATATAATGCATGGGAATCCTTCCACAAAGGTTTAAAAATTCAAATTTTCAAATAGGGGTATTTTGGAGGGAAAATCCATAATTCAAATTTTATGCAACTTTTGCTAACCTAGATCACACCTAAGACAAAATTAGGACCTAAATAACCTTTAAAAAAATATAAAAGACAAATTCAATCCAAAATTGAGTTCATTTTAGGGTCCATATAGGATGCCCCTGAATGAGCTATACATGCATTTCTAACACATTGGACCCATGGGACACTGTGAAATGTTTATTTTGTTTGCTTATGCTTCACTTTATGCACTTCCTTGTGTGTCTTGTCTTTCCTATTAAATCATTTGAATATGCTCATTCACTTGTGGCCCCCGTATCTATGTATGTTTTATTTGAAATTTACATAATGTCATTATTTTTTGTATAGACATTTGAATATGTTATTATTACTTTCATGGGCATTCTACTAAGTCATGTCATTTTGATTGTGTGGCATTTGAACATGCCCCTTGTTTGTGGTCTCTTTAGACCATTTCTTGTTGACTTAATTTTTTGTTCTCTTGTGTGTGTGCTTGTTTTCTTATTGATCTTTTATTATTACTATTTATACATTGCTTATTGATCTTACATTTTTATTATCTAGACATTTTCAAGATATTTATCATGTATCTTAAGACTACATGTGATCTCATTGGTTATTTGTGCTTCAATGATACATTTACCTATACATGTTAATTCTATATGGTACATGGTTACATTCATATATTTTACAATTGGCTTACCCTTTTAAGGTGAATTAAATCCAATTCCTATCTTTTTGTTACCTCAAATGGGGGGCATATTAGTGGGGGCATGGTTAAGAAGCATGTTCTCCAAACTTAGCATAGTTATCAAATTTAGTGGGGGCATGCTTTGGAAAAATCTTCATCACACTCATTCAGTATTTGGTACCTATATTAGTTTACAAATTTAGTGGAGAATTGTCATATGGGCATGGCTTCTATACATTCAAAAAAATTAGATCCAATGGGGGCATGCTTGGGATGTATGTTCTCTATATTTATTCATTATATGTTACTTATATCATTTCACATATTTAGTAGGGGCATGTTTTGAAAGCATGTTCTCCACGCCTATTCAGTATTCATTATCTCCAATTTACAGTGGGGGCATGTTTTGGAAACATGTTCTCCACATTGATACATATATTAATTTTCCTATTTATCCATATATTATTAGGGAATGATTTGAAATCTTGTTCTCCACACTTACATAGTTATCCAAAATAGCCAAAATACATATTTAGATGATTCAGATTCATAGTTTTTGTAGAATTATATACATTGGTACCATTGTTATACACAATTTCAATACGAGACGTATTTAAGTTACATATGCCATGAAACGTGTACCTCTTATTTTAAAATTAAAATTAATTTCATATTCTGAAACTATTACACCTATTAATACCCCACAAACTTTTATAAACCATATTGAGCCAATATATTGAAGTAGTTGTTTCACCTTTTGGTATTGCTAAGGTGATTAAATCACTTAATATTTCCAATTATGTAAGTTAGACTTTATAATCTAACCTCACTAGGTTATAAGTATCATTGGATTGTACGGTTGAGCTAATCTTAATTACCAAGTGGTAACTCACTTTTGTTTCAAAGCTCTAGCTCTCTCTCTCTCTCTCTCTCTCTCTCTCTCTCTCTCTCTCTCTCTCTCTCTCTCTCTCTCTCTCTCTCTCTCTCTCTCTCTCTCTCTCTCTCTCTCTCTCTCTCTCTCTCTCTCTTTGTGGATATATGTAATTTAAATATTTATCTATATTTATCCTAATATTAGTTTCAAATCCTTATAATGATACATCTTTTGCAAAATAACTTGTCAATAGGCGAGGCAGTTACATCGACACATAATTTTACTCCTAGAACTTGTTTTTTCAATTTCAATCAATTTCAATTATTTTTAACACAGATTATATGCACTAATTTTATACTATAACATGCTCTTGGTTGAAAGTCACTCATTAGAAAAATAATCAAATTCAAATCAATCAAAGACAAGGTGTGTATACACACCTAGTGTCACATCTTGATTTCTCTCTAAGCTAAAAACTTGTTTGATCCATGGATTATCTTGGTCTATAGTTGATTAACTAATGTTTTATTAATATTTATGTTCTATATTGATAATGGGTCAGCTATGTGTTGCTTAAT
Source organism: Torreya grandis (assembly GCA_037957365.1). Classification (NCBI taxonomy): domain Eukaryota; kingdom Viridiplantae; phylum Streptophyta; class Pinopsida; order Cupressales; family Taxaceae; genus Torreya; species Torreya grandis. The sequence goes on along the minus strand of JARHVA010007250.1, from coordinate 93,752 downwards.
TTACATGATTGGTTTTTTATGAGTTTGCAGTAATTCTACATTATGTGCATTATGATCATATTTGTTAATTATACAACATTATTTTTATGGATATAATGATGTTTTGGGATAATTACCTTTATTATTGTGAGTTGGACGCAAGATAGATCCATACTTCAGAGTGTGATAGAGTGAAATCATCATCGAATAGGGTGGTTTAGATAAAGATGTTGGGGGATGATAGAGAGTGAAACCATAAACCCGTGCACACACCACATTAGTATTTCATGTGGTGTGAATAATTATTTGAGTAGATAGCTGTAGTATGCTTTGTTTTATATTTTATTATCTGTTATGATATTTTATGTTTTTAGATTATTTTATGAGATTACTTTAATTCACTAATATAAAGTGTGTTGATGTTATTAGTTAGTTGATTTGATAAATCTATGCATAACTAGTTTAACATAATTTACTACGGTGTTATATATAGTTAAATATTTGATTACAATTTCTTGATTGGATTCTTTGTTAGAAATAATTGATATATGCTATTACATAATTAATTAAATTTATTTGTGACGATTTAGATTTAAAATATTACTACTATCAATGTTAATAGTAATATAATCCTATAAATGACTTAATGAATAAAAAGCTCTTTATTATGTATTAATGAATGATTTCAGCATGGTGAAATGATATTTGTATTTTGACTTTATAATATTGGGAAATAAACATAACATAATTCATGGGATTATAGAATATTATCATTGTGAAACTATTATACAAACGTTATTGTGTTTATCCAAATTGTATGCTAAAGCCTATGGTTATTGTTTAAACCTAGAGGGTTAGCTAAAAGTTTAATGTTAAATGCATAGTGTTTACTTGTGGATGAATTGGTGACAATTAACAATAGTCTTTTAAATACATATTTGTATTAGCCATGTTATCTAGTCATTATGATTTTTGATTATTCAATAGTCGACGTTGAATAGAAAGATAATGATTAATCGACTAAGTCAATGGTTGGCATTGCATGAATAACAAAGTGATTAATGTGACTTTTTATTTTGTCAAATTATGAAGTCGATGTCGGAATTGTTTAAGTCAATGGAATGCATATTTTTTAAATGATTGTTTTAATCACTTAAAGGAAGTTTTGAGATTATTAGAGTTTATAATCACTCGTTGACTCTATGTTAACCATCATTCTTGTAGAAATAATGATGGGAGTTTGGTTATGGACTGCATGAGAATGGTGGTAGATTGTAGCTTAGTGGGGATTCTATCGAGATATTTTTGCATGCATATTTTTAAGTTTTGTTTATCGTTAATGGAGGAGAGTAAGGCTATGGAGAAGAATAAAATAAAGGATAAGAAGGCTATGAGGCATGGCATATGGAAATGAGGACACTCAGCTTCCTTGGCATAATTATCTAGTTGGTTTTGTACTTAAAAATCTTGTGTGTAATGACTGATGGATTTTGAATTGAAATGGTTATTGGATTTTCATTTGTTTGAAATGTTATGGAAAATTATAGGGTTTTATGTAGGGCCGTGTGAAGGCTCGACCTCTTCAAAACCATACATCTAACCTAGGGTAACCTAGGGGTATTAGGTAGAGCTATAATAATTACCATGGTTATTTAGGCTAAAATGAAGCTTTGTCTTAAACTCATTTTCAATTCAAAAATATTTGTTCAATCATGGAATGATTAATTCTTGATGGGTATATTTGATTTGGCTCGAACTAGTTTTATTATTGAGCCAGTTTGATATATATTCATTAAGGTATTTTATAAAATAAATTAAAATTCTGGACTTTTATGAGGGCTCGACTATGTCAACCTATTTGGAATACACACACACATATATGTATTTATGCATGTATTGGATTTGAACTAATGATATATATGTATGTGTGTGTGTGTGTGTGTACACACACACACACACACACACACACACACACACACACACACACACACACACACACACACACACACACACACACACACACACACATATATCATTAGTTCAAATCCAATACATGCATAAATACATATATGTGTGTGTGTATTCCAAATAGGTTGACATAGTCGAGCCCTCATAAAAGTCCAGAATTTTAATTTATTTTATTAAATACCTTAATGAATAAAAAAAACACACACACACACACACACACACTCTAGTAATATAGAAATTAGAGGCTTTCAAAAGAAATCGTATGTGTTAAATATAAACTTTTGTTAGGGTACATGTATAGATGAATTCGAGGTTTTGATTTTGAATGAAATTTTCTTTCTTTAGTTTTCAAACAAATTATATGCATTTTAAACCTAGAACATATTATTCATATTTGGCTCTATTTTAGATGTTGTAACATGCATACTTATTCATATATGGTTTTGGGAATAATACACTTTAATCCATAACAACAAAACCTAGGTACAGGTAGGTGAATGAATAAACTATAGTTTGTACACTCAAATTTTTGCATAGATATATACATGAAGGTGTTAAATTTGATATGGTAGAGTTAACATTCCATTGTATTGATTATATATAAACCATGCATATGTATAGTTATGACTATATATTATTTCTTTTTCGGATTTGTCTATGGTTTGAGTAAGGGTCTAGCATAGTTGGTGAAAGACCAGGTATATATATATATATATATATATATATATATATATATATATATATATATATATATATATATATATAATTTGCTTGAATAGGTTTGTGTTTAGTTTGAGTTATTATAATAGAATTCCCAACATGGGTATAGTCGACTAAGTGTATGTATTTGATCATATGCATTTAATTTAAATAAATTGAATTGAGATATTTGATTAAAATTATTTGGTATAAATGGTTGGTTATGTGTATAGTGTGAATCACATGAAATTATGTGTGTTTTTAGTTATACAAGTATATGGTTATTTATCTAGTTTATAAAAGGAGTTATGGGGATATTTTATTAACTAAATGTATACATTATATAGAAAAAATACTCCAAGTCATTAGAGAGTGAATGTCTTCTTATAATATATCGAATACAATAAAGTATGTGTACTATTTTGAAAATGAATTTGAGAGTTATAAATATATACATATACATGGTATAAAATACATGGTTATCGACTATGTTATAAATATGTATATAGTTTCATAGTTGTGTTATGTTTGAAAATATTATTACCATAAAAATGTGAATGTGGTGCTCGTATATATTTTAATGTTGTATGAAAGCATTAAAATAATGTATTTAAGAGTTTTGTGAATATAAAGCATTTTATGATGTTTTGGACTAGCTTTTGTTGTATGTGGAATATGAACAATTAAATAAGCCTGTGATATAATGTTGTTTTGGGGATGAAATAACATTATAAGTTGATTTATTATTTAAGTAATTAGTAGTCTAGATAAATCATTACCTATATGGTATGTTATATTGAGGACTATTTTTTATTTTGTTTATTATTCTGTAATAAACTAGATGTTATGGATTCATTGCATTACATTTGACAAACTAAATGAATGTATTTGATATTTATATACTTATCCTATCTTTATTAGGTAAAGGGAAATGGTTTGAATGAATCTATTAGTTTTCATATTATTATATATTTTTAACCAAATCTCGTATTCATGATTCTAAATAAGTAGTGGACAAATTCCACTAGATTAATTAATCTTATAAATGTAAGATGAAGTGTAATCTGATTGAGTTGTATGTATGAAATTGATTGATCTTAGAGATCATTAATTATTGAAATCTTTAGATAAAGTAATGTTTTAATTAAACATTGTCACTTCATATGTTGATATAGTTTTCATATTTGTGCGATATCATCTTAGAAAAAAATTATTTATGATACACATTATGTATTAGATATCTAAAACACATAAATTTTAGTTTGTCACTCTAAATTATTGAACCATCATTATCTACCCAACCATGAAGGGAGGGTGATCCCCTTGTTGAGAGATAGTGCATGATATTTATGGTTTGTGTTTGGTGTAGAAAAGCACTTGGATGATGCTCTCCCTCCCAACTAGAGTAATACACTAGAGACTACACTTGATATTAAAAATTGATACTTGAGTCATGGAGACTCATGCTTCATCGATCTTTGTATCATGTTTTATTATTTGATATATTATTTATTATAGAAAATTATAATATTTAGTCATTGTACTTTTATAGTAGTGATTGTAATTTTGTATCAGTCGTGGATAAATTTATACTATTTCATTAATGATTTAGATGAAGTATTTATTATTTATTCAAGATTATTCATGATTTTTATATCTATTCATGGTGATCTTTAGTTAAGTGGATTATCTATAAACCTAATGGTTAACCAAATGAATATAGTTAGTTAAAGATCACTAATTAGATTTCTTGTGGTAAAATCTATATGATGAATATGTGTGATTATTTTAAAAAGTAATTACTATATTATGATAAAACTTAGTGGGATTGTTACATTGTAGTATTAGAGATGAGGCTTAAAATATAAGACTTAATGTGTCTGCTAATGTAAACTTATTCTCCTGATAAGTAGAAAGAATAATGGTGCACTCTAGAGTAGGAAATGATGGTACTTGGAATACCAAACCCCCTTTAAATCCAAACCAATTTGCTAGTGATCAAGATGTAAATTTGGACCAAATATTCATGAGCATGAAAGGGACTAGGGACTGAATCATGGCACTAAAATAGGAAGTGTATGGCCATGAATAATAAAATGCTCAGGGGGAACCTGAAGAGCATCCTGATGAGTAAGAACATCTCCAAGAGAAAAGGCAAGATGAAGTGCCACAAGATGACAGAGCTTGAGTAGTTGCAGAGTTGAAAAGGGATATAAAAAGGTAAATCCACCCAAGTTTGATGGAACTATATTGGGAGACCGATCTGAAGTGTGGCTGATAGAAATGGAGAAATATTTTGAGATTCAAAATTATTCTGAAGTCATGAAAGTAGTCTAGGGAGGTTATTAGATTTTTGGTGAATTAAAAAATTGGTGGGCAAACAAGAAGCTTGAGATGAACTTCAACTCAACCACCACCACTTGGAAATAATTTGTGATATTTTTTAGGGCATGATGACTCCTACAGTTATACTTTGATCAAAATTTTATAGATTTTTAGAATCTTAAGCAAGGGGCTTTATCAGTGAATGAATATTTGGAGTAATTCACAAATATTATTATGTACCTCAATATCAAGTGGATGAGGGGTTTAGAATTAATAAATATATCATGTAATTAAAACCCCAAATTGGTTGTGAAGTAGATGTGCATGGTCCATATACCATATATTAGGTCTTTGAAAAGGTGGTCAACTAGGAAAAAAAACTTAAATCTCTTGCCCTAGTTAGAGATAAGTTTAAAAAGAGGTTTGGATGTTCAAAACCAACTTTCAAGAATAAAATCTAGAATTAAAATAGTAGAGACTCCAAAATTTAGTTCAATAATTATAATGCCAAGTTGAATAGTGGTTCAGGAAATAGGAAACTTGGTAATGGTTTCAAGGAAAAACAACAACCTAATAAGAAAGGACCAGTTGGAGGTGACTTCGTATGTGGAGGTAACCATTTTTATTGAGAATGTCCTTGGGATAAGTCAAAAAACAAAGGTTCTTCTTCTCAACAAGGTACATTCTAATAATAAATTCATGCAACTGTTGACAATCATCATGCTGAGTATCAAGATTTACCCATAGAACTATCATGTATTTTATTCAATCATCTATTTTCTATTTTGATTGACATGAGAGCTATAAAATGTTTCATTTCTCCTAGAATTCTTAGTAAATTATCTATAAAATCTAGAGTTATGGCAAATGCATGGTCAGTACAATATGAGAATGAGTCAAAGGTCAAAGTTGATAAGTGTTTAGTTAAAGTGGAGATTAGGTTGCTTGAATTCACTATAGTAGTGGATATTTTTGTTGCACCTTTGGGATCATATGATGCAATCCTAGGATTTAATTGGTTTGCAAATCATAAATCCAAGGTTGATTGTTATGTGAAGAAATTTTATTGTCAAGATGATTTCAAAAATTAGACACAACTTCAAAGTGGGAAAAAAGAGTTGAAGATAAGGCATATTTTTGTAATTCAACTCAAGAAATCTCGAAGTAAGGGATGTCAAGAATTTATCATTAAGATAAATGATATAGAGGAATATAAGGAACCATCCATCAAATATTATCCTTTTTTAAAGAACTTTCATGATGTAATTCCAAAAGAATTACCAAGATTACCACCCAAGTGTGAGCTTGATTTATTGATTGATATCATACCTAGATCAAAACCATAGTCTAAATTGTTGTACAAAATTAAAACCACCTAATTGGCTGAGTTAAAGACATAACTTAATGATTTATTGTCAAAAGTGCTAATTTGACCAAGTGTGTCACCATGGGGTGCACTAATTGTCTTCATTAAGAATAAGAATAGTACTCTTCACCTATATAAAGATTACAAGATGATGAATAAAGAAATGATAAAGAATATATATCCATTACCATGCATTGATGATATTTTTAATCAAATGTGAGGGGAAACCATATTTTATAAGATTGATCTTAGAGCAGGGTATTACCAGTTGAAGATTCATGAAGAGGATATTTTGAAAATAGCTTTCAGAACTTGATATGGGGACTATGAGTTCATAGTGTTACCATTTGGATTGACAAATGCCCCAACAACATTTATGAATATTATGAATAATGTGTTCAGATTTTACTTGGATCATTTTTTTTGGTCTCTCTAGATGACATCCTCATTTATTTCAAGGATGAAGAAGAGCACTTGCAACATCTGGAACTAGTTTTGTAGTGTTTTCAAAATCACAAATTTTATGACAAGTTGTCTTAAGTGTTCATTTTTTTTCAAAATAAATTGTAATACCTAAGACATATTATCTTTACATATGGTATTTCAATGGATTTAGAAAAGATTAAAAGCCATAATGGAGTGGTTTACAACAAATAATGTGCATGAGGTAAGGAGTTTCATGAGACTATCAAGCTATTATAAGAAATTCATTCCAAAATTCTCTAAGATAGCTAATCCAATTACCTCTCTTCAATTGAAGAACCAAAGTTTTGTCTAGTTAGACATGTGTGAGACAACCTTTCAAGAACTGAGAAGGAGGTTTACTTTAGCACTAGTGCTAAGAGTTCTCAATCCTAATGGTCAATTATTAGTGACCACTGATACATTTGGGGATAGACTTGGAGGAGTTATTATACAGAATGGATTAGTCATACCCTATGAGTCTAAAAAATTGAAGCCATATGAGGCTAATCATGCCCCTCGTGACCTAGAACTTAGGGCATTTGTGCATGTTTTACAATTTTGGAGGCATTATTTGTTTAAAAAATTATTTGGGCTTAATATTGATAACTTAGGACTCAAGTATATCTTCACCCAATCAAACCTGAATGCTCGTCAAAGATGATGGTTAGATTTTTTATCTAATTATGTTTTCAATATTAATTATATCAAAGGCAAGGAGAAGAGAGTAGTTGATGATCTAAGATATATAAGGTACATAGTAGTCATGGCTACTATCAGGAGTACTATTCAAGATCAAGTAATCAAATTCTTCGTAGGAGATGAATTCTATGATCAGGTTAAGAAAGCATTGTCTAATAATGCTCATAATCTTAGGTATAATAAATTCAAGATAGAGAGTGATGGTATTTTATGGTAAAATAATAAGATGTATGTGCTTGATCGAGAAAATATGAGGAGCATAGTGCTAAAGGAATTGCACAATGCCCCATATTCAGGACATCCAAGAGTAACCAACCTCATGGCTGAGCTTAGACCACTCTATTTTTGGAAAGGAATCAAGAGAGATATAATGGATGTTATGTCTCATTGTCTATAATGTTATCATGTGAAAGCTGAACATGTGTATCTAATTGGATTGCTCTATCCATATGATACTATAATGGAATTGGTAGGTGATTAGCTACATGGACTTCATCCAAGGGTTGTCATTATCATAGAACCACCATGACATGATCTTTGTTATAGTTGAGAAACTAACCAAGGTATCCCACTTCATACTAAGGTATTGATAGATGATGCACCTATGCTTGTAAAGACATTTGTAAAGGAAGTGTATCAATTACATGGTTTTCCAGAGAATATAATTGTAGATTGATATCTGATGATAACTTCTAATTTTTGGTTGACTATAAATTTATCTCTGGGTACATAGTTGAACTTCAACATTGCTTATCACCTACAAATTGATGGAAAGATAGAGTGAGTTAACTAGGTTTTATAAGATCTCCTTCATATGTATTGCATGGATCAACAATATAAGTGGGAAGAGTACCTTTCATTGGGTGAGTTTGCTTACAAAAACTCACACCAATCAACATTTAAGATGGCTTTGTTTAAGACATTGTACAGAATGAGGTGTACACCATTAATCAGTTGGGATAGGTTAGAAGATAGGGTAGTCTTTGGATCTAAGATGATTTTATAAATGGAACAACAAGTCAGAGCAATCTGGTAGAGGTTGGTTGAGGCCAATAATAGATAGAAAATTTATGTTGATCTGAAGAGAATAGATAGGTAGTTTTTTATAGGTGATAAAGTTTTTCTCTAGGTTAAACCTCAAAAATTCTTGATTAAATTTGGGAAATCTATAAAACTTTCATCGAGATATATGAGACCCTTCAAGGTTTTGTATATAGTCAATCCTATAGCATATAGGCTTGCATTGCCATTAGCTCTAGCTCTTTTGCATAATGTCTTCCATGTGTCTTATCTTAAAAAGTATGTTTTTTATCCTTCACACATGTTGGATTGGTATTCTTTCAAGTTATAGACCCTAGGGTCATCATGGTAGAACCAATTAGAATAATTAACATTCCTAAACTTAGTTTGCGTAATAGTGAGGTGTCATAGTGCAAGGTCTAGTGGGACCAATATTATAAAAATAGCACCACTTGGGAGAACTATGATGAGTTTTATAAGTTGTTTCCACATTTGTTTTCTTGATTTTATACTAAATATTATATTATTTCCTACTGAATAATATTTTAAATTCTAAATTATATTTAAATTGATATCATCAAGATGATGACTAGCTTTACAGGGAAGGATGTGACATCCTGATTTCTTTCTAAGATGAAAAACTTGTTTGATCTATGGATTATGCTAGTTTATAGTTGATAAACTAATGTTTGATTAAGATTTATGTCATATACTAATTATGGGATAGTTATGGGTTGTTTAATTTACATGATTGGTTTGCTATGAGTTAGTAGTAGTTTTACATTATATACATTATGATCATGTTTGTTAATTATACAACATTATTTTTATAGATATAATGATGTTTTGGGATAACTACCATCATTGTTTTGAGGTGGATGTAGAATGGATCCATCCCTTAGAGTGTGATGGAGGGAGAGCATCATTGAAGAGAGTGGTTTAGATGGAGATATTAGGAGATGATAGAGAATGAAACTAGAAAACCATGCACACACCACACTACTATTTCATGTTGTGTGATTAATTATTTGTGTAGACATTAGAAAACCACACCATAAGGCTCTAAGTGTCTTATTAATTTCATTGGCCCCCTTTGCCCCCCTTGGGTTAGTATATCCTTAAAAACACCCATTCTTTACCCCTTTTGCCTAATTTAATTAAGGTAATTAAATTAAATAAGCTATTTACACCTCTCCACCTAAACCCATGGCTAAATGATTGACACCTATCTTAGTGACTATTTTACACCTAGAAATTTATTGCCCTAACCCCCTAGACTTTTTACTCATGCATCCCAATGACACCTTTAATAACCTTGGACCAATTTCATTAGTCTTAACAACCAACCTTAAGTACAAACAAATATTTTTTGTAAGTTTGGACTTATTCTCCATAATGATCACCTGTTATCCCTCAATCGATGCCAGTTAAATAGGACTGACAGCAGTTACTTATTTTAACCCAATTACCCTTATTCATGGGTTAAATCATAGAGTTTGAATGACATAGGTTGAATCACGAAAGATGAAGTTAGAATCATTTAGAGCAAACAAATAACAAACCAAAGTTGAACTAGAACCAGATTAGAGACATCAAAGTTCCTCAACAACTCACCATGAATAATTCAAGTACCTTTACTCTGCATGCACTTCTCTAAAATTCTAAGTAGCTTGCACTGAACCACAAAATATCTTCAAGTCAGATACTACCAAGCTAAGTATCATGTAATTATTTCAGTTTGATATTCAATTTTAATATTTTATGCTTGTATTTACTCCTAATCTCTCTCAACACTCCTTTTGTGCTAAAGTTCTACAACTCCAAGTACTCCACCTCCCACCAAAGCACCCACTAACCAAACTCAGCTATCTAAGTGCCAACACCCTGAGTTTGATATCTCTGAGGCTATATTCTATCTTCACAACCAATATCTAACCCTCAACTAGCCTATACAACCCTTCTACCATTAGTCCAAAGTCCCATTTATGCCCAAAGCCATACTATAAAAAACCCATAGTGATTAGCCTTGGTCCTACTTGCCCTGTATCAGTCATCCTTGACCTACATTGATCATATCTTGATTGTCACCAATTACTAGTGATTGGCCTCAATCACTATGTCAACTTATTTTACCCAAAATAGCAAGTTAAAACCACCTCCAAACCTTAACCAAAAACCCTATTTCTTAGTTCTTATCACCACATAGAGCCAAAAACAACAACCCAAACTTGACTTAGAATTTTAGCATGTCTTGTTAATGTTATTTATTTATTTGAAAGAATTTATGTCATTTTGGCTAAGTACCTTCATTACTTCCTGATACCTCTCTTATCAAAACCTTTTGTTAATATTGACTTGTTTAAAGAGTGGATTGAAAGCCTCTAAGAAAGTCTAATACTTCTTGGATCTAGGTTTCTCTAGGCAATCCACCCACCTATCTCAATAACACACCTTTTTCTATTTTATCTTATTAAAAGTCATCCTCCCAAGCCAAAGAGGATTTCTTGACAATCAACTAGATCATGAGTGCATAATGAAACTAGGTTCTTCCAAAACACACCCTCTTTTAATTTTTTTTTACTTTTCTTCTTAAAAAATGAAAATAAAACAAAAAAATAGTGAAACATTCTAGCACATCTAGTGGAAACCTAAAGCTTTACTTGGTTTCTTAGTTGTTTAGTACATTTAGTTGCATTAGTGAAATTTTCATCCTTTACAAATTTCATTTCTAAAAATTAAACGTTCTTTCTTTCCTTTCTTTATTGAAAGTCTTAGTTTTAGTTCTTCTTTTAGAAAGCAAGTTTTAATCTTCTTTGCATTCTTAGAAAAGGTTAAAATTTTCAATTTTTTTCCTTCATATCTAAAAATAAAAAAGCACTCATCCTAGGATTAGAAATTCCATCTTTGCACCACATTTAGGTGCATCATAGTTATTCTTGTACTCTTTGAAAATAAATATTTTTTTTCCTTTGGGTTTAAAAATAACTTGCATCCATTACCTGCTTGCTTGGTTAGATCACCTAGCTTAAAATTAAATGGTGAAATTAATCATAGCATATCACTTCTATCACACACACAAGACTAAACCACTCACATAATTCATACATCAAACACTAACATAAATCCTGACTAGGATTTCACCACCTAGCGGTAAACCTTTCTCTTGTCTATCCCACTTGGAATTCATTACCAAGGGGAGAAACCAAAACTCAGTTCTCTAATTGAGTATAATCTCTATCAATTTGGTATATCCTAGCTAACCACCTAACACCCTTATCATTATGGTGTGTGAATTGAGGGGTTAGGCCCCAATATCAAGCCATGTACCAATTCTAATACAAATTTTTGAGATCCTTAAACTACCCAAAACCATATTTAAACTTATTCTTCTAGTTCCCATTCTACAAGCCAAGTGGAGTCTCATAAATTCTAATTTAAGGCATAAACCACAAGTGAGATAAAAAGAATCTTTTGTATTTAAACATCCCTTACTGTGTGTTTTATCTTTTTGACTTTTTCTTATCTTCTCCATGTTTTAGTTTTGAAGAATCGAACCCCCCTTGGAAACCTTCCACCATCTTACCTTCATCCACCCCATCTCCATTGCCTTGTTTAATGCCCCCCCCACCCCCATATTTTTCAAGGAGATCCTAACTTTTTTAGACTCCTATAAAATAACCCTCTTTCCTTAGAATTTTACCTTGCATCACAAGCCACTTATGCTCCCAACCTTACCTACAATCAACCCAACCTTGCCTATAACCAACCCAACCTCACCTACAACTAACCCCACCTTACCTATAATCAATAAAATCTCAACTACAACCAATGAATAACCTCTCAATACCTATTTGACCATTATCATAACCCATATCAACTACAACTATCTCAAAATCACCAATCTTTGGACTACTTATCCCAACCATCATATCAACTACCTCAATCTCATCAAACTTTAGACTACCTACCTCAAACATCATATCAATTACCTAAACCCACTTTGGGGAAACCCTCTTTATCTCAAAACCAAGACTTGGTCTATCCCCTTAGTCATCCAACCAACAACTATCAATCCAACCTATCAAATCAACCTACCTTATCAAATTTATTCAACCAACCAACCTCATCAAATCAAACCAACAACTATCAACAAAACTTTTCAACCTTACCAATTTTATCAAACCTACCAAACCTATCAAATCAATTAAACTTATCAATTCAATACAACTTAATCAACCAACCAACTTTATTAAACCAATAAATTAGCGTGCAATCTTAAGAGCCATTAGTGCACCCTCTTCCTAGGTAGTACACCCTACTGGGGGAATCATATGCTTCAATCTTGGACAAAATTTTAAGGCCTTTTTTATTAGACTTCCTCAAATCAAACCCATCAATAATTATCTTCCAAAACCAATTTGGTTTATAGAGAATGATTTTTCACTTATCATCACATAAATGGACATGTGGTAGATATATTTAATTCTTTTAAGACATTTTTCCAAAACCTTGTCCATCAAAATGTGGTTCCAAAGGATAGTCTTCATGTTCCCCCCAACCTAGCCTTAAATGTCTTCATACAATCAATCATTAAACCTCTTCCTACACCCATTGTTGAGCAAACCAATAATCAAAACTATCAAAATAATGAGGTCCATGCCTTAGATTTGGTCCTTAGTGAACCTATAACTAAGGAAACTATAATAAAAACCTCAACCTTTAACAATCCACTTGTTGACCAAGTACAACCTTTCCAACTTTCTTTTGAAATAATCAATAAGGAAGAATCAACCTTAACCAATCCACTTGTTAACCAAGTGGAACCTTTTCAAATTTCCTTCAAAACTACAATTAAGGAAACTACTTCACCTATTCACCTTCCCCTTGTAGTGGATCTAACTCAAACTAACCTACCTCTTTCACTTCCCATTTTAGTGGAACTAATCAAAACTACCTCACCCATCCACCTTTCACCTTTAATGGAACAACGTACCTCAACTACAATAAATCCAACCTCACCTATAACCAGCCCAACCTTGCCCATAACTAATACAACCTTGCCTACAACCATCCTAACCTTACCTACAACCAACCCAATCTCACATAAAACCCACCCAACCTAAACTACAACCAAGTCAATATAATTACTCTATAATTTACTCATGTTCATATACCTAATAACATTATCTTTGGTTTGATTCCCTTTAGAATAAGGTCAAATATTTGTCATCTTACCTCACCCAACAAACCAGAAAAATAAGCAAACCAAACCAACAAACCAAATTAACCACTTATCTTACCTTCCTCAACCAATCAAACCAACCTCTAAATCAAATCAATTAATTACAATCAACCCAAATTTTGATCCAACTCCAACCAACTTGTCTATAAAGCCAAACCAAATTCAACCCTTCATTCAAGATTTATTAAACAAAAATATTGATCACCTTTTTAGCCAAGCCACCCATACCACATCATCAAGCTCAATTAGGACTCCCAAGCTTCTTAAACCATTTCTTAATACCACACCAAATATCCCTTATTGGTACAATCAAACGTTCTTGTCCAACTAATATTTAATCCAAAATTATGTTACCAACATCATTATTAGATCCCAAACCCACAAAATTCCAATCCAATAGTGTTTCCATCACCCTCTCATCATAGAGGAAATCCCACCTAAAACACTACCTACAACTTAAACTATGCTCCAACTAACAACTAAAAAACTAAAAATCCTTGGGAGGTAAATGAAGTTATCTTCATCCATCCTAAACCCTCTTAACTAACTAACATCTTCACCTAAGAGCTTTTTTTTCCTTAAACATTCATGGAAAGAGAATCTAGGGGAAATTTCTCTCCAAATGATTCAACCATTTGTTAGCCTAAAACCTCCCTTTAAGCAATAACCCAAAACTTCACCCAAAACTCAACCTTAACCTCTTGACTACCAACCTACACCTTTGCCTAAACCAAAACCTATGTTTATGAGCATTAACCAATGACCAAACCAACCCTTAGCACTTATGCCTAACCTACACTTACACCTACACCTAGCCTATCACCTAACCAGCCTTAAACAAACCTTGTGCTTAAGAATCCTTTTATCAAAACTCAAGAAACCTCCAACTTAAACCATACCCTTAGACCTCTTGTGCCTTTAACCTCGATTGATACCGATCTTTGTAGAACAACATTGATCAACTCCTGACCGACATTGGTCACTATCATAACTAGAATCTAGCTTGAAACCTTTCCTTATCACCCAAACAAACCCAACAAACAAGCAAACCAAAAACCAAACCATAACCAAACACCATCCAGCCTAAACCAAAGCCTAAAAACCATCACCTAACTAACTTTGTGGATACAAATGGCATAATTTTATCTCATTGCTCCTCATTAAATTTTGTCCATATAAAACCTTTTCCACATCTAATCAAGTGTCATAAAGGTATCTAGGTGACATCTTGACTCCTGATTTAGCTTAAACCATTTTTTTCATAAGTGTGGTTTTGGGGCATATCATAACCTGATCCCCTCAATTCTTTGCATTCATGTCTATTATTTTATTAAACTAAGTTATAAATCATCTTATGTCTAACTTAATCTCATCCCTTATTTTCAAACCCCTTCATCTCCTTATTTTTAAGGATAATTGATTAAATATAGGATCATGTGATTATCCGTAATAACCTTAACCTAATCCTAAGCATGAGAACCATGGCTCTACTCATGGCATGATTTTCATGAATATTTTTCATCCTTTATAAGATGGATCCCCATGGTCATTTCACTTAAACCTATTTTACCCATCATTAACCTTCTTGTGATATTGTTTTGCCTCCATAAAGGTAAGACTTTAATCCTATATAGAATATTTCATGCCTAAAACATTCATAAAAATCAATTTGGGATAGTAAAATATAACTTGGGTCAAAGATCTAAAGTTTGCAGACTACTCCCTTAAAAGATAGCTATGAAAAAAACTCAAATTGATAAAAAGGTATACTCCTCCCTTGAAGGATATCTATCAACATACACAAATCTAAATCCTAGACCACTCCCTTAAAGGATGGCTACGTCAAAATTTTGTCAAGCAAGAAATCACTTAAAAGATTATTGCATTGATCATATTACCAAACCCATCAAACAAAAACATCAAAAATACCTAAATTTAAATATCAAAACAAAAACAATCTCAAGCAAAGAAAAAGTAGACTTCCCACATTGATCAATCTATACTTCATTTAAGGCATGGAATTTGCCTATAATGATTCCTAAGTCACCTACAGAAGGGGTAGTCCATCCCCACAAGAAGGTTACACTACTATCCATTCACCTTTTACTACTATCCACCTCCTTTCTTACCTTCCAAAATCAAGGGATTTTGAAATTACTTGACACTACGCGATCAACTTACTTATTTGAACAAATGAACTAATAATAATGCAAAACATGAAAGGGGATTATGTTCATAAGCTAACCCATTTTACTATAATGGTATTTGTCAATCAGAGCATTTAATCTCCTCCTTCTACTTTCTTGACTCCTTGTTGAAAAGGCATGTGTCTTCATTTTTGAGTCATTGAAAAACTCAACTACCAAATTTTCACCCTTTCACCAAACAATGGGTCTCATTTTACCAAACCATGTGGTACACCAAATTGGATAGCTAATTTAATCACCACCAACCCAAACCTTTTCAAAGCAACCACATTACCACAACTATCAATATATGGAAGAATAATTTGTTCTCCACTAACCAACTAACCTCAACATTGGTCATTTTGGGCCACCATTCACACTTTTTGTGACCACACCTTGCCTTGGTCATTTTGATTACATACCTACCTGTCCATACTTGATGAACATATGCTACTTTTATGCATAACCATTTAGGTGCATTAAAACATGACCTTTTATGGTCTTGACACCTATGACCATTTTGTCTTCTCAAGATCACATCCTACTTTTGAATCCTATGAACACATCAACCTTGTCTAAGAGACTTGAGTTTATAGGTGATAACCCAACATGCACACACTGTTACTATAACCAGTTATCCTAACACTTGTATTTCTAGCACCAACCCTATTTTACAACCTACCTCAACTATAATATCCTAGTCTATGCACGATCTATGATATCACCCTTAGTCACATTCATTTTACCCATTCATACCTTTTGAACATATCCCTTTCAGACACCTTAGAATACCATCACTTATGGTTTTGACACTTATACCCTATTTCATTTTTGTAAGATCACCCTAATTTTGCCCCTGTGAGCATAGACACCTTAGCACATAGACTTTTATTTATAAGTGCACTCATATCCATTACACCTAATGTGGTGACCTAGTTCACTTATCACTCATCCTCCTCATTATTTCCTTATTTGCCACTTTGTACCATCCTCCTTACTTTGCCACTCATATACTAGTTTTTCAAACCTGGACTTGACTCCATTTTCACCTCATCAATTATTAGTTTGAGGGGGAACACATCCTCTCATATTTAGGGAATCCAACCTCCCACAAACCATCCATTATTGTTTTATAGCTTGCTAATACAAATTGTAAAACAAAAAATGGAAAAATGTAGACATTAAAAAACTACACCACATGGTTCTAAGTGTCACATTAATCCCCTTAGCCCCTTTTAGCCCCCTTAGGTTAGGATATTATTAAAAATCCATAAAAACACCCATTATTTACCCCTTTTGGCTAATTTAATTAAGTTAATTGAATTAAATAATCTATTTACACCTCCCCACCTAAGCCCATGGCTAAATGATTGACACCTAGCCTAAGGACTATTTCCCACCTAGACATTTATTTCCCTAACCCCCTAGACCTATTCTTCATGCATCCCAATGATGCCTTTATTAACCTTGAATCATTTTTATTACTCTTAAGAACCAAATTTAAGTAAAAAACACCTATTTTTTGGCAAGTTTGGACTTATTTTCCATAATCATCATTGGTCACTCCTCGATCGATGCTAGTTGACCAGGACCGACATCGATTACTTAATGTAACCCAATGACCCTTACTCAAGGGTTGAATCATAGAGGTTAAATCATAGAGGATGGATTTGGAATAATTTAGAGTAAACAAATGATGAACCAGAGTTAAACTAAAACTAGGCTAGAGACATCAAAGTTCCTCAGCAACTCACTATGAAGAGTTCAAGTACCATTACTCTACCTACACTGCTCTAGGATTCCATGTAATTTACACCCAACCTCAAAATTTATTCAAGATAGAAAATACCAAGCTAAGTATCAAGTACTTATTTTAGTTTTATATTTAGTTTTTAGTATTATATACTTACATCTACTCCTAATTTCTCTCCATACTCCTTTTGTGTTGAAGCTCTACAACTCCAAGAACTATACCTCCCACTAAAGCACCCACTAACCAAACTCAACCATCTGAGTGCCAACACCTTGAGTTTAATATCTTTGAGGCTATTTTTTATCTTGATGACCAATATCTAACCCTCAACTAGCCTGTACAACCCTTTTTCAATTATCCCAAAGTCTTATTTTTACCCAAAACCAAACTACCAAAAACCCACAATGACCAACCTTGGTCATACTCGACCAACATCGATCATCCTTGATCAACGTCAATCATATCTTTACCATCATCGGTTACTAGTGACTGGCCTCAATCACTATGTCAACTTATTTTACCCAAAATAACAAGTTAAAACCACTTCCAAACCTCAACCAAAAACCCTATTTCTTAGTCCTTGTCACCACAAAGCCAAAAAAACAACCCAAACCCAACTTTAGCATTTTAGCATGTCTTGTTAATTTTATTTTATTAATATTAATTATTTATTTGAAAGCATTTATGTCATTTTGATTAAGTACTTTCATTACTTCATGCTACCTCTCATATCAACACCTTTTGTTAACATTAATTTTTTTAAAGAGTGGATTGATAGCCTCCAAAGAAGTCTAATACTTCTTAGATCTAAATTTCGCTAGGAAATCCACCCACCTATCTCACTAACACACCCTTTTCTAGTTTCTCTTATTGCATGTCTTCCTCCCAAGCCAAAGAGAAGTTCTTCACAATTGACTAGATTATGAGCATACAACAAAACCAAGTTCTTCCAAACCACACCCTCTTTTAAATTTTTTACTTGTTTTCTAAAAAAAGAAAATAAAGAAAAAAAACTATGAAATAATTTGAATAGATAGTTGTAGTAATATTTGTTTTCTATTTAAATGTTTGTTGTGATCTTTTGTGTTCTTAAATCATTTATGTGATTATGCTATTTCACTAATCTAATTTTTATTGATGTTATTAGTTAGTTGATTTGATAAATCTATACATAACTAGTTTAATGTAATTTATTGTAGTGTTGTACATAGTTAATTATTTGATTAAAAATGTTTTATTGGATTCTTTTTTACAAATAATTGATATATGCAATTACAGAATTAATTTAGTTTGTTAGTGACTATTTACATTTAAAAGATTACTATTATCAATGTTAATAGTAATATAAACTGTAAAATGACTTAATGAATAAAAGACTCTTGGTTACATATAAATGAATGATTTTGGCATTGTGAAATGATATTTACATTTTGACTTTATAATTTTGGGTAATAAACATAACGTAATTCATGGTATTATAGAATATTATCATTGTGAAACTATTATACAAATGTTATTGTGTTTGTCAAAACTGTATGTTAAAGCCTATGGTTATTGGTTAAACCTAAAGCGTTAGCTAAAAGTTTAAGGTCTAATGCATATGTTTGTTTATGGATGACTTGGTGACAATTAACAATAGTTTTTAAAATACATATTTGTATTAACCATGCTATATAGTCATTATGATTTTTGAGTAGTCGATAGTAGACGTTATATGGAAAGATAATGATTAATCAACTAAGTCGATGGTCAAAATTGCATGAATAACATAATTATTATTATGACTTATTGTTTAATTAGTTTTTGAAGTTTGTAGACACCTAAATCTGGCCACCAATAACCTCCAATTAGGCTTTTAGCCAATTTCCACCTAAAATGCATAATTTGGCCTAAAAACACTAAAACATGCTAAATGATATGAAATTGACATATTCAAGTGCTGATTTTGGATAGGGTATCATTAAATGGGGTAATATAATTTGTGGGCCAACTAATTTTGATCAAATCATTTCGAGTCAAAAAGCTATTTTTTCACTTGGGTGCTCTGGATTGCTCTTTCCTATCAAATCTCTTGCATAAGACACATTATTTTGTTATTTATTTTTGGTAACATCCTAAATGGGATAATACATCCAATGCATCTAACATCACCTTCCAATTCCAATCTAGTTAAATTTTGGACCAATAACAAGGCATTCTGATCAATTTGAATAATTTTTGCATAAAGTGCTTAATCATGCTTAAGAGCTAATTAACCCAAATTAGAGCCTAATTAAGAATTCCATGGAAAACTTGTTGAACACTTATTTTCAGAAATGAATATTTAATATCTACATCATCAAGTTACCTCATTTCTTGGGAATACATCTTTAGGCCATAAATGCCACAAATATCAAGATTCATGCCCTCCATGCCTCATCAATGCCTTCCACTATGCCCTCCATGCCTCTTAATTGCTCCTTATTCTAATGTCATGATGAGGATAATTACAAACTTAATTCCAAAAATTGAATTAATCTTCAACCACACATCTCAATCTTGAGTTGGATGATTCAGGTTGATTCTAGATATTCTCAAAAATCTATAAATAGAAGGCCTTACCACATCATTTATAAGCTTAATTTACACAAAGTTATAATGCAGTATTGGTTCCAAAATCCATTACAATTAGTGTTACCATGAAAAATTGATTCCAATCCAAGCCAAGCCAAATCCACAAGGTTCCAATGAGAGATAGAGGTAGCCAAGCTTTCATTGCCAAGGACTTCATGAGCACAAACTAAGCAAGCCACTACAACAAGCATTTTGGAGCATCCAAAGAAGGTAAAATAAATTTTTATATTGAATTTTAGTTGTGTTTTATTCATGTTTGTTAATTAAGCTCTCCCTAGTGTCGAGGCCTAGAGATGTTATGCTAGTTAGTGTGTTTCTTTCATTTTGTTTTCATTTTGGTACTAACATGATACTAACCATCCTCTTTTGAGTCAAATTCTTATATCACATAATGGCATGCCCAGTGAGACATGATGCATTCCACACATGAAGAAGATAATTTTTTAGCTTTAAAATCTTCATTTGGATCATTAAAACTCTTGAATATTGATTTTATAACTTTGTTTTGCCATTTTTCTTTTTCACAGGTTTACACAGTAATCAATGTTAGTTAGTAAAACCATCATCGATTGGCATAGCCATCATCATTCATTATTTGTGTAACCAATGTCAGTTATATAACTGTCATTGGTTAGTAAGTGTAACTTACATTAGTTATATAACTGACGTCGGTCACTATGTTTTCTTAAAAACACAAACCTGAGAGCTATTTTAAAATGCTTGGTTTAGGGTCATATAAACTCCATTTTGGATGATTTTTTTTAAACCACATGTTTTGTCCTAAATTTACATAATTTGAAACTATTTTAGCTTCAATTTTCATAGATTTTTTACAAGATTTGGAAAATCTATTTAAAATGTTTTTAATCTAACATATTTGCTTTTGGGGTGATGCCTTAGGGGTAGACAAGTAACTAACAGATTTTAAGTTTGATAAATCATGTTTTAAAACATATTTTTCATGTTTTAAAATGAATTAGGAACATTATTTTGGTGCTTAAATTAACATTTAAGGTGATTAAATAATTTTTTTTAGCATTATTTTTCAAATTTAAAACTAAGACCAAGGGGTCAAATGAACACCACCTCATTTTTTGAATTTGGGCTTAAAAATGAACTCACCTTTCCAAGATTTTTGTATTCACTTAGTTATTTAAATTAAATTTTTGTTTGGAAAAAAGAGGGGTTTTGCATGTATGATATTCCATTTTTCCCCTTTAGGGAACCCTTCGAATCAAAAGCACCATTACTATTGTAAAAAGCCTAGTCCAAGGCTTAGAAAGAATGTCATCTAAAACACTCCCCAAAAACTTGTCAAAGTTTGGGTGACCTTGAAAATTACCCTAAAGTCTTTCTCTTAGTCTTTTACTTTTATGAAAACTTAGCTTGTGATAGGGATATCATTACCTCCCATGAGTTATTTAGGGAATATTTGACCTAGAGTTTCATCTCCCAGCATTGACTTTACTTACTCCTTCTGAGTTGCACATGGGACGTATCTGCATTTGGACATTGCACTACACTGAG
The DNA here is from genome assembly GCA_037957365.1 of Torreya grandis. Classification (NCBI taxonomy): domain Eukaryota; kingdom Viridiplantae; phylum Streptophyta; class Pinopsida; order Cupressales; family Taxaceae; genus Torreya; species Torreya grandis. The sequence goes on along the minus strand of JARHVA010007250.1, from coordinate 71,910 downwards.
TGAATAGTAGGATGTAGTGGTTGTTAAAAGGACTAGACCTTTTTACAACTATCCAATGCCATGGTCACCTAATTTTCATGATTGTGTTTTGCATCATTTGACATGAAAATCATTGTGCAATTGATTCCCCTAGAGATGTTTGAAACCTAATAGTTTAGTCAACCCCACATTACCATACCCTTACTAGGATTTGGATGATTATATTTAGTGTATTTTGGTCATTTTTTCTTGGTATGTTTTGAGACTAAAACTTGTTTGTTTTTTCATAAGCCATGTCAAATCCAATTTGTCTATATGTCACTATTTTATCTAAAGAGGCGTTATGTTGGTCGTTTACACCACACTTGTGCCTTGAAATTTTTGCTAAACTTATTTGTGTGTGTGTCATTTGAGTTGTAGAGGGTAGCATTATGCTGACCAAATCATGTCAAAACATTTTTATCCTTTTTTATTCTTTGAAACATAACATAGATCACATCATTCGAGCATGTTTACACTGTTAGGCTGCTCAATTTGTTTCAAAAATAATTTACCATTGTATCAAAAACCATTTGTTTTAAACCATGGCATGCATACCATTTGGACCATTGTCTTATACCGTCATGCTATCCAATCTTCTCTAATTTGTTTAGTCAAATCCTAGTTTTCAATTAGCCTTGTTAAGTTTGGATCCAAACATTGATTGATTTATATTTATGCTTTAATTCATGGAGTTGATACACATATATTTCTCTTTTTGGTTGCATAACTTCGGTTAATCTATTACCCAAATTTGAAAACTATTGATGGTTTGTTTGTTTAAAGCCTATCCTAATCATTTTTTGTGTATTTATTTGGGAGAACACAACCTTTCTCAAAGAGCCTTTTGTCTTATGCCTTATGCCAATTGATCATGTTTATGTTTGATTCTGTGTGTCGAGCCTATGTCAAAGTTGTTTCCAAACTTGTTAGATTAAATTAAATCACATCAACCTTTGTTTCACATCTAGATTTTGACATCATTTGGCCAAAAGTCCTAGTGTATGCCTATTTGTTTAATCCTAGATTTTTACTCCATGTTTGGACAAAAGACCTAGTAACTCAACTTTTCCCTTTCCTAGATTAGACCTTATTTAGAACACTTTGACCTAAACCTTTGACATTCTAATTTTTATTCAGATGCTTAACCTTTTGTGTATGAAATTTGATGTTAGGCTATTTTATGCCAAGTTGTCGCACAAATCATTTTGGATATATAGCTCCACTTTTAGACCATATTGGAGATAGAGCTCCACCCCTTTGACCAAGTTAGACCAAGTTTGAATCATTTATCCTTTGGATAATTTTTTAGAGTTTAGAGAACTCTAAGCCTTTTTGTTTCAAAGCTTTCATCATTTACATGGATATGTCTAGTTACACTTATAATAGAGTCACATATAATCTAAATTATGATAGAATGGATGCACAAAATCCCACTAGGAACCCCTAAAGAGAAAGATTTTTTAAGGAGGTTTATTATTCTCCTTACAATACTCCATATGGGGAACATAGTCAAAATCCATAAAATCCAAATTGAAATCTCGATTGGTATGAAGAGGCTTATGAGGAGGACTTTGAAGACCCAACTATAAATAATGTTGTTTGGGATATGAATCCATACCCTCTTTTCAATAATCAATACATGGAACACAGTCGAGAACCAACTTATGAGCCAACCCATGACTAGGATGATATGGTTTATGAGGAAGACTTGGATGCTTTAGCTTATGAAAGTAATTAGGATCCACCACATCATACCATTTATATTCTAGGACCATAATGTCACACCATTCCCATACCAAGATCTCATCCTTTGTTGTGCAAGTGATCAAGCTCCACAATGCCCCTTCATCATTATAGGACCAGTCCTTTGGCTTGTGTGGGCAATCAAGCTCCACACCACCCTATCATTAGCATCTCAGGACTTTGTCTTTTGGATCATGTAATAAATCATGTGCCCCAATACCCTACCATTATCTAACTGCAAGTCATTCCTCATCTAGTACCAATCCCATCCAAACCTCAATTGATCTAATCATTTTAAAACCAAGATATGTTCAAAACTAGTATTTTCCAACTCATTAAAAACCAAAGCCAAGACAACCAATTAATCCAAGATATTTTTTTTGAACCATCCATTTGTGATAAGTTAGCCTTTGATGAATCACCTATTGATCCTATACTAGTTGTCAAGGAGTCTCACACTGATGAGCTAGTCTTTGTCAATTCACTTCTTAATGATTATAACTACCTTTAGGCAAATAATTACCTTGACCATATGCCTCTTTTTCAAGAGCCTCTTATTGACAAACTGATCTCTAAGGAGTTGTCTCTTAACCTTTTTCCCATTGTAGAGGAGACTAACTTTGATAAACTAGTCTTTATGGAGCCCATTATGTCATCACAGGTCATTATATATCCAATACTAAACATTCAACAAGACATCACTATAACAAAGTACCCATCAGATGAAGAATTATAATTAGATTTAGGTTCTATTCTTGAACTGACATTAGGTTTAGCATCATAATTAGAATCAACATTAGTCTTAACATCGGATTTAGAGTCCCTTGAGTTAGAATCAGATTCATAAGAAGAATATGTTCATGGCTATTACAACATTGGTTATGCATGCCTTGTAGATCAATTTGAATATATTTATGATCCTTGTATAGTTTTTAAGGATGAGTACTTTAGCTTTGACACAAGTTTTCTGAGTAACTTATATGAGGATTGTGCAGCCTCTACCCATTCCATTATCATTCCACAAGCCATTAACATCAACCAAAATAGCCATATTATTGGCATTCCATCTCCCATAATTGTTGATTAGGATTGACAAAATCACACTTTGTTGAAATACATACATGGAAACATAGCATTTAAAGAAGAACAAGGAGGCCAAGGCCACATTCATATCATAGAAGAACACACTTCTAGTGAAACCTTTTTAGAGGTGCTGGGGGACAATCAAAGTCATAAATTAGCATCTTTTAGTGAAACTTTTTTAGAAGTGCTAGAATAAAATCAAATTCAAAATCTGATGTTCATTATTGAAACTTTTTTGAAGGTGTTATGGGACAATCAAGATAAATTTATTGGTGAAAACCTCATTCAAGCACCAATAGTTGAGCATAAAAGCTCTTCACGACTTGATGAAGATAAAATAAAAGATCAAATCAAAATAGCTTCCAATCTATAGCCTAATCAGATGGTATCTACTCTCAAGATCAAACAACAAAAAAAAATGGTGGTCCTATTGAGAGAACAAGTCTTTATCCCTACCACAACCAAAGTTATGTTGAAGCATTAGCAACATTACGTGTGATTGAACATCTCGATCTTCATTTATTTCCCAATCATTCTACATTCCATTATCATCTACCATTCCATTTCAAAAACAAACCTATCATCCATTATTTATCCTTGTTTACCATTCACGACCACACTTTCCTTTGAAGAGGCTATAAAGATACCTTGTCTCAATGCTTGAAAGAATCAAAATCAATGACCAATAAAGAACACAATAACATTATTTACATCAAAATCTATAGCCAATTCTTAATAGAGAAATTATTCAGATGAGGTGTGGGATAGTAATTAACATGATTGAGTATTATTTTTGTGTCATTTATTGATTAGGATGTGCATCTCCATCTCTAAAAGGAAAATAGATCATATGCCATTTACCACACCCAGGCCAAAAACATGTACCATACCATTTCATATTGTCATGCCATTACCTTTCTTACATATCCATTTTCCATATTGCATATTCCTTCTATTCACCCTATCACTTTGGGGTAAACCATCTTATCATTTTATCCATCCTATAATCCATTCCTATCTAGACCAAAGCCTATTTTTACTCATCCTACCCATTATTATTTTGATCTTTGTTACTTTGGTTCTTCTTGCACTTTTTGTGAGAGGATTCTAATCAAGTTTCAATAATCAATCTGATTCATGTTTACAATGATAGTATATTAAATTAGTGTGACAGTCGATCTGGCAAGATATATTTCATCTTATATTCAATTTTGTTTATGTGAGCCTAATTATAACCACTTATGGGTAAATCAGTGTTTCACCAGTCTTGATACTAATTATAACCTCCTATAGGAAAATTAGTATCATTGACCTATGTCGTTGTATCCTAGTTATAACCACCTATGGAAAAATTATGTTTAACACTTGTTTATCATGCATTACCGCATCACCTTGTCATTACTATTTTCATTTGACTGGCCATTTGCTAGATTTGAGAACTTGTTAAGACCTAGTTGTTTTTTTTCTCACCTTTTTTGTGGATAGAATTATTATAACTTGAGGTAATTTTAGGACTATGTGGGTCATACTCAATTCATATTCAGGTCACTTAGTCCCCCTTTCCATATGCTCTCACCATTTTATAAGCAACCTAAGCCACACTCTTGCCATTTTATGAGCAACCTAAGTCACACTCTCACCATTTTATGAGCACCTTAGTTTAAATGCTCTCAACATTTTGTGAGATTTAACCATTTAGTGTCTCATAATTCTCAACTAAGCTGAGACACTCTAAAATAATTCTAAAAACATTTAAAAAATCATTAGAAAATAACATAAACATTGACCACTTCTTTGCCTTAAGGATTCTGGGAACCCTTACTAAGTTACAAGAAAATCACTTGTCACTTAGTTTCCCCATCCTTTTTGGCCTTTTCTCCGATGCACTTGCCATTTTTCAAGATCATTCCTCTTCTTCCATCACATTCATTCTATTTTTTTCTCAGTTATCACATTCTTCCTATTCCCTGGGAGAACTACATTTGGCTTGAAGTTTTTTATTAGATATTACATCCATGGAACTATGTAGGCAATGTCCACTTTCCTAGTACATATGGAGATAGCTCAACCACCCCCTCCATTTTCTTCTATTCCCCTTTTTTGTTCATTTGTTAAGTTGTCACTTATTTTCTAGGGCTAATGTTCATAGGGTTTCTATTTCATTATTTGTTTATTTATTTCTATTTATTTTGTTTATTTATTTCCCTATTTGTTTGCTTGCAAACAACCTAAACCATGCTCTCACCATTTTATGATCAACCTAAGCCAAATGCTCTCACCATTTTATGATCAAGTATCTTATCATTCTCTAATGAGTTAAAATACCTTAAAATTCTAAAAATATTCAAATATTTAAAAAATCCAATAATATTTGTCCTATCTAAACCTAGTTAGTTATCTTCGATCCATCTTATTAGGGCATTGTCATTATTAGGATGCTTTTTTTTAGGCTTTCTATTTGTTTGTTTATTAATTTATTCACTTGCTTATTTTTTTGCTTTCAACATTATTGCCTCAATTCAATTTATGTGTGTTCATTGAGTGATTCCTTGTCCACACTTACACTTGAATCCATCCTTATTTATATGTTTACATTGTCATCATGGTTTCTATCATTGGTGAATTATTTTCTATTGAGTATTAGATTATGAGAGTTAGTCCTTATATATATTTTGGTCAAGTCATCATGATGTTATATCATGATGACTATTGACACATGATATAACAAACCTAAGCTTCAAGAAGTCTATTCAGCAATGGTGGTATCTCTTTGACATTGACATCCTGATTCAACCCAAATCATATCCCAAATAGAATAACTAAACACAAAATAATTTTAACCTTTATTAGTTCAGATGAGCATCTCCCTCTTAGTAGGTTGTTCCAATTCATCATTACCCTTTGTGTTAAGTTGTAATCATCCTCAACCAATTTTATCATGTTTACCATAATCGGGTTCTAATGATTATAACCACCTATGGGCAAACCATTACATACCATCCCACCTGTATTTCTCAATGATTATAACTACCCTTGGGAAAATCATTATGTTGTCACCACTTTACTTTTTGTACTTATATAGGGGTATGTTATTATCTTATTTGTCTATCCTAACTAGGGCAGCTCCATCTTCTCAATGATTATAACCACCTTTGGGCAAATCATTGTGTTATCATACCACATTGCCACTATCAGGGTACAATGTTTATAGTCACCTTTGGGAAAACCATTATGTACCATCCCACTTGCATTCTCAATGATTTTGACTACTTTTTTAGTATCATTATGTTTTCACCCCATCATCTTTCCTTTCTTTGGTCTCCTCGTTTCACTTCTTTCTTTTTGAGGGACCATTTGCTGACCTAATTATGCCAACTATTTTCTCGAGGGGGCATCATACAATTAGTTTATCATCATTATAGTTGTACGCATATAAGACCTTTTCATTATTTGAAAAGATGTTACTATGCTTATAGATTGTAATGCCTTCCAAAATAGGGGAAAACTATAGACACCTAAATCTAGGCACCAATGACCTCCAATCAAGCTTTTGACCAATTTCTAACTAAAATGCACAATTTAGCCTAAAAACACTAAAACATGCTAAATGACATATTCAAGTGCTGATTTTGGTTAGGGTATCATTAAATAAGGCAATGTAATTTATGGGCCAGTTAACTTTAATAAGATCATTTTGAGTCAAAATGCTAATTTTCCACTTGGGTACTTTAGATTGCTCTTTCCTATCAAATCTCTTACACAAGACACATGCCTTTATTATTTGTTTTTGGTAACATCTTAAATGGGATAACACATACAATGCATCTAACATCACCTTTCAATTCCAATCCAATCAAATTTTGCACTAATAACAAGGCATTTTGATCAATTTGTGCATAAAGTGCTTAATCATGATTAAGAGCTAATTAACCCAAATTAGATCCTAATTAAGAATTCCATGGAGAACTTGTTGAATATTTATTTTTGGAAATGCATATTGAATATTTTCATCATCAAGTGACCTCATTTCTTGGGAAGACATTCCTAGGCCATAAATGCCACAAATATCAAGATTCATGCCCTCCATGTCTCATCAATGCCTTCCATGATGCCCTCCATGCCTCTTAATTGCCCCTTCTTCCAATGTCATGATGAGGATAATTACAAACTTAATTTCAAAAATTTAATTAATCTTCAACCACACATCTCAATCTTGAGATGGACAATTTAGGTTGATTCTAGACATTCTCAAAAATATATAAATAAGAGGCCTTACCACATCATTTATAATCTTAATTTGTGAAAAGTTATAATGTATAATTGGTTATGAAAGCCATTTTAATTAGTGTTACCATGCCAAATTGATTCCAAGCCAAGCCAAGCCAAAGCCACAAAGTGCCAAGGAGAGATGGAGGTAGCCAAGTTTCTATTGTCAAGGACTTCATGAGAAAAAGCCAATCAAGCCACTATAATGAGCATTTTGGAGCATCCAAGGAAGGTAAAAGAAAGTTTTCTTTTACATTTTAGTTGTGTATTTTATTCATGTTTGTTAATTAATCTCTCCCTAGTGTCTAGGCCTAGAGATGTTATGCTAGTTAGTGTGTTTCTTTCATTTTATTTTCATTTTGGAACTAACATGATAATAACCATCCTCTCTTGAGTCAAATTCTTAGATTGCAAAGTTGATGTTGGAGTTGTTTAAGTCAGTGGCATGCATATTATATAAAGGATATAAAATGATTATTTTAATCAATTAAAGGTAGTTTTAAGATTATTAGAATTTCTAATCACTCATTGACTCAGGGTTAATCATCATTCTTATGGAAATCATGATGATAGTTTAGTTATGGATTGCATGAGAATGGTGGTAGATTATAGATTAGTGGGGATTTTATTGAGCTATTTTTGCATGCATATTTTCAATTGGTTTGGTCTATCATTAATGGAAGAGAGTAAGGTGATGGAGAATAATAAAATAAAGGAGAATAAGGTTTCAAGGCATGACATATGGGAAGGAGCAAATAAAAAAAGAAGGATATTTCAAGCTAAAGAAAAGGAGGACATTTGGCTTCCTTGGCATAATTATTAGGTCAGTTTTATATGTAAAATTCCTATGTGTAATGATTGATGCATTTTGAATTGAAATGGTTACTGGGTTTTCATTTGTTTGAAATGTTATGGAAAAATATAGGGCTATATGTAGGGCTCTATGGAAGGCTTTACCTCTACAGAATCCTATATCAACCTAGGCTAACCTAGGGGTATTGGGTAGATATGTAGAAATTGCCATGGTTATTTAGGCTATAATGAAGATCTATCTTAATCTCCTTTTCAATTCAAAAATCTTTGTTTAATCATGGAATGATTATTTCATGATGGGTATATTTGATTTAGTTCTAACTAGTTTTGTTGTCAAACCCGTTTGATATATATTCATTAAGGTAATTTATAAAATAGATTGAAATTATGGCATTGTATGAGGGATAAATTATGTAAACCTAATTAGAATACACACACACACACACACACACACACACACACACACACACACACACACACACACACACACACACACACACGTGTGTGTGTGTGTGTGTGTGTATTCTAATTAGGTTTACATAATTTATCCCTCATACAATCCCATAATTTCAATCTATTTTATAAATTACCTTAATGAATATATATCAAATGGGTTTGACAACAAAACTAGTTAGAACTAAATCAAATATACCCATCATGAAATAATCATTCCATGACTAAACAAAGATTTTTGAATTGAAAAGGAGATTAAGATAGATCTTCATTATAGCCTAAATAACCATGGCAATTTATGCCAATCTTGGAAATTCTATTATAACAACTCAGAACTGAAGAGGTTTATGTCTTCAGTTCTGAGTTGTTATAAAAGAATTTCCAAGATTGGCATAATTGGCTGAGTGTATGTATTTGATCATATTCATTTAATTTAGATGTCAATTTAAATAAATTAAATTGAGATATTTGGTTAAAAAGATTTTATATAAATGGTTGGCTATGTGTATATTATAAATCATATGAGATTATATGTTTTTTTAGTTATATAAGTATATAGGGATTTATCTAGTTTATAAAAGAGGCTATGGAGATATTTTATTAACTAAATGCATATGTTATATATACAAAATACTCTAAGTCACTAGATAGTGGATGTATTCTTAGAATATACCATATACAATAAAGTATCTATACTATTTTGAAAATAAATTTGAGAGTTATAAAAATATACACATACATGGTATAAAATACATGGTTGTTGACTATGTTTTAAATCTGACACACACACATAAGTTCAAAATTGTGTTATGTTTGAAAAAATTATTACCATAACAGTGTGAATGTGGTGCTTGTATATATTTTAATGTGGTATGAAAGCATTAAAATAATGTATTTAAGATTTTTAAATATAAAACATTTTATAATGTTTTGGATTAGCTTTTGTTCTATGTGGAATATGAACAATTAAATAAGCATGTGATATAATGTTGTTTCAAAGATGAAATAACATTATAAGTTGCTTTGTGATTTAACTCACTGGAAGTCTAGATAAATCATTATTTAGATGATATGTTATATTGAGGACTATTTTTAATTATGTAATAAACTAGATATTATGGATTCATTGCATTATATTTGATGGATTAAATGAATGTATTTGATATTTATGTACTGAATATATCTTTATTAGCTAAAGGGAAATATTTTGAATGAATCTATTAGTTTTTATATTATTATATATTTTTAATCAAATCTCACATTCATGATTGTAAATAAGCAATGGATAGATTCCACTAGCTTAATTAGGGCTATCAGTGTAAGATGAGGTGTAATATGATTGAGCGGTGTGTATGAAATTGACTAATCCTAAAGATCATTAATTATTGAAAGTTAGCCAAAGTAATTTATTGATTAAACATTGTCATTTCATATGTTGATATGGTTTTCATATTTGTATGATATCATGTTAGAATGGATTTATTTATGATACACATTATGTATTATATATCTACAATACATAGATTCTAGTTTGTCACTATGGATTCCCACATCATCATTATCTGCCCATCCATGAAGGGGGGCCATCCCATTGTTGGGAGATATTATGGGGGATATATGGTCTATGATTGGTGTAGAAAAGTGTCCAGATGATGCTCTCCCTCCTAGTTAGAGTATTAAACTAGAGACTACACTTTAAATTATAGATTGATACTTGAGTCATGGAGACTCGTGTTTCATAGAGATTTGTATCATGTTTTATTATTTTAGATATTATTTATTGTTTAAAATTATAATATTTATTCATTGTACTTCTATGGTAGGGGTTGTAATGTTGTATTATCCATTGTTGAATTTATACTATTTCCTTAATGATTTAGATGCAATATTTATTGTTTATTATGCATTGTTCATGATTGATATATTCATTCATGGTGATCTTTAGCTAAGTTTATTAGCCATAAACCTAATGGTTAACTAAATAAATGCAGCTATTTAAAGATTACTAATTAGATTACTCATGGTGAAATCTATATGATGAATATGTGTAATTAATTTTTTTTAAATACTATATTTTGATAAAACTCAGTGGAGTTTCTACACTCAAGTACTTATTTCTTTCCTTTACACTAGTAATTTCATTACTATATTAAAATGGAGGGAAAATGTAGATAATATTTTATGATTATGTATTTCCTTAGTCTTATACACATGGTATATTTAGACCTTAGTTATTCATCTTAGTTCTACACTCCCCTTACTTCTACAAGCCTTGCATCTAATCTATCTTATGCACCTTAGCCTATATTTTAGTTTGACCAATCTTATATTGATGACATAAACATTCCATTTTTCCCAAAACACTTAAAATGTACTTATCTTATAGCTCTAAAAGTTTTGATCCTTTACCTATTTTACTACTCCCTAAACATTAATGTTTGGTACAAATAATAGCATTGATGTTATTATCCTACCTCAACGCAAGTGTATAGTGCCTTAAAGTCATCTAATTTTCAAATGAAATGTATCTTAATGGTTTAAATAATTTATTTAATATGAGTTATTGCTCTAAATGGACTGATATAAATAAAATATCAACCCTCATTCACTCCTCACCTAACTAAACCTATGAATACTTAGAAGGAACTAAAGAGACCAAGACACTTAACAAAAATCACTCTATCGAGCATTCAATTGATCAAAGCTTCCCTATTTCCATATTAGTTATAATTACAACACATCTATAGGTTTAAGTATTAAAGGAGTAGTCTAAGAGCTCAATTTTTCAAGTTACAAGTTAGGTCACTATTGTACTTAATTTACACACATTACATGATTCACACAAGACAACATGTAAGGGATACCTACATCAGTTTGAGGCCCTCTTTGTATTATTGGTTATATAGGCAACATCCTTTAATAATGGGGTCATTGGGGTCATCTCGACACTATATGCCCACTAACCCATTTTTCTCCAAGGTCATATTGAAGATGGAAAACTAGGGTTTTTCCATTTCACAAGAAGTGATAGTCCATGACCTATATTTGAATGTACCAAATCAAATTTGAATCCAAATATAAAATCATCTAGGTGGGCACATCCTATTTCACCTAATATTTCATATAGGACACTATCATTGGACTCAAATAGTAGCATTAACACAACTATCAAGCGCTGAGATAAATATCCAAATAACCAGAGACACCTAATCTAGAATCAAACTATCCCAAAATTATCTTTCCACATATTTTTATCGTGTTCTCTATCTAGAAATTCATTGGTATTATAATAAGCTAACTACTTATTTCTTTGTCATTTCTATATCTAGCATAATTGTACTTTGAATATATAGATTATCTCAACATAATAAATTTAGTGTATGCTTATATCTGAGTTTAGCATTTAATTGGCCTACTATAGATATAATTATCACCCTTGTGCCATTTCATTTCTATATTATTAAACCTAAAAATAAATTGAACTAAATACCAACAACTATTTCATTTTAGGGTTAAACAGATCGGTCCAATTAGTGAATGGGTAGAATCAATGGCACAATTTTGGAAAAAATGAGCCACGTGAACCTAGTTTCAATTTTATATGATGTGGTTTGGGGATTAATTGAACCTAATATCATCACATAATGAACCAAATAATCTATTAAATCAATTAGGTAGGCAAGTAAGGCCATTTTGAGTCCCTTAAACCTAACTACATGAGTAGGATATGATTTAGGGATAAATTAGCTTTGATTCTAACATGAATTGATCCAAATAGTGAATTATTATGATTAAATATGTGATCTGGGATAAATTGAGCCTCATGAACCTATTTTATGGATCTATTAATTCTATATGATGTAATATATGTCTTAATCAATCATAATTTATCACAAATATAATTATGATGGTAATCAGGGCTAGTTTGAACCTATTGAGCCTAACTGTGAGTATAGGATATGATTTGGGGCTAAATTAACTTAGATTTCTTGAAATATTGAACCAATTAGTCAATTATTACAATAAATGACATAATTTGGACAAAATTAAACCCTGTAAACATAATTTTTATGATATAGGATGTAATTTCAGGAGCAATCCAACCCATTGTCATAAAATAATAAACTAAATAGTCCATTTGTTCAATCATGAAGGCAATTGGGGCCAATTTGAGCACTTTAAACCTAATTATAACTATAAATGTGATTTGGGGCTCAATCAACCCCAATTTCATTATATTATGAAGTAAAAAATCAATTCATTCAATGATAGAAGTAATTTTGAATATATAGCATGTGATTTTGGCTTCAATCAACTCTAATGTCATAACATAGTGAAAAAATAGTCAATTAGTTCAATTATGAATGCAATTAGGGTCAATATTATCCCCTTGAACCTAAATACAACTATATAATGTGATTTGAGGCTAACTTGACTCTAATTTTATCATAGATTAAGCCAATTATTCAATTGGTAAAAATAATGACATGAATTTAGAAACATTGAGCCAAGTAAACCTAGTTTCAATTAGATATGATGTAATTTAGAGTTACAGTGACCTCAATGTCATGACATAATGAACCATCTAGTTGATTTGTTAATTTGGGAGGCAATTAAAGCTAATTTAAGCCCCTTAAACATAACTACAAGAGTAGGACATTATTTGGGGTGAAATTTGTTAGAGGTACAATCAGTGAGAGTGGGACGTGAATTAGTGGTGACAAACAATCCAATTACATTTTCAAACCCTTCAAACACTTAATCATTCAATACAACCATTTATGAAGAATACAATATTTTTATAGCAATGAGAAATCAAGATAATGCAAGATTATACACACAACACAAGATCTATGTGGGAAACCCTCTTGGGGAATAAAACCCACTCTCAATCCTATAAACACATGGACTAATTGTCCTACAATATGATCACAAACAAGAGACTGATCATGTCCTTCTAACCAAAATTTAGTGAAATACCTATTTCATAAGGAACACCTACCCCTAAGATGATCAAGTCCTTCTAACCACCTTCAATCTTCAAACCTATAAGAGCAATATATTTGACATCAAAAATATAACCTATAGGTCATACACATACTCATAAACCTACTCTGCTCTTCAATCCATTCACTAGGCACACACCCTTTCCTTCACTCCACAACTCTCACATACATCTTCTCTCTAATCACCATATTTGATTTTATATTTTATAGAGCCTTTATGATTATGATCATTTTCACAACCTTCCTTGTTGGCCACAACACATGCATTTAGTCTTAAATCATCTACATGGGTCACTTTTAAGCACAACCGTCTTTCAAATAGGCCTAAGTCATGTTTTAGGTCTTATGAAGACCTATTCACCTTTTTGACACTTCTCCATGAAAACTAAGAACACATGAACACTTTAAAATACATGGACCCATCATACACAATCTATAGGTCTTTTTTAAGTGATAAAAACCATCACATCACCCTTGTTCTGAAGCTTATTTCACTCTAACAACATTTTATGCACACAACCATCATGAACGAACACATAGTCACCTTCTAAGCATTTGTTCATACTGAATATAGATTGGTTAAACCTTCAAAATCCATATAGATGGTCCTCATAGAGTATATAACACTCTCTGATAGTTATCTCATATAAAAACATTAAAATATCATCAAGGACAACCTAATTACCCTTCTCAAGTTTTACTTACAAAGTATGAGCAAACACATAATCAACTTTGATTTTTATACCATGGTCAAATTTTACATATATCAAAATTTATGGATCAAAAACAAAGCACTAGTCTTTCCTTTGTTAAATTAAAATATTTGAATCCAAATGATCATAGTTAAACCTTGGTCACCTAGAACACATCTTGTGCTCTCTGCTCAGCTCACTCAACTTGCACCATCGATCTTCTTCAAAATTAGCTTCAACTTTAACTCATAGTTTTCCACTATATAAACATTAAACCTTGAATATTTTGACCTCATCTCATGTATCCTTATAATATTAATTTAATATGTACCATCAATATCTAGGATTAACAAGGTCTTTATCTTTCAGTACTCACCTTTAGATCTTACTCAAAACTCTTGAGATTATGAAACTTAGCACCCTCGCATACCTTGTAAGAACTTTAATAAAAGTCCATGTGCTTGTTCCACTTAGAAATATCATGTACATTTTTGAATCTTTGACTTTTCCCACACCATTGATCTATGTCAGTATGAACTTCTGCTCACCATTGATCTTTTGTCAAACAAGTGAGAATCTAACACTTGTCACCTATGCATACACTCTTTGACATGTTGCACTCACTCACATGGTTGATCTCAATATGTATTATTAATAACTCACCATTAATCTTCTAGATAAATGACCTCAATCTTTTATGTGGTTAAACTTTATGGTCTTTGATCCATCACAGTCTATTAGAGCAAATTTGAAGCTTCATAACTTGAGGTAGAAAGCACTTCAAGACTCCAAATTTATAGTGTACCTTCTAGGCACTATAGACAAAATCTATATTAATATTTTATCTTGTTTTAATTTTTTTATACCTAAAATAAATGCATAAACATATTAGTTCATACATATCTATATGATGTGCAATAATAGTCTCACTAAGTATGGGAACTATAGACACCTAAATCTGGCCACTGATAACCTTCAACTAGGCTTTTGACCAATTCTTACCAAAATGCACAATTTAGCCTAAAAACATTAAAACACATTAAAATATTTGAAATTGACATATTCAAGTGCCTATTTTGGCCAAGGTATCATTAATTAGGGCAATACAATTTATAGGATAGATAACTTTGATCAGATCATTTTGAGTTAAAATGCTAATTTTGCATCTGGGTGCTCTAGATTGCTCTTTTCTATCAAATTTATTAAACAGGACATCCAACACATTTAACATCAACTTCCAATTCCAATTGAGTCAAATTTTGGGTCAATAAAAAGACATTCTAACTAATTTGATTAGTTTGTGCACAAATTGCCAAGGTTTTGCATCAAAGTGCTTAATCATGTTTTAATATAATTAAACCAAATCAAGATCTTAAGTTAATTTTTCATGAGAGTTGTTGAATATTTATTTATGAAAATTGATTTATATTAACTGCATAATCAGGTGACATCATTTCTTGGGAAGACATCCCTAGGCCATAAATGTATAAAATATTTGAATCAAGTCACCCCATGCCTCACCAATTCCTCCCATGCCTATTTAATGACCCTTTATCCCAAATATTTATGATCCTATTTATATATTTTAATTACATAATTGAATTAATCTTTAGCCACACATCTTAATTTTGAGATAGATGGTTCAAGTTGATTCTGGAAAATCTCAAAAATATATAAATAGGAGGCCTTGCCTATAGAATTTTAAGCTCTCATACACCAAATTTATAATGCTGAATTAATTCCAAAGCTTCATGACAATTAGTGTTATAATGCTAAAATATTGAGCCAAAGCCAAGAAAAATCCACACAAGGTGCCAAGGAGAGATGGAGGATAGCCAAGCTCCATTGCAATAGACTTCATGAGCACAAATCGAGAAAGCCACTACAACAAGCATTTTTGATCATCCAAAGAAGGTGAAATAAGGTTGTCTTTTAAATTTTAGTTGTGCTTTCTATTTATTTATTTTAACTAAGCTCCCCCTAGTAACTAAGCCTAGAGATGTTATGCTAGTGTGTTTATTTCATTTTATTTTCATTTTAAAAATAACACAATACTAATCATCCTCTCTTGAGTCAACTTATTAGTTCACATAAATAAATGCACAAACATATTGGTTCATACATATATGTATGACGTGTAGTGATGGTCTTGCTAAGTATGGGAACCTCTGCAATTTGCCTAGAAAACCAACTTTACACTCAATTTCATGACCTAAAACTTGGAACACATGATCAAATTTTATAGGGGAATCCATCCATATAAAAATATACTCATATAACCTTCACACGTGTGAAATATAATGTCATCAATATGCCTACTCAGATTTATTTGTCATTAAACCAACTATGTCAATATGAACATAATGAAAAACTGAATGAATACCATACACTTTTACAAGCTCTCCAATCATCCTTGAAATTTTATAGGACCCCTTTCTCAACCTCAAATCACCATAGTCATCCCTAAACATCCCTAACCATGTCAAAACTAAAGAACAACCAAGTCTACTTCAAGCATACTAGGAAAAGTACACTACACACTTTGTCATTGAAACTTAGCCTATAAATACATTTCATCCACTCATATGGACACCTCCATGACATCACTGACACCTCTCCAACAATCTCCCCCTTTGTCATTGATGTCAACACCCATCATACAACTCACCTTCCTTTTCTTTCTTTAAGTACTCTCACAATATGAACCTTCTCCCCCTTTGACACAATGACAAAATGGGAACAAACTGATCTTAAGGACCTAAAAATACCATCAATAAGAGAGGACCATCTTATAAATATGATACAAACTCCCCCTTACCTTGAGCCTACCTATTATTGCCTTGACAACTTCCTCTTGCTACATGCCAACATTCTCTTCAACCAAGCACTGCAACCAATGAAGAAATAACACATGAAAGCACTAAAATATGATGTAAATCATCAAGAAACATATGAAATGGACTCCCCCTAAGACATCTGATCCATTTCACCTCTTGATCATCTTCAAATCTCCATACACCATGAAGAACCATCATATAGGCTTACGAGCCTTCTCTTTCAATCTACCTCAAGGACCACCAATAGAAATGCATGTCACTCTCAAAATATAAACATGCTCTAAATAAAACTAATAAATCACCTTGAAACACTAATTCCTTTCTCTTTTGGATAAAATGAGCAAAAACATCAAATCTTCATACTAGGATTGTCTAGACTCCTTGTAGCAATACCAGGAACTTGTAAATCCCACAACTTTTAGTAGATATAATTTCAAGAGCTAAAACTTCATATCTAGATCACTCTCATATTCCCCCCTAATCACAATATTTTTCATCACCTATCTCCTCCTATGAAACATACTTCATAAATCTACTAGCCAATTAAGTCTCCATCTTGAAAAAATCATGAATAATTTGAAAACCATAAACCTTCAAATCTCTATGAATCTTGATTTGACAACACATTTGGACCATTAAACATATTAAAAATATTCAAACCTCAAATCATAAGGTAAACCACTATTTTATAATAGCCCAAAACTCTAGAATCTTAAAACAAATAGGGTCAACAATCCTCCTATTCAATGCCCACCTCTAAAACTTTTTGCATATCTGGAGACAACCATCACACACTATTGGACCAATATTTTAACCTTCACACCAATGGTAACCTTTAATTCATATACCATGGCTTTGATATGCAATAAGAAAGATAAACCTAAGAGTACATAAAAACCTTCAAAAGGCAAAAATAGGATCATCAAGACACAAAACCACTTGGAACATATCAAAAAGAAGTGTATATACCTTTATAAGCACAAAAATCTTCTTGATATTTCATCAATCTCATTATGCCATATAAAACACCCATTCTGATCATGTAAATACTATTTACACAAAAAAAACACCTTATGACATCACTTTGACCTCATCAAAGTACTTTTCCCATCTTGACATACTAACACTAACTAGAAACACTCATCTCTTGCCTTTTAGGACCTTCTAAAGAACACCATATAAACATTTTCTTCACTAAAGATATTCTATTAAGAAGAATAGATACAGACAACCTCTACACCACATTTCTCTTAAAACAAAGTGAAGCTAGGAGTGGCCTATATCTCCTCAATAACCACTAAAATCCTTTTATAGCTATAATACTTCTTACTCTTGTTTTCCTTAGTCTGATCTTTAACAACTTTTTCCTTTTCTACATCACTCACTTTATTTTCTATGATAATATATAAAATATTTGTAGCAACTATGGAATCTTGACATACCTTAATCATTGAAGTAGCATTTTTGTATTGTTGAACATCACTTTTAGATCTTGAAAACATGGGAACCAAGATTGAAACTTGATCACACATATCATGTTTATCATTAGCATCCAAATACACCATAGAACTAGCTTCAACTAGAACCTTGGTCTTTTCATTCACAACATTAGCATATAATGAGAGCCCTTGGCACTCTTTAGCTTCTACAGAATTCTCCACCATAGAAAATAGATTACTTGGACTAGAAGACTCTTAATGATTCACACTTGCCACCTTTGGTTTTCATAAGTTAACTTACCTTCTTTCTTGCACACTAGGAACTTGATTAAACCTATTCTATCTTGTATACCTTTGTTTGTATAATCTAGCAATGTGACCTCTCTCTTGATAGTTGAAGCACACTATACCTTTTGCAAGAAGATTATCCTACCTTTCCTTATTTGGACAATGCTGAGCAAAATGTTCCTCATTAATATAGTTGAAGCACTTAACTTTTTTCACACATTTTGACTGATGACCCCCATCATAGTTCCATGCAAACTCATTTCTAACAGGTCTCTTGCATTCTCTATCTCTATGCCCAAACTAACTACATGTGTAACAATAACCATTTAAAGTTGCATACCTCATGGAATTTGGTTGTTTGATTTGATTTGTATTCATTCTAATAGCATCTTCAGTCCTTGACTAATTATTGACCTTCAAGATCTGATTTACATTAGTCTTCATCTTGTCTTGAGTTGCACTTTTTAGTTCTTCTTTGTATCCAAGACCAGTTATATCACTTACATGATTTTGACCATTCAAAATATTATTTAGATCACTTAAGATCTTTTTTTAAATCTCAAAAATGACTTCATCTTACTAAATGTCTTCTCTAACTCAGCTTTTAATGACTCATTTTCAATTTCATACCTTGAACATTCATCTTCTTTAGCTTTCAATCTTGTAGATATGATTTCCAATTGAAAACTAACATGTTTGAAAATATCTTTATGCTCCTTGGTGTCTTCATTCATTCTTGCTTCATACATACTAAATTACTCCTCATAGTCATTGATTTGAGACTTCATCTTCTTGTTAATTTTGTTCTGAATCTTTAGTTCTTCAAGAGCAATTATCAATTTAGTCTCATAGTCCATCTCATCTTTATGATCATCTAAATTACTCTAAGTAGACACCTTTTGATATGATCAACTTCTTTCCTCAACCATGAAGAGGGATCTATCTTCAACAGGTTAATCATCTTCATGATCATACTTTGAGTCACCATCATCACTCTCATCTAATGAACTAAAATCTTCTTTGGTGTTGAGACTCTTCTTGTCCTTGAAGTACTTATTCTTGTTATTAAACCTTTTGAATCCTTTCTTCCTCTTATCAGACCTTTATGTCTTCTTGTCTTCATCTTGGATATCACCATGCTCTTCATCATCATTCTTCTTATGCTTATGAGGGCACTTATTAGAAAAATATCTTACTTCTCCACAATCAAAAAATTTTAAGGGTAGTTTGCCCATATACTTGCTTGACCTTGATTTTAATATCCTTGTAAATAAAGAAATTAATTCATCTTCTTAAATATCATATATGTCATCCTCCTTGATTTTTTTACCTTGTAACTTCTTATTTTTCTTCATTTCTATCTTGAATGTTGCTTCCTTCTTTAGTGGTTCATCATCATCGACTCTCATCTCATAGGTAGTAAGAATGTCATGAAATTGATCCATATTCAACTGAGTAATATCATAGATTTATTCTATAATAGATACTTTAGAATCAAAATTGAGAGAGAGAAACATTAGTACCTTTTTAACTATAGTATATTATTTAAGATTCTCTCCAAGACCTTTGATGATGTTCATAATCTCATCAACTCTCTACAAAAAAAATGCCACAGAATCTTCTTCCTTGATCTTAAGACTTTCAAATTATCTTTAGTGAGTCTGCAAATTTGGTAAATTAACCTTTGAATCTCTTTCATAAATAGTCTTCAATTTATCCCACATTTCTTTAGTTTATATTCAATGTATTACCTTGGTGTATTTAGTTTCTAAAAGACCACAAGTGATAGCATTCATTGCCTTAGAATTATTCTCAAACAACTTCTTATCTATAGTACTAGATGGAGGAATAGTATGTGTAGAATAACAATCCACAATAGATTTCCAAGTGTCAAACCCTAGGGACATGATGTAGGTCCTCATCCCTATACTCCAAAAATCATAATTATATCCATTGAACATCAGTGCTTACTTAGTGGAAAAACCTCCTTGTATTTGATGGCTACGTATATTGTACCTTAGATCTCCTTCAAGATGTCAAGCCTTTACCAAAGGACCTGCTCTATTACCAGTTACTAGAGGTAAAATCACTAAGAGGGGGGGTGGGTGAATCAATGGTGATAAAGAATCTAATTCAATTTTTAAACCCTTTATATAGTTAAGTATTCAATACAACCATTCATGAAGCATACAAGATGTTTATAGAAATGAGCAATGAAGATGATGTAATATCATACACACAACATAATATCTATGTGGGAAACCCTCTTGGTGAATAAAACCCACTCTCAAGTCTGTAAACACATGGAATACTTATCTTATAAGATGATAAAAAATAAGAGAATAATCAAGTATTTTTACACAAAAATTAGTGAAACACCTATTTCATAAGGAACACCTCCCCCTAAGATGATCAAGTCCTTCTAACCACCTTTTGGTCAAGTCCTTTTGACCAACTTTAATGAAACACTTGTTTCACAAGGAACACCTACCCCTAAGATGATCAAGTCCTTTTGACCACCTTTAATATTCAAACATTAAAGATAGTTATCCTTGACATCAAAAATATAACCTCCAGGTCATACACATAGTCATCAATCTACTCTTCTCTTCAATCCATCTACTAGGCACACAACTTTTCTTTCATTCCATAACTCCCACACACCTCTTCTCTCCAATCTCATACAAGCCTATAAATCACCATATTTTATGTGAGATTTTATAGATCCTTCATGACTATTATCATGTTCAAAACCTTCCTTGTTAGGCATAACACATGCCTTCAATCTTAAGGTATCTACATGGGTCACCTTTAAGCACAACCCTATTTCAAATAGGCCTAAGTCACCTTTTAGGTCCTATGAAGACCTATTCACCTTTTTGAGACTTATTTGAAAAAAATAAGAACACAAGAACACTTTAAAATATATGGATGCATGTTACACAATTTATAGGTCCTCCTTAAGTGATAACAACCATCACAACACCCTTTTGCTAAAGCTCAATTCACTCTAACAACATTCTGTGCACATAACCACCATAAACAAACACACAATCACCTTATAATCATTTTTTAATATTGAATATGGATTTTTCAAACCTTTTAAATCCATATAAATGGTCTTCATTGATTCTAACACACTCTTAAATAGTTATCTCATCTTGAAACATTGAAATATCATTAATAACAACTCAATTACCTTTCTTGGGTTGCCTGTAGAGTATGAGAAAACACAGTCAAATTTGGAGCTCATAATATTTGAATTTATAAATAATTATAGCTTTAAACTAATATTTTTAGATGTACCTTGAATTCCTCTACAACTTTAAATTTTATACCATGGTCAAATTCTACATAGATCGAAAGTTATGGCTCAAAAACCAAGCACCAGTCTTTCTTTCATTAAATTCAAATATTTGAATCCAAACAATCACAATTGAACCTCAGTCACTTAGAAAACATCTCATGCTCTTCGTTCAACTCACTCAACATACAAAATCAATCTTCTTTGGAAGTAGCTTAAACTTTAACTCATAGTGCACCACTGTCCAAATGTTAAACCTCAAACATGTTAACCTCATCTTGTGTACCCTTGCACTATTGACTGAATGTGCACCATTGATATCTATATATTAACAAGGTATTTATCTTTCAGCACTCATCATTATATCTTGCTCAAAACTCTTGATATTATGATACTTAGCACCTTCACATGACTTATAAACACTTTAATGACATTATATGTGCTTGTGCCACTTGGTAGTCTTGCATGCATTGTTAAATCTTTAACTTATACCACATTGTTGATCTATGTTAGTATGAACCACTGCTCACCATTGATCTTTTGTTAGACTAATGATCTTGTGACACTTGTCACCTACACATGCACGTTTGACAAGTTGACTTCACTTGCATCATTGATCTCAATATTTAAGATTAAGCATTCACCATTTATCTTTTATATAAATGACATCAGTCTTTGACGTGGTTAAACTTGATGGTCTCCAACCCATCACAGTCTACTAAAGCAATTTTGAATCTTCATAACTTGAGCTAGAAAGCACTTCAAGACTCCAAATTTATAAGGTACCTTCTTGGCACTATAGACAACATCTCTATGTAATATTTGACCTTGTTTGGCTTTATTCATACCTAAAATAAATTCAAAAACATACTAGTTCATACATATCTGCATGACATGCAGTGACGGTCTAACTAAGTATGGGAACCTCTACAATCTGCTTGAAAATCCAATTTTGAACCTTAATAATTTTAGATGCACTCAATCACATGACCTAAAACTTATAACACATGATAAAATTTCATAGGGGAATCCATCCATATAACAAACTTCCCCTAGAACCTTCACACATGTGAAATATAATGTCATCAATATGCCTACTTAGTTTTTTATTCACATAACTAATTACGCTAAAATGAACATAATGAAGAAATGGATGAATACCATGCACTTACACAAGCTATCTAATTATCCTTGACCTTTGATAGGACCCCTTGCTCAGCGTCAAATCACCATACTCATCCCTAAACATCCCTAACCATCAAATATTTTATACTTTCATAGTCCATAACAATACATTACCTTTTTTTTAAAAAAATTGTGTTGATTTTTGATGCTCAATGTTTTAGATCTTTTTCGTGATCCTTCATCAGGATAAAATATTAATGTGGAATAGTAGGACCTATCAGTTTCTAAAATTAAGGGGAAATATCTATTATAAATTAATAAATTAACCGTTGTAAAAAGTTTCTAAATTAAAAATTAATTGTTGTTAAAAGATTCTAAAAAGAAGATTAAACCCAAAAAGAAAAAATAGAAAAATATTTCATGTCATAAAATCAAATAATGATAAACCAAAGTAGTTAGCACTAAATTAACAAAAAAAAAATGATACAAATAAAATTCAAAATTTCTAATATAATTAAAACAAAATAAATAAATTAAATTAAATTAAAGAACATTAAAAAACCACACAACTATATCTAAGTTCTAATAATTACTAGATAATTAATTATTATTAAAATATAGATGTTGACCATCAAGACCCACTAAAAAACACTGACGATCAAAGAGGACAAATCAAGATAAAGGAAATAAACAACCAAAGTAGTCTAAGCAAGACAATACTAACACTAGTACATGAGAGGCTTCCATGCATGAATTATCCCAAGCACTTCATCTCTATTTAAATTGGATAGGCATTTCAATATTTTAAAGGCCTCTCTTAACTTTCATTTCTAAAAATAATCTTCGGTAGTGATGACCTTAGCCTCTTCTATATTGATATCATGTTTAGTCTTGCAAGAATGTTTAGTCAGAGCTGATTTCTCTTTCCTTTCAAGATGAATGTCTGTTGTGTGCTCTTTAACTCAAGTACAAACTGACCTACCTATTTCACCTATGTAAGGGATGCCAAAATATCATTTTATAATGTATACTCCACTACGGAGGTTAGGGTCTATATGGTCCTTCACCGACCCTAAAGTCATACACAATTTATTCATTGGAAGGAAAGTAGAGTTAATATTTTGGCATTTTATAATTTTAGCCAATTTATTAGAAATGCCTTCAACAAAAGGTAGATATGCCCTAGGTCCTTCAATTAAGGTAACCTCAGTTTTAGTTCTATTAATTTTTTTTACCTATTTAATATCATTAGCTATTTGTTTGCTTGAAAATCTATTTAACTTGAAAACCTCTTTTAAATGACCAATTTCTTGATCAATGTTATTTTTATCACATATTTTGAAAGTCCCCATGATCAAAGTTTTGAGAACCCCCCTTTTTTGAGTTGGGTGGTGGTGGGAAGAAGCATGAAGCTAAAGGTTTGTGTGTTTTCATTTTTTGTAAACCTTTCTAGCCAAAGTGCCATCATCTTTCCTTGAAATGAGGACATATAGAAAAGGTATACTACCTTCTATCTCAAGTTATTTGGTGAATTATATGCTAGGAAAAAGACTATTGAGGTGGGAATGGAATTCTTCCAGGCTTTTCATACCATGCTGCCAACACAAATTTGTGTCATCTACATATCTTTTCCACCATTTAGGTTTAAAAGGAAAGGAGTAAAGAGCACGTTCTTCAAATTTTTCCATGAAAAGGTTGGAAAAAACTAGGGACAAAGGAGATCCCATTGCCATGCCTTCACATTGTTCATAGGTAATACCTTTAAAGGTGAATAAGGTTGAATTTAGGCATAAAGAAACTAGATTTTCTATTTCAAGTTAGTGAGATTAAGAACCACTTCTACTACTTCTTTGATAGGAAATTTAGTATAGATCGAAACTACACCAAAACTAACTAATCACTTATCACAATCAACTTGTTTATCCATAATAAAATTTACAAAATCTCCAGAGTTGCGAATGAAGGAGGATGTTTTACCCACAAGAGATTTCAATTTGTTCACTAAGTAAGCAACAAGGTTGTACATTGGGGAATAAGTTGTGTCAATAATAGGTCTTAAAGGATTACCTATTGTGTGAATTTTTTTTAGCCCCATAGATTCTAGGGGTCACCTCCTTTTTAGGAATTAGTTTTTTCTTAGTCAAATCATCTAATGAATAAAATTTTAATATTTTTGTTACATTTTAAATAATATGGCCAACAGCCAATTTTTAATTTAGAAACTTTTACAACAATGAATTTATTAATTTAGAAACTTTTTACAATGGTTATCCCTAACCATGCCAAAACTAAAAAACAACCAAGCCTGCTTCGATCATATTAGGACAAGTACACTATACACTTTATCATTGACACTTAACCTATCAAGACACTTCATCCACTCATATGGACACCTCCATGACATCACTGACAATTCTCCAACAATATCCCCCTTTATTATTGATGTCAACACCCATCATATAGCTTACCTTCCTTTTCTTTCTTCAAGCATTCTCACAATAAGAACCTTATCCCCCTTTGACATAATGACAAAGTGTGTACAAAATGATCTTAGGGAATTAAAAATACCATCAACAAAAGAAGAACATCTTATAAATATGATACAAACTCTCCCTTACCTTGATCCTACCTTTTCTTGCCTTGACAACTTCCTCTTGCTACATGCCAACATTCTCTTTAACCAAGCACTTTGACCAATGAATAAAGAACACACAAAAGTATTGAAATCTAATGGAACTCAAAAATAAATATTTGAGAGGGACTCCCCCTAAGATATTGAGGCATTGCACCTCTCGAGCATCTTCATATCTCCATACACTATGAAGAACCACCATACAGGGTTACTAGCCTTCTCTTTCAAGCCACCTCAAGGACCACCAAAAATACTTCATATCACTCTCCAAATAGAAACATGTTCTAAATAAACTTGAGAATTCACCTTGAAACACTCATGCCTTGATATTTTTTATAAACTGATAAAAACATAAAATCTTCATACTATGTTTGTTTAGACTCCTTGTAAACCTACCTCAAACTTGAAAAGCCCACAAATTTCACTAGATATACCTAAAAATTCATATTGAGAGAACTCTCATATACCTCCCTAAGCACACTAATTTTCATCACCTAGATCTTCTTCTGAAACATACTTCCTTCACAAATCTACTAGTCAATTAGGCCTCCATTTTGACAAAATCATGAATAATTTGAAAACCATAAACCTTCATATCTCTGTGAAGCTTGATTTGACAACCTATTTTGTCCATTAAACATATTAATAATACTTATAACTCAAATCATAAGGTAAACCACTTTTCTATAATAGCCCAAAACTTTATAATCTTAAAGCAAATAGGGTCAAAAAACCTCCTTCTAATCAATATCAACCTCTAAAACTTCTTGCACACATGAATACAACCATAACACACTATTGGACCAAGATTTGAGCCTTCACAACATTGGGAACCTTGACTTCATAAACCATGGCTTTGATTTGTAATAAGAAGGATAAACCTGAGAGCACACAAAAATCTTCAAAAGGCACAAACAAGATCATCAAGACACAAAACCACCTATAACATACAAAAATAAGTGTATAAACCTTTTTGAGCACCAAAATCTTCTTGACATTTCATTAATCTCATTATGCCACTTAAAACACCCATTGTGATCCTACAGACACTGTATACATAGCAAAAACACCTTATGACATCACTCTAACCTCATCAAAGTACTTTTCCCATCTTGACATACTAACACCAACTGGAAACACTCATATCTTACCTTTTAGGACCTTCTAAAGAACACCATAGCAACACTTGCTTCTCTACTAAAAGTAGTCTCTTAAGAAGCATAGATAGAGACACCCTTTATAACATAATGCTCTTTGAAAAAATTGAAGCCAGGAGTGCCCCACATCTCCTCAATAATCAC
Organism: Torreya grandis; assembly: GCA_037957365.1. Lineage (NCBI taxonomy): Eukaryota > Viridiplantae > Streptophyta > Pinopsida > Cupressales > Taxaceae > Torreya > Torreya grandis. The sequence goes on along the minus strand of JARHVA010007250.1, from coordinate 44,907 downwards.
TGGAATCCTTTTATAACTATAAGACTTCTTGTTCTTATTTTCCTTAGTCTGATATTTGACAACTTGTTCCTTTTCTACATCACTCACTTTCTTTTCTATGATAGGATATACAATATTTAGAGCAACTATGGAATCTTGACATACCTTGATCATAAAAGTAGCTTCTTTACATTGTTGAACATCACCTTTATATCTTAATAATGTATACACATAATATTTTCAACTTTTATCAAATATTGATGTTTTACATCTTATAGAAACCCATCAAGACTCAATCTCTCTAAGTGCATTCCCAAAGGGGTGCACCAAGAAAGGGGTGGGTAGACCTTTGGTGCTTCTAGGATTGTTGTCCCTTATTGCCACACTATTACCAATCCAACCAACTTTTAAAATCATTCCCTAAGCTATTTCTCATCCCTTGAGTATTCTTATTCTTCTAGTATTTTACTCTTTTCATCCCTCATTCCTTGTCTTAAACTCTTTTTTGACTATGATTTATACTAGGTCAACTTAATATAGTTTAGGTGTATTCTTTTCTTTCTTGGTTTGTTAGCCTTTTCGCTGACCCAACTCAGACCTAGTGAATTATCCCTAAAAACACACTGGGTTGACTAGGTTGACCCTGTACAACCAATGTTCTTGAAAGGATTTAGGGTAGGTTCCACCTATATATACAAGATCATTTCAGTCATTATTCATATGTGTAATAAAGAGTAATTTTTCACTCGTGCTTCTTCACAATATTCTCTTCCACATTCAACATGAGGTGAATTAGCTTAGGTTTCTTATTTAGAGAATCTAGTCTTGTTGATAAGTCTTGGATGCTTTGGAATTTCTTAGTGATCCTTACAAACCACAATAACCTCTTACAAATCCCCATTGGACAAGGGATAGATTGAGTCTCGATGGGTTCACATTTAGATAAGTATATTCTAACTTTTTTCTCCTCTCTTTTAGTACATAAAATTAAAAAAGTGTTGGTTCGAATAATACTATCTTTCATATTTTTATGTATTAGGGTGTTACTCATACTTACTTTAATTGAAATTCCTTATACATATTTGTTTTATTATTTCTAACCCCCCACTTTGTACCACAAGATTTAGTCTGCACTATATTAGATTTTGTTTTCTTATTATTAGAATAGAGTGAATGCTTTACAACTTAGGAATCCATTAGGGTTGTTGTGAGATTATGTTAGATTGTGGGCTTTAGAACCCTTCTTAGTATGATATGTTGTGATAAGTGATCCCCTAATCGAGTTTAATGGATACCCATATTAGTCATGCTCATGTTTAATAAGTGTATCCCAATCTAAATTATATGTATGATCTATCTTATCTGATCTAGGATTAATTCATAGACATGATGCATTTATGATTGCATACATTCTAGTGAACCTGATGTGAATCCTATACCAACACTAATTGGATTATCTTCACATTTCCATTTTTATTTCTTTATTATTAGCATTATATTCACTTTGGATTCAACTTCATTGTTAAATTTTGGTGAAATTGATGTGAACTAACCCTTATAGTATTTGTTCACTTTTACTTCATTTTGATCATATGTTTTTTACATTCTGGATCGATTATATCAACCCAACTATGTTTCTCTGTGCACAAGTTTCTAAGAATAGGTAATGGATCAACCCAATCAACCTAGTATAGGTTCTAACCTTTCAGACATTTTTTTCAATCTACTAGGTCAACCCAGTCAACCCCTTACAATTTTAACACTTTTTAGTAGGTTCTGTACAACTTGATCAACACTATCAACCTAGTTTGTAGGTTTCTCAAGCATACTTCAAGGTTCTTCATTAGCAATATTCCTTCATTACATCTCTGATCCACCAAGGTTCCTTTCTAATTATCTATTTATCTCTTTTTATATATTTAGTTTCAGAGTTTGTAGTCTTTAAAACTACCTTTGCATAATCAACTGGATTGACACTACCGACCCAATTCTATGTTGTGTGTGCTATTTGAAATAACTAGATTGACACTACTGGCCTAGTTCATTTTCAGACCTTGATTCAGCAATATAGGTTCAAACTTGTCGACCTTTTTCTATATTTTATGAATATAGTGTCAACATGATACATTATTTCAAGTTGGAATTAATCTCATATCTACTAGTAATTAGCTCACACATTTCTTTTCTTGTTGTTTGCATGCTTAGAATAGTTCACATATTTTAATTAGGGTATTTTCAATTAATCTATTAGTTTCACTATTTATATTTTATGCACACATGACCAAATAAAATAACATAAATAAGTACTTTAACATTTTTATACCCTAGGCTAACCTACTTGGATTTCATCACCAAGGAGGAAGCTGATTTGATGCTCTGGTCAAGTATAAAGTGTGGTTAATGGTATATTATGGCTAAGCACCTGATACCCTTATCATTGTGGTGTGTGAAGTGAGGGGGTACTCCATAATACCAAGCCTATATCATTGTTGTAGACACATGAAAATTGCACACAACATCTTTTGATGTCACACCACTTTCAAGACCCTCATCTAGTAGGCCACCTAGTAGATCAAACTCTTTTTGCCACTTGACCTTATCAAAACTAAACCTAATTCATCATTTAATTCACCCATATTTCACTAATGTTCTTCTAGTCTCTCGACCACTGATGGTCAACCTAACCATTGATGGTTGGCATGACCATCGATGGTCAAGACCCCAAACTTACTTTAAAACTTTAGAGCATGGCCAGTTGGGTGTCAGATCAATAACTCCTTAAATGGTAACTTGCCTTTAAAACAAATTTTTAAAGCTATGAGAACATGAAAATTTATCCCCTATCAAATTAGTAACTTCCTCTACTTCTACTTATAAAAGGAGAAGAGGAAGTGAAATAGGAGAGATAATTAAGTATTTTGAATTCAAGCTCTCTTACAAGTTTCCATCATCCTTTTAGTGAGTAGTATCATTAGTGACCTAAAGATCTATTAGAATCATAATTAAAATCCCAAAATACCATTACTCTGGCCAAATTACTCTAGAATTCCTTCACCAAGTTTTAGGTATCTTATGCTTATTTGATTTAATCTATCCTATTTCTAATCTCTCTACCTTATCAAAGTTACCACTACCTTATTTCTACCTTCCAACCTCATAACCAAAGCACTAATTTCCTAATTTCTCAGCTAGCACTTTATATTCTAATCATTCCTAGATTAACATAGGTAACCATCGACGGTCACCCAACCATCAACAGTCAGACCCAAACGTAGGTGGTTCACCCAACCACTGATGGACACTATTGCACACATTAATATTAAGTTGTTTTCACCCATTTACCCCAAATCATATCTTGATTTCTATTTCCCTCTGACTACAAAGCCTTTTCTAATTTTTTGGACTTGACCTTAACCCTCTTATCATAAAATTTGATCATTTTCTCTTAACGAGAAATTTTTATTTTTTTTATTTCTTTCTTGCGTATAATTACCTTCATATTATTGAATGAAAGTATCATTTATTATTATCATTTTCAACTTAATTGTCATAAGAGTGGATTGATAGCCTCCTAGCAAGCATTACTCTTCTTGGATCTAGCTCACACTAGGCAATCCACTCAACCATCCATCTAACGAATCCCCTTTCTAGTATTTTTCTTATTTTCAATTTATTCCTCCCTAGACAAAGAGGAGATCCCATCTTTGTCTGGATTCACATGCACATTTTACCAATATTCTTATACACACCCCATTACTAGTTTCATTACTTTACTTCTAAAACTAAGAAATGAGTGAAATTAATTGAAACATTTGGGCACACCCAGTGGGACCCCCATATTTCTTTTTCAATAGTTATATTTTATATGCTCTCTCTCTATTGTTTCCTCATTCAAACAAATCTAAATTTCTTTTGGGTTTAAAATTTGAATGCATACATTGTTTGCTTTCAATTTTAGTACATATAGATAATTAAAAGGCAAGTAATATATCATACTTCCACTTTTTCTATCACACACAAAACTTGAATCACTTTCATAATCAACACATCAAAACAATACCTAAGACAAGGCCCAATTAGGATTTCATCACCTAGTGGCAACCTTACCCCTTCCTATCTATCCCACTTAGATTTCACCACTAAGGGGAGAACCAACTTAGTTCTATGGCTAAGTATAAACTATAAACTCAGTATGTCTTGGCTAATCACTTGACACTCTTACCACTATGGGACTATGAAGTGAGGGGGTATGCCCCAATACCAAGCCACATACCAAAGTTAACATAGATTCACCTCTTGAGAAACTAAACAACCTAAAACCAATTTTAGATTGCCTCTTTAATACTTGATCTACAATCCAAATTCCCTCTTCACACTTTCTAAGGCATAAGCCAAAAGTGATCTAAAAATAAGTTTAATATTTAATGCACTTTTAGTGTATACATTTTTTACTTTGAATTCTTTTCTTTTGATTGTTCCTTATTTGAGGTGTGAGTTTCATCATATTTCCTCCCTTCTCATATGGTCTTTACTATAAAATAGTTGAGAAACTAAACTAATCAACCACCACATTCATCTTCCTCCTCCATGGAATACACTTCTAATGATGAGGTTTCACCTCATCCTTCTCCCCCTCCCACCAAAATCCTAATTGTTTCTAAAGGTGATGTGGACTTCATTGCCTTCCTTGAAAACAATTTGGTTTCTCTTCAACACTACCTTAACACCTTACCCAACCATACCTCTATTACTTTGATTCCTTTTATGGATCCTCCTTATGGTATTCCACCCACCTTATGGTGGGCATTACCTCAACCCAACCTTATTGAACCAAGCCTCCTTTTATTCAAACATCTTGTCTACAACCACCACCCAAACCCAATCCAATATTCCAACTTCTAACCAAACACCTCCTACAACACTCCACACTTCCCAAGTAGTTTCAACCTTACTTTTTATTACTTATATCCCACCTACTATGGGTTTGTCTTCTTCCCCTATTTCCACCCTTCCCCTTATCTCAACCAACCTATCAACCTCTACCCTATTTCAGAATTTGTTGCTCTCTATACCTCAAACACTTCCACCCAATAACACTAGAGTCACCACTCAACCTCAACCTCAAACCACCACCTCAACCATACCTTTAATTCAACCTACCTCTATTCCTCAACAAGTGCCCATAAAAGCCTATCAATATGTCTCTAATCCATAAGGGTACATATCACCTTCCACCCAACCATTTGTGTCAATCAACCCTTATGGGGTATCATCCCAACCTCTTGTCACCACTTACCAATATGTCACTTCTTTAGCACCTCCTATCACTTATCCAAACATAGATGTCATCCATATTCAATAGAATACACACCTCAATAATTCATCTTCTCAACCCCAACCAGACTTGATCAAGATGTTAATGGATAAAATAACCAACTTGGAGTCATCCATATCTGGGTCTCATAACCTTTTAACTTATGATCAAATTTGTAATGAACCCATTCACCTATCTGTACCTATCCATGCTTATCCTTCTCAATGGGAATTGCCCAAATTTTCCAAATTCTAAGGTAAGGAGGACCCCCAACAGCGTTTGAGATCCTTCCATCATTCCTATTATTTGATCACTTATGATGACACTCTCCTTCAAACTTTCCCCATGTCCTTATCTAGACCCACCCTTGATTGGTATAGTGCTCTTTTTGAGAACTCCATTTTTTCCTTCTCTTAATTGGACCACATCATTTTAGAACACTATTCTAGGAACATATGTAAAAAGGTTTCTATCACTGATCTCTATTCCATTAAGAAATTCAATGATGAGTCAATTGTTGATTTTTTTTCTAGATGCAGAGATCTTATCAACCAAATTTATTTCCCATTACCCTAACTTGAATTTATTTATCTCTTCTCCTAAGGTTGTGCTAAATATTTTTCCCCCACTCTTCAAGTCCAAACCTTTGGAACCTTCGATGAATCATTCACTATGGCACACAAATTGGAGAGTTGTGCCATTGATGAAGGGAAGTTGAAGCTTTGGAACAAAAATTCTAGTTTTAAATCCAATGACCCTTCCTCCACTAAAACCACTAACCAACCCAATTCCAAATCAAAATCATTGATAGACTTAGTTATTCTAAAAATCGCTCCACCCCCAACTATCAACCAACCACCTTGAACCAATCCTTCAAACCCTCCTTAGCAAAAAAACTAAAACCAAAACTGAGCTCCTCCAAGACAATATACTCCCATTGGAGAATCGTATGCATTAATTTTGGATAAATTTCTCAAATCTAAACTAATCTCACTTCCACCAATCAAGCCACCCCAATAATTTGATTCTTCTCATCTCGTACATAGGTGGTATAATGAAAATGACCATTGTGCTTTTCACTATGTCATAGGACATGACATTAATAGATACAATACCTTCAAAAGTCTTGTCCAAAATTTGACTGATAGTGGAGAGATTACATTTGATAACCCTAATGAACCTCATAATCAATCTCTTGACATTTTTCATAAACCTTTCCCCAATCATTCTTCTTCTACCCATCACCATGATAATCAACCCGAATCATCTACCTCTCATGAGGCCCACACCATCAATGTCATCAATAATGATCCCATTGTTGAGGAGACTATTACCTTAATTACCTAAGTTGAGAAAATTAACTCACCACCTATTCCTTCAAACACCCAAATAGAGGAATCAACTGTAACCCTCTCTTCACTTGATGAAACCTTAGCTCTACCTACTTCTCCCTTGGTAGAAACACCAAAGGAGTCAATCATCACATTAACCATTCCCACCTTTTCCACTCTTCACATCTAAGTAGTATAACTACCCTCCTTTCCTTTGGATAACCAAATAAAGAAGATAACCCTGCTTATTCTTCCCATTTAAGAGCCCATGCCTACTCCTCCTATCATAGAACCATGCATGTAAGCCATCCCCTAAGAGAAGGTTACCTCATCCACCAAATCACCATCTTTGGGACGTTTCACAAAAAATAGCAACATTGAAACCATTCCTTCTTCCACCCAAGGGCTTAATATTTGATACCAATGACCAAGGACCTAAACCTATTTATAAACCCTTTTCTAGGTTAGTCCAAATTTTAGAGTTCACTTCTCAACCTAACTTTGATAGAGCCACCTTTTGGCATCGACTTGGACTTCCTTACCAAAATGAATCTAAATCCTCTATTTCACTTGATTCCACCCTTAAACCCATCATTATTGCTCTACCAAACACCTCATCCAAAACCCTAAGCAAACCATCCCAACCACCTCAACCTCAAATTGCTAAATCACCTTATGCCTCTTTCACCCAGCCAATTAAGAACCTAATAATTCTTCCCACACCTAGTAATACTCACCCCGCTTTTAGGTTGGACTTGACTCCATCAAGCCCACCAAAAACAAATCTAGCCAACCCCATTAAGAAGATAACGTTACCTAAACCTCCACCACAAACTAGACCTACACCACCTCTTTCTCATTTACCTTCCATTTTAGGACCTCATCCCTCTACCATTATAGTTATCTATTTTACTTCTAAGAAACTATCTCCTTTTTCTCCACTTGAACCCACCAAACCCTTTATATTTCCATCATTTTTAACCAACCTATCTACATCTACTTTCCCATTTATAGGTAAACCTTCACCATCCAAGCCTTCAATCCCTAAACCAATCATAACCAAGCAAACCCAAGTCATTACTATAACCACAACTCCCATGAAGAAGTCTATGCCCAATAAATCTCCTATTCCTAAAACCAAAAACCCACCAGCTACTATACCTTTACTTGAATCCTACACAATAATTTTACAAAATTTGTTGCAAAACTCTTTCATTAGCTTACCTCCAATCAAACCTTTTAACCCCTCCCATCTTAAGCCCACATGGTTCAATGATAATTTGATTTGTCTTTACCAAAGGACTCCTAGACTTGATATAGAGAACTATAAAGCTCTCCAAATTCTTGTCTGCAATTTTTTGAATGAAGATGATCTCTTGGAAGAACCTCCATTAAATCCATCACCTACTCCACTACCTAACCAACCCATCCAATAAGCACCAATTCCCACACTCCCACCTAAGGGTGAAGATGAGGAATCTAAGCAAACATCAAGCCCCCTTATCCACACCATTCATATGGTTACCCATTCTTAGGCCCAATAGAAGGATAAGGATAAATCTAAAGTAGCCATCCCATAGACTTAGCATTTGACCTCTCAACCCACCAACTAAGCCCAAACATCTTCACCTACACCCTTGCAACCAACAAAACCCAAAGTATCCATTTTAGGAGCTCCACCTTCCAACCCTTCTCCATTCATCTAATGGCTCATGCGAAATAGCTTCACCAAACACTGGTGAAAATGAGCCTTTATGATCTAATCAATGCCTCACCTCAACATTGACAAGTATTAATTGAGGCTTTGCATTCCATAGAGGTTCAACCCAATAATCCAAAACCTCTTGCATCTTTTATTGGATACCTCCTCCATTCTACCCTCATCACTCTTTAGGATTCTGAAATCTTTCCTTTTCATATTCAAGATCTTGATCCTCCCCTCTTCATCATAGTATACATCAATCAAAATTGTGTCAAAAGGGTAATGATTGATGGGGGAGCCAACAACAACAACATCTCCTTTCATGCATATGATCAACTTCAACTACCCACAAAAATCATGTCTAAGAGCTCAATGATCCTTCATTATTTTAATAATACTAGGGTAACCACCTTAGGGATCATGGTGTTCCAAATTTATTTAGGACCTTTTACCATTCCCAAACTATTTTATGTTATCAAGGGATAATTAAAATATAATGTGTTACTCAAATGCCCTTGGATCTATGCTATGAGTTGTGTCCCTTCCACCTTACATTGATGCATCAAATTTGAGCATGAAAGACAAGTTATTATAATCAACATTGATCTTAGTCCCTTTGCCACCTACAATATGACATATCAGCCTAATGACATTCTTATTTATCCTTCATCCACCTCACAACGAACTTCTAACTAATCCACCTCATAAACTACCATTGATAACATTTCCCCCCACCATAATGATGAAGCATCCACTAGTTCATTTATCCCTTCATCACAAATTTTGGTAGAAGACCCCCTAAAATCAACATTTCAATGACTCTCGCTAGGGGAATATCACCTTATATAACTTTGGATGCTTTCCCTACTCCACAAAAAAATGGGAATCTTCAAAATGACCCTTCTTATGATCTCCACTTCAAAGCCATTATCCCTTTAAATCTCCCCAATAATTAAAAAAATTTAGTCTATGGGGGACTTGATCGACCACTCCTTGCTCCCACCACTATCCTATACATCAAACCATTCACCACTAACTTATCTTATCTAGACAAACTAGCCTTTACTAAAGCATACCTTCACAAATGTGTTTGGAAGGGCTTTAGTTTTAGTCTTTATGAGAAAGGTCCTCATAAGTTACCCATCATCAAAACCCAAAAACCTCATGAGTACTTTAGCCTTGGGTTCGAATCACTAGAAAAACCCACCTGATCAAAACCCATTTCCACCATCGAAGAAGATATTCCATCCCCATCTTTCTCTTCCTCAAAATCTAAGGATTCTGACATCATCCCTCAAGCCCCCTAACCTATCATAAGGATGGCCAAATTAAAACCCTTCCTCACATTCATCTAAAAATGATTGAACATGATTCTCCCATAATCAATACCATGTAATGTCAAGATGATGACTCCATTCTCACCTACCTAGGTACGAGGGATTCCCTATCCATAAATCTCTTCCTCCTAAGAATTAAACAATGCTGAATGAATCAACCATTGGTGTAAATTTGAAAATTGAAGAGAAACCTCTCATCATCAAAATCAATTAATCTTTAAATTTTGTGGAGCAACAAGATTAACCTTCTTTCCTTCATGACCATAACATAATGTTTACTTGGTCCTATCAGGACATGCCTAGACTTGATCCTTCTATCACTCTCCATAACATTGTCACTCATCCTAAGGTCAAGCCAGTATGGAAAAAAAATCATAGGATACATCCCTAAATAGCTCTTCTCATCAAAGAATAACTCTGATGCCTCTTATCTATCAACTTCATTCAACCCATTAAATATCCACAATGGGCCTCTAACATTGTTCCCATCACTAAACCCATAGGGGGACTTCACCTCTACATCAACTTTTGAGACCTCAATCTCACCTACCCTAAAGATGACTTTCCTCTACCTAGGATTGACCAACTTGTTGATCGTATAGCCAATCATGAAATGTTATCTCTCATAGATGGTTTCTTAGGATATAATCAGATCTTAATTTCCCCTAAAGAATAGCATGAAACTTCGTTTATCACCCCATGGGTAGCTTTTTGCTATAGAGTCATGCCATTTGGATTAAATAATCTAGGAACTAATTATCAATGGTCCACGACCTATATATTTCACAATCTCAACCATAAAATTGTAGAGGATTATTTGGATGATCTCATTGGGAAATTTGGACATCACAAGGACCATTTATCTATTCTCACCATCATATTCAAACAATTAATCCATTACAATGTCAAGCTCAATCCTAAGAAGTGTATCTATTGGGGCTTATTAGGAAAACTTCTTGGATTTATCATTTCCATTAGATAAATAGAGATATATCCTATGAAGTTCTACCATATCGGAAATGCCTCTTCCTACCAACATAAAACAACTTCGTAGCCTCCATGGCAAACTTCAATCTATCTGCCATTTTATTTCTCAATTATCATATTGATGTCAACCATTCTGCCATATCCTAAAGAAAGATACTTCCTTTAAATGAACCAAATAATGTCAACAAGCCTTTGAATCAATCAAGGAGTAACTTCTTTCTCCACATGTCCTCACCCCTCCTAAAGATGATCAACCCTTCTACCTCTACATATCCACCACCAACCACTCCTTATAGGAAATGCTATCTCATAGAGATGAATAGAACAAGGAGTAAACCATCTATTACATTAGCTACACACTTATAAAATATGAAACTTGATATACCCATCCTAAAAAAAATTGCCTCTCTGGTCTTCATGGCCTTTAAACTCTGCCATTATCTTCTTAATCACAAAACCTATTTCATCACTAACACTGACCCACTCAAGTATATGCACTCTAAGCCACATCAAAACTAATGTATGGCTAAGTGGATCATGCTTTTATCTAAGTTTAATCTTGAGTTCTTACCAAAAAATTCCATTAAAGGATAGGTCATCACCAACCAATTAGCCAAAGCTCCTATACTCGATAGTCAACCGATACCTCTTACCTTTCTCAACAAATCCATTGTAACTCTTTCCCAAGAAGAATCGTTTGATCAAATGACTATTTTTTTTATGGATTCAAGTACCAACATGGTGGGGGTGCTAGAGTAATCCTCATTCCCCTTAATGGATAACCTCTTCCTCTTTCCTATAAACTTGACTTTAATGTACCAATAACATAGCCAAATACAAATCCCTAGCTATTGGTCTCTAAACTGCCCTAACTTTAGGGATAAAAATAATCCATAGATTTGGAGACTCCCAAGTCATCATCAACTAGGTAAATGGATCTTATCAGTGTAAAATCAATGTCTTATTAAATTACAAACAACTTGTAGATGTACTCTTGGAGTCATTTGATCACTATACCATCTAATCAGTTCCTCGATCCACCAATAAATTTGTGGACACAATGGCATCTCTCACTTCCCAAATTTTATCCCAATTTACCAAATCTAAACTATTTTTCACCATTCATCACTGTATCACACCTTCATATATCAGTTCAGACCTTCCCACCATTTTTAATTTGAAAACATCTCTTTCCAACATTTGGTATGATCAAACTTTTAATTACCTTAACCTCGATGTTCTTCCTCCCAACCTTTCAAAGAATGTTTGAAGAGACTTTATTCAAAGTACCTCCCATTACATTATTCTCAAGGGAATCATTTACAAATGAGGATTTGATGGCATCCTTCTCTATTGTCTCCATAGTCATGAGGCTTCTCATGCCATCAAGGAAGTGCATGATGGCATCTATGGTGGACACTAGTGGCTTAGTTGTCACCAAGAGTATCCTTCACCTTGGTTATTATTGGCCCACCCTAAATAAAGACTATTGAGACTATGTAAAGAAGTGTGTCAAGTGTCAGTAGCATGCTAACCTACATCACAGACCTCACCATGGCCTTCAAGTATCAAAAGACTATTGGATTTTTTTATAATGGGACCTTGACCTTATTATGGAAATCAACCCCCATTCTTCTCAACGACATCAATTTATTATCACTACTGTAGAATATTTCACCAAATGGATAGAGGCCATCCCCCTTATATCCACCAAATCTAAAACTATCATTGACTTCATCAACCACCACATCATCTGCCACTTCTGTATTCCCTATAAAATCATCACTGACAATGGAAAGTACTTTAAAAACAAGAAAGTTCAAAAACTTTGTGACTCTTTTGGCATCAAATTAAGATTTTCATCACCTTATCATCCAAAAGACAATGGATAGGTAGAAGCTTAAAAAAAACCCTTATCAAAATGCTCACTAAGGTAGTAAGTGATTTAGGACGAGATTGACACCTTCACATCCCATTCATTCTATGGGCATATCGTACTAGCATCTAAAAATCTATAGGTGTTATACCCTTCTCTCTCATTTTTGGATTTGAGGTAATTTCCCCCCTTGAAGTCCAAATTACATCTCTTTATGTATCATTGCATGATATCCTTTTCAAAAATGACTTTTATCAAGAACACCTTGCATGTCTTGAAATTATTGATGAGAATTTCCTTGCCACACTTAATCATCTTCATGTCTATCAAGAATAAATTAAGTGAGCTTATAACAAACATTTGAAAGAGGGGAAATTCAACATCAGAGACCTCATCCTCAAATAAAACCAACATGTAACCAATATGGAGAAAATAAAAAAGGGAAAAAATAATTTCAATTGGCTTGGACCCTACATCATAAGCCATAAGTATGGATCAAGAGATTATCATTTGTCCTCTCTTGAGGGAAAAATAGAACCTGAGCCTTTCAACACTTTGTATTTGCATCCTTTCTATTGTTGAAATAGGGATCAACCTCCTTTTTGTATCTCACTTAAGCTCGTCCCTTGGTTCATGATATTTTCTGTACCTTTCACATTCTTCACCCCTTTGGGAACAATTGATTATAATATAGAACCATGTGATTTATCTGACACAATTATAACTCAATCTTAAGTATAGCTACCATGGCTTTACCCAGAGCATGGTTCTCATGGATACTTTTCATCTTTCAATAGATTAAATCTAATGATCAGTTGTCTCTCAAACCACTCTCTCCATCCATTAGTAACCTTTCACGCTAAAGTCTTGCCTCCCTATAGGTAGAAATTTAAGCCTAAAATCACTTGACCATGTCTAAACACCTATTCAAATATCATTTGCATCATTGACTGCTCCCTTAAAGGATAACTACCTAAAAATTAAAAATTACTTACAAATAGACCACTCCCTTGAAAGATAGATATAAAAAATCCAAGTTTAGACCACTCCCTCAAATGATGGATAAGTTTAATAATCATTTGAAGCTTCTCTCATCGATCAAATTCAGTAAATTATTAAAATAATAAAAATCAACTAAAAAAAACTATATCAAAATCCAAGAAAGTAAGTTGTACTTAGCTTGTATAAAATTTCCATTTGTAGACTTCCTGCATTGATCAGTCTACATATTATCACATTATGCCATAATTGACTCCTAAGCATGGCATTGGTAGACTTCCTACATTTATTACTCTACCTATCCTAATAAGGCATGGACTTATATGTTAAGTAGATTTCAGTCATCTATATAAGGGGCAAGCTAACCCACATTAGGTTACACTTATCCTATTTAAAACCCAAATTATTACCTATCCCATCCCCTCCTTTCATCCTTCTCTTCAATCAAGGTATTATGAGCTTATTTGATAAAAATTTATCAAGATAACTTCTTTCTCAATCAAAACATTCTCTTGTGAAGCATTCAATGGGATTGAGTTCACTAAGTCAATCCCACTATGGTTTTTTGTTAGATCCTTGCCAATTAAGAACAACATGATTTTTTATTTCCTTATCTCCATTAGTTCATGTGATCATATGTCTCATTATTTTCTCTCATCCACACATTTAATTTGTTTTCTATATTTACTTAATGTGTTTCAATTATATTCCCATCATAAAGAACAAGGAAAATCTAAACCACATCCAAAACATTAGGAACCACCACATCATGATCATCTAGTCTATGAACAATATTATCACATTATCTATCCACACACAATATTTATACATTCTCCTCATATCTCATAAAACATCATCAACACCTATCTAAACATCATTAAGAATTCATAATCATGTGCGAGCTAAACTAAATACCAAAACATGTCTAAATAAAAGAGCATGTTTTTAACAACATTATATCAATCATCCACTGTCTAACTAAAGCATCCGTAATAATCACATGTGTCATCCATAATCAATACAAACCCAATCATAACATACCATCCTAACATCATAAAATTATCATCAGACATCATCACCATCACAACAAAATATTATTCTACCTATCAACATCATCAAAGCATATCTATCAAAAACCACAAATATCTTTGTCAAACACATCATCATATACATGAATAATCATCATCATATAAATCATCAAATATCTACACTATGAAATCAACAAAAATATTTAGAACGTAAAATTTTCTATGAACATCACCACATCATAATCATAATTCATTAATATAAACCACAAAAAATCATGAATATGATATAATATAATCAACATAATTAAAAATAGTCATCATATACATCAATGAGGTAATACAAATCACAATATAGTAGTCTCTCTCTCATATACATCTCACATCATCGACACACAGGTTGGTATGAAAATACATATCATATATACATCATAAAATCTCAACTATCAATCCCTTAGGGCACCAAGAACACTACCACCTACATTGCTACCACCTAAACCATCTCGACCTAGACCTATACTACTATCTGGTGGTGGCCCCCTTGATGTCTCAAATTTCCCCACTGTCAATGCCCACTAACTTAGAGTATTTATTGATGGAATCCCTACCAAGCTATCCTTACACTTACCATACTGTATTACCTCTAGTAGTTGGGCTAGTACCATCACCTAATAATATCTAAGATCCTCAATGGTGGATAAGTATCATGTCCTTAGAACTATGTTAGATGGTCCTCCTACTCCTGTTATGTCTACCCCTGATCTCTGTCATAATGAGTCTCTCTCTTGAGTCACTAACCCTAGAGAGACCTATGCCTAATCTTACTCACTAATATTCCTCACCAATCAGAGTAGAAACATGTCCCTATAAGGTAACTATTTGTACCTATAACATAGTAACCTATACCTGTAACTTGATCACCTAGGCTTAAACCACTACAATTGTTAATACTACCTATCCACTCTACACTATACCTATGATAGATCCACATCCATGGGATATTGATCCCCATCACCCCATCTAAAATATATTATTGCATACTTGGCCTAGAACCATGCTGCATAACCATCCACAACCTTTGCATCATCCTTAGCCACTATAATTGATAGCTCCTCATAGTCCAATATGACATCCTATGGCTATGTCTCTAGGAGTGAAAACTCTACATCCTCTCCTGTATCATGGAAAATCAAGGGGAATCCCTTATACTAGTCCAAACTAAAATTACACTCAATCAAATGGGATCAACTCCATCTCTCTATCTCATCTCCCATATATCCAGTACCAACTCTAGAGTGATAAAGTATGAAACTTGTATCCTAGCCATATGGGCCAACCCACATAAGGCCTTCATATAACATCCCCCACCACTAAACCCTCCAATACATCCCTGAACCACTCAATATATCTAGTCCTCCCTCTGGCACCTATCAAAGCATCTACTCTCCTACATCGCATAAAGCCCACTAGAAAGGCTACCTGAGTAAATCCCTGCCATGGTACCCCTAATGGTCTCAACATGCATATGTGCTCAAATGACTAACAATGAAGCATAAATCTTACACTAATCTTGTACCATCTATGTGCTTTAAAAACTAGTGCTCCCTATAGATCTGGACTAGTAATACTGGGACCCATCCAAATACAATCCTCCTGAGTAGAATTTCCACCAATACCCCCAATAGTAAGTATGGAAATTAGCCATGGCTCAAGTCTAGTAATACAAAATAGGTCACTTCCATCATCATCATCATCATCATCGTCTACATGAATTTGTCCTCTAGCACCCTCTAGTGTAGTGGTCTAATCCTAAACCCCCCTACATGACATGTGGCATGATCTTGATCTACTTCATATGTCAGGTCCATACAATAATCTCTATCATCATTCTCTACATGATAGATGGGCTCCCCTCAGATGGGTAACTATGTGATCTACATCACATCATCTAATAGGATGGTCATCTCACCAATAAGTATCATGAAGGTGTTCATCATTGGGTCCCATCTCTCAATAAGCATGATGATTATCATCACATCCTATGATAGGTGTTGGTAATGTCTCATGGCCCCTAGGCCAACCTCCTCCATATAACCCCACTCAATATTTGTCATCCCACCTCATACCTCTATAAAGATCTTTAGGACCCAATCCCTCATCTAAATCTACTCATGGGACTACATAATTAGAAACCCTACTTAGCTCTTGATGTCATACACTTCTCTATATCTCACTCTTTCATTATCTTTTCCCCTTTCTCACTAAATAATAGAATTTTCACATTTCATTATAACTAATTTTACCTAAAGTTTTTGACCTAAAAATATGACCTATTTAAAATACCTTCAATATTTATACCTACTTCCCTCTAATCTACACTCGTTCACCTTTCCACCTACTTCTAGAAACTTAACTTATGCTTATTTTTAACTTCAACCCTAACTAATTCCCTTCATCACCTTCAAGCATCTATACATAACACATCACTACAATGTTTCTAATACCCATCTTCTAATTTATAATCATTTAAAAACCTTTCCAAACATTTCACCCAAACTCAATCCCACATATTTTCCTATCATTTCTCGATCACTGATAATTCTTGCTACCATCGATGGTCTCTAGACCCTTTGTTCCCCCAAGGTCGACTGACAACAGTCAATTCAAACCATTGATGATCATTATGTGTGACTACTAATGATAAAATCCTTCCATCTCCTTCCCTAAATCACCAAGACAAACTCCATAAATGATAAATTTTAATAACATAACACTATCCTACTCACTATTTTTAGCTTACCCCAACTTTTCACTTTCATTTTCCTTCCCAATTTTACCCCTGCCTCAAATTAAGGAATCATGACCTCAAAATGTTCTTTTCCTAAAAAAACAAACCTCTGTCACCCTACCCATAATCTCCTCTCTAACTTCCCATCTCTTTAATTACAAATATTCTATTAAATTTAAAATAACCCATACCTCATTCTGTGATCAATGGCATGGTCAGAGCCCTCATACTACTATTCATCTACATCTTCATCCACCATCCATATGGTTCACTCTCCCTCATGCCTAACATAATAAATCCTCCATTCAATCATCTCCACCTTAGCAAGCTCAGCACCACACAAAAAATCACACAAAACAACTAGAGTACTGCTTGCCAAAAGTCAAAATAGTAAACATGCATCCCCATTTTGATTTTTACCTTTCTAGATTTTTAGGGTTTCCCCTGACTATCACTAGTCATGGTGATCATCAATGGTTGAATCTAAGGGAAATCCTAACCATAAATGGTTAGGATCCCCTACTCTTTTGTCTATTTTTATAACACAACTTTCTCATCAACAATCTGAACCTTGAATAGAACTACATTTGGCCTAAAGTTTTTCTTGGATATCCTATTTAGGGAACTATGTAGGTATCATCCACTCACCTAGTAGAGATGGAGTTAGCTCAACCACCCCCTACCCATCCAATCCCCCACCAACCTCCTTTTTCACCATGTCTACCTTGATGTTAGTTATTTTTGACTCAATTGATTTGCATGCTTTTTGATGATTTAGCATGGTATTTTTTACTGTAATGACCAATCTTTCCATGTTGACCTTTTACCCTTTGCACCACCTTATAAACCACCCAACCAATTATGTTGTTCATGGGAGAACTTCCTCACCTAGATACCTATGACCAACACTGGCCCTATTTGAATGGCTTGATAGGCCTAACCTGATCAACTATGACCAATATTGTAGACTGATTACCCTATCTTATCCTTCTATAGCCCAAACATCTTTTTGACCAACATTGACAACTTTAGTCTTTGTATGATCTTGACTATCACTTTTAGTCATATTTTGTACACACATTTGCATCTCAAATTCCCACCCCTTTTTATGTCACCTACCTTATGGCTACCCTTTATCAACCCCCAACCCATTTTCACTTTCACCTCAATCATCTCCTAGTTTGAGGGGGAATACCTCCTCCCACACTCAAGACAACAAGACCTAGACCTTGACTAACAATCCATTTTGGTTTTGTATCTTGTCACAATGTCACACAACAAAAAGAAGCAAAATTTAGACACCTAAAAACTACACATGATAGCTTTCAATGTCACACTACTTTTAGGACCCTCATCTAGTAGGCCACCTAGTCCATCAAACTATTTTTACCACTTGACCTTATCAAAACTTAACCTAATTCATAATTTAATTCACCCATATTTCACCAATGTTCTTCTAGTCTCTTGACCATTGATGATCAGCCCAACCATCGATGGTTGGCCTGACCATCTTTGGTTAGGACCCCAAACTTGCTTTAAAACTTTAAAGCATAGTTAGCTGGGTATGAGTTCAACAACTCCCTGAATGGTAACTTACCTTTAAAAAAAGTTTTTAAATCTATAAAAATAGGCAAATTTATCCCTTATCAAATTAGTAATTTCCTCTTTTTCACTTAGAAACTTCTACTTATAAAAGGAGAAGAGGAGGAAGTGAAATAGGAGAGACAATCAAGTATTTTTCATTCAAGCTCTCGTGCAAGTATCTAGCATCCTTTTAGCAAGCAGTATCATTGGTGACCTGAAGTTCTATCAAAATCACATTTGAAGGCTTGAAATACCATCACTCTATCCAAACTAATCTATAATTCCTTCACCAAGTTTTAGGTATCTTATGTTTATTTAATTTAATATATCCTATTTCTAATTTCTTTGCCTTATCAAAGTTAACAATACCTTATTTCCACCTTCTAGCCTCATAACCAAACCATTACTTGCCCAATTTCTTAATTGGCACTTTTTATTCTAATTATTCTTAGATTAACATAGGTAACCAATGATGGTCACCCAACTGCTGATGGTTAGACCCAACCATCGATGGTCACCCAACCATTGACGATTAGACCCAATCACAAATGGTTTACCCAACCACTGAAAGTCATTGTGGCACACATTTATAGCAATTTATTTTCACCCATTTACCCCAAATCAAATCTTGCTTTCTATGTTTCCCTTTGACCATAGAGCCTTTTTTGATTTTTTGGACCTGACCCTGACCCTCTTAACATAAAATTTGATCATTTTTTCTTAATGATCAATTTATCTTTCTTTCTTTCTTACATATATTTACCTTCTAATTATATAATGCAAGTATCATTTTTTCCTATCATTTTCAGATTAATTATCAGAATAGTGGATTGATAGCCTCCTAGCAAGCATTATTCTTCTTAGATCTATCTCATTCTAGGCAATCCACTCAACCATCCATCTAACGAATCCTCTTTCTAGTGTTTGTCTTATTTTTAGGTTATTCCTCCCTAGCCAAAGCTGAGATCCTACCTTTGTCTAGATTCACACATGCACTTTACTAGGTATTATTATACACACCCTATTACTAGTTTCATTACTTTACTTCTAAAACTAAGAAATGAGTGAAATTAACTGAAACAATTGACACTACAGTCCCTTTCAACCCAAACTACCTGAAACCATCCTTAGATTATTATTTAGTACCTTTCTTATATCCAACTTCTAATCACATTAAAAATCATAATCTAATAAACATTTAGGTTGACCAGTTAGTTAGCTCTTTAGTTTTCAAGTTGATTGTTACTCTTTACTCAATTATGTGTGTAAAACCTTACATTATCCAACATTGGTGCAAAGTTTTGTTTTGTGTGCCTCAATTGGATTGGACAACATTGATCTAATTGATTGTTTGTTTCCCTTCAACTCTTATTTTCCTATATTAGCTACAAAAATTATATTATTATAGCTCATAACTTATTATCATCTTTCTCTTTCTCCCTGATTGTTGTACTAGATCAACCTAATTGACCATGTACCTTTTTTAGCCCCTGTACACTATACTAGATCAACCCAATCAACCTTGTACAATTTTTAGTTCCTCTTGTCTCTTTTTCATGTCTCTATTTATTGTACTAGATTGACCCATTTGAACTTGTACTATTTTTAAGCTCTATTTTTTTGAATTAGCTTGACCTTTCATCAATCTAATTTCTTATCTCTCTAATTTTGCATTTTGTTCATCTCTCTTCAGTTAGAATGAAGTCTCCTATTATAATCTTCTTAAATATTCTAATTCCATTTAGGTACTATATGGGATGTTCATTTCTTCCTCTCTTTTCCTCTAAAGATAACAATCATTCTTAGGGCACCTCTTCTCCTCCTTCATCTATAGATTGCAACATGGTGAAAATAACACCTCAAGATGAAGTTGATGAATCTGATCCTTTCTCTACTTACCAAGAAACTTCTCATCTTCAAAACACTCAAACTAATGTGGGAGTGATTGATATAAGCTTACTTAACAATCTCATTAATAATCCATCTTCCTCTAATCCTCTCCCTAATAACAATTTGGGGAGTGCTCCTACCAACACCAACCTACCTCTTGATACAACTCAACTGCTAGCCTAAGTTATTTAACAAATAAAAATTATGAAAAATTATAACACCAACCAAATGATGTAACTTCAACAACACTTAATCAATGTGGATAATCAACCTCCAAGTATTCATCCTCAAGCTAATCCTAATTTCATTCCTCCACCTCTTAAGGATACCTTAGGTAATGTTATTTCACAACCCATAATGAATAATAAGATGCTTCAAACCATTCAAAATTATCCTTTATCCCATTTTATTTTATCCAATGATATTGGTAACATAACTCCAACTATCAAATATGATGGGACTAAAGACCCTACCTCATTTCTCAAAGCCTTTGGCAAACTTTACAAAGAGTGGATCCAAACTAATACCTTCACCACTACTAAACTCTTAGTCAAAAATTTCATTGGTGATATATTAGAATGGTATAATAAACTTCCCTAAAATTCTATTTGAAAACTTGAATATTTGGTTAACCTTTGGTTAAATAGTTTCAACACAATGATCTTCTCAAAACTTGTCTTCACCATTTCATCAATGCTAAGCAATCTCTAACTGAATCAACTCATGACTTTATTAAAATATGGAAATATTTAGCTCATAAATCCATCCATAACATGATTGATGATAACTTATTTAAACTCTTTATCATGGATTTAACTCCTACTCTTCAATATAAGGTTCGAACCTTTGCTCCTCAAACACTTAATGAAGCTCTTGATCAAGCTAAACATCAAGACTTTCTCATGAAACAATTTGAACCTAATCCTAAACTAATTAAATGATCTTTCTAAACATCTAATGCTATCACTAGTAATTTTATCTAATACAAACAAGGATTTTATAAAACTAATGTTCCTTCACCCTCTCATACACCTCTTTTGGTTCAGTAAATGAAACAATTTTTACCACCCTCGAAACCTTTCATCTACCCCAATGCCCCTCCTAAGTGGTATGACCCCAATATATTTTTATAGTTCCATGTTGACATTAGGGATTCTCATGAATCTTGTAAAGGGATTAATAAATTTGTTATCTCTTATATGCTTGGTGATTAATTTATTCATGAAGCTATGATCAATCTTTATCATCAAGAATACACTGTTGCTTCCCAAAAATGACAAATTTTGAAAGCTTTTACCTCTAATAATAAAAAATATTCTTAAAATAATTAATCAAATGTCAAGGATGTTTATGCCATCGATGCCAATTATGACTAATATTATAACAACTCTTAATATGTCAACACTACTAAATTCAATTATCATCATAAACTGGCTCACAAAGATCTCGTTACCAAGCTTAAAAAACTATCTTTAAAGTAACAACTCATTAAAGATACTACCACCACTAATGTTTATTTGGAGGCACCTAAGAAAAAAATTCATATTTTTGATCCTCCAACCACATCTATACCTTTCAAAACTAATTTACCTTCTAAACCTCATGTTCATTCTTCTAAATCTCATTGGAACTTTCTTGAAGAACTCAACTCTATGCCTTGCAAGATTCCTCTAATGGAGCTAGTTCATACTTCGTCTTGTCATTATAAATTCCTTATGTAATAACTTCAATAAATTGAATATTCATCCTCCATAGATGGAGAACCACCTTTTATTGATTCTCAACCTACCAACATCAATACCATTGAAACCATGTGTCCTTCCAAGCCCTCTATTGAATTCCTTGAAGAAGACATGATCAATTATGAAATTATTTTCCATGTTGATGATCCACCACTCTTTATTAAAATAACCATTAATACCAATCTTATCAAAATAATCTTAGTTGATGAAGGCTCTGGTATTAATGTGACATCCTTGTGGTTTATTCAACAACTTGGTTATAATAAGAATCATCTCAAACAAACCCATCTCACTTTCCATGGTTTTAACAAGATAAATCAAAAGCCACTTGGTTTTTTTTGCCTTCCATTAACCATAGGACCTAAGACCATTCAAACCAAACTTATGGTTCTTGATCTACCTTTATCTTACAATATTCTTCTTAGTCATCCATGGACTTATCAAATGAGAGACATTGCTTCTAATGGTATTCAATTTATTATATTATTACATAATGGAAAATGGTATATGCATAAAGTTGATCCCAATCTATGGAGTATCCAACTTTCTAATCCTAAACCTCAATATCATATTCCTACAAATCCTAATATTAACAATGTCCTTTACCTGAGTTTATCAACATGAGTCTTGATCTACAAGTTACTCTTATAGATTTTGATGATGATGAGCCCAATGAATTACAACACACTTGAAATATTACTAAGTTACCTCCATATATTTTGCAATGGATTCTTCCCTCTCTATTACCAAGAGACCATATCATTCCTCTTATTGATGAGATTATTGACTTTTCCCCTCCATGCAATGCTCAACATCCTTATTTACCAAAAGATGCCTTTACTTGCAATGATCTCAGAGTGGATAAATTATTTCAAGATCCTCTCATCATGTCTCCTTATACATTCAATAATATTGGGATTTCACCTTCTAAAATTTCTCCTGATTCTCAAGCTTGTATAATTTCTCCAACATACGATGATAAATATATCATGGCCTAAGCTCAATATAGACACTTAGATTTACATCATTACTAGAAAACTTTAGCCCAAATCCATGATTTTAATATGGATATGCAAACCATTTTTGTGGATCGTATGTCAGATCTTGAGGGTCATGTGCCTCTCATCAATCCTCCTCTTATCAATACTCTTTGGGTAGTATAGCAAATTATGCCTTCTAAACCTTTGGAAGTTCCTACACCTTTGGATTGTATCATTTTATCTGATCCTTCTCGCATCATTAAATCCATGGATATTCCTATCTCTTTTATTCCATATACTCTTGACATTACACTAGATGCCAAGGCAACTGATATCCATCAGATTCATTCTGAGTATGATTGTCATGATAATCAAATTCTTGATCTTGAAGTAGATGTCAAATATTATGGTCCTCTTCCTACCTTGCCTAGTGATGAATATATTCTTGAGTTACTTCATGCCTCAGAACCTCAAATTCCTCAGTAGCATCATAAAATTGGAAACTTTAAAAAATAAACTCCTTGCTTCAACAACTTTGTTGCTAACATTGATCCTAAAATAAATCCAAATTCATCTTTACCTAATTCACCATACCACTTTCAAGATGGTAATGCCATGCTTATTGATGAAACCACTTATATTAAATATGGTACACCATCTTATCCTTGATCGATTAAAGTCTCTCAAGAGCTTTCACCTACTGAACATGACAAATTTAGCATGTTCTTTAATAAATATCATGAAGATTTCACTTGGTGCTATGAGGACATACCTAACATTTACCTTAGCATTATGGTACATAAAATCATTAATTATATTGATGCCAATCTTGTGCATCAAAAGTAAATAAAATTTATGCCTGAAGTCTCAACCTTATTTCATAAGGAAATCAACAAATTACTTGATGCTAAATTTATCAAACTAGTGGAATATTTTGAATGGTTTTATAACATTGTTTCCATTCAGAATAAAGTCACTATGGCCATTCGCATTTGTATTTATTTTTGAAATCTTAATCATTTTTATCCCAAGGACAACTTCCCTTTGCCCTCAATAGATGTTATTGTCAATTTCACAACTGGTTATGAAATTTTATCTCTTATGGATGGCTTCTTAGGATTCAATTAGATTCATATCACTCTCAAGGACCAACATAAGAATACTTTCACCATAGAATGGGGTACCTATTACTATGTCAAAATTCCCTTCAACCTCAAAAATGCTAGAGCCACTTACCAACGTGCAATGACTCACATCTTTAATGATCTCATTCACAAAATTGTTGAAACTTATATGGATGATCTTATTACTAAATATAAACATCATAAGAATCATCTTTATGATCTCTCTATCATCTTTGACCATATTCTTAAATATAATGTTATACTTAATCCTTAAAAATGTGTCTCTAGAGTCACTTCTATAAAAAAATTAGGATTATTAGTCTCTCTCCATGGTATTTGCATTGATCCTACCAAAATTAGTGCTATCATCAACATGCCTATTCCTCATTCTATTCTTAACATCTGTAATTATTTAATAAAACTTGGGGTAACTAGATGATTTGTCCCAAAATGGAATATCGAATTCACTCCATCAATTCCATTCTCAAGAAGGGTACTACTTTAGAATGGATGGATCCATGTCAAAAAGCCTTTGATAACATGAAAGAGTCTTTACTTCATCCACCTACACTTCATCCTCCTTGCAATGATAAACCTTTGATTCTATATACTTCTTTCACACCTATTTTAGTAGGGGAAATGCTTGCCTAATTAGATGATATGGGAAGAGAGTATGTCATTTATTACATTATCCTAGGCCTCATAGATTATGAAACACATTAGACTAAAATTGAGCATGATTGCCTTGCCATCTATTTTGTAACTAAAAATATTTTCCACTATATAATTTACCAAAATACTTATGTCATTTTTCATTCTAACCCCCTTCATCATTTCTTCTCCAAAGCATTTCTTCTTGGAGATAGAATTATAAAATGGATGGTGTATACACATAATATTTTTAAATTTTATCAAATACTGACGCTTAAAATCTTTCAAGAACCTATCACGATTCAATTTATTTGAGTGCATGCCTTAAGGGGTGCATCAAGAAAGGGGTGGGTAGAACTTTGGTGTTTCATAAGATTATTATTCCTTATTGCCACATTATTTCCAATCCATTCATCTCCTAAAACATTTCCCTAAGCTATTTCTCCTCCCTTGCACATTCATCTAGTCTTTTCCTCTTTCTATCCTTCTTCTCCTTGCTCGGCACCCTTTTGACCTACTCATTAAACTAGGTCAACATGGTCAACCTAGTGTAGTTTAGGGTCACTTTAACTCTTTAGGTTTGTTAGCCTTCTGACCGACCTAGCATAAACTTTAGGTATTATTTTAAAATTGTGCTAGGTCGATTGGGTCGACCTAGCACAGCCTACATTTTTGGATGATTTTAGGGTTAGTTATTCCTATAAATACAAGATCATGTTAGTCATTTTCAAAATATGCAATCAAGAGTTATTATTTGCTCATGCTTCTTCATAATCTGCTCTTCCACCATTCTACTTGAGGAGTCTTTGCTTAGGTTTCTTATTTTGGAAAATCTAGTCTTGTGGATAGGTCTTGGATGCTTTGGCCTAACAAAGTGATCCTTATGAACCACAACAACCTCGTGTGAATCCCCATTGGCCAACAGAGAGGTTCAATCATGATGGGTTTACATCTAAGTAATTAAATTCTAACTTTGTTCTCCTTTCTTTTAGTAGATAGAAGTAGCATAAGTGTTGGATCGAATAATATTACTCTTCATATTCGATGTATTATGGTGTTACTCATACTTAATTTATTTGAAGTTCCCTATACATATTTGATTGATTTGCATCTAACCCCTCACATTGTGCTACAAGCTTTGGTGCACACTATATTAGTTTATGTTTCTTGTTATTAGAATAGTTTACTCTCTTGTTTGTTAGCATAAGTGAAATATCAAATAATAAGACTCTTTTAGGTTTGTTGTGTGATTGTGTTAAACTGTAGGCTTTGAAACCCATTATAGCATGATATGTTGTGACAAGTGATACAATTGATCTCTTGATCATGTCTAGTGGATCCCCATATTGTTAATGCTCCCACTTAACAAGTGTATACCCAATAAAAAGTGTAGGTGTGCTCTATCGTATCTGATCTAGGTTTAATTCATATACATCATGGAATTATAATTGCATACATTATAGTAAACCCAATGTGAACCCTATGGTTGGATTGTCTTCATGTTTCCATATTTGTTTCCTTTCTTATTTAGCATCAGCTTATCTTTGGCTTCACTTTCACTAAATTTTGGTGAACCCGACATGAAACTAACCCTTTCAATATTTCTTTCACTTATTTCATTCTTTTTGTCATCATTTATTTATATCATATATTTTGACATACTAGTTTGATTCTATCAACCTAATTTTTTTTTGTGCACAAGAATAAGCAACTAGATCAATCAAATCAACCCATTATAGGGTTTTAGCACTTTTTACATTTCCAATTCAACCTACTAGGTCAACTAGGTTAACCTAGCATATTCTCAGCCACTTTGCAATAAGTTCCTGTATAATTTGATCAACTAGCTTGATCCAGTTCTATAGATTAGATTAATTTTCTTCAAGGTTATTGATCAATAATCTCCTTCATTTCTATCTCTAAACCATCAAGGTCAATATTTTATTCTCTATTTCTTTTTGTTATGTACTTTCCTTTCAAGTTTGTGGTCTTCAAAACTGCCCCTGCATAGCTAACTAGATTAACCTAGTCAACCTAGTTCTATGTCTTATGTGATGTCTAAAATAACTAGGTCAACCTAGTTGACCTAGTAGGTTTTCTAGACCGTGTCTTTAGTAGTACTAGCTCAACCCTATCTACCTAATTTTATAAGCTGTGCATATAGTGTTTTCATTATACCTTGTTTCAAAGTTGGAATTCACCTTGTATGTTAATCACATATTTTATTTAAATTATTTGCATGCTTAGATTAGTTCACATAGTCTAATTAAGAGTTTTTAAATTAAATACTTAGTTTCACTATTTTTATTTTATGCATACATGACCAAATCACATAACATATATAAGCATTTTAACATTTGACTACCCAATCCAACTTGGATTTCATCACCAAGGGGGAAGCTAACTTGATGCTTTGGTCAAGTATAAAGCATGGTTAATTGTATATTATGGCTAAGCACTTGACACCCTTATCACCACAATGTGTGAAGTGAGGGGGTAGGCCCCAATACCAAGCCTGTATCATTACCATTACAATCCCTTTCATCCTAAACTCACCTAAAACCATCCATAGATTGCTATATAGTACCTTACTTATAGCAAACACCCTATCATTTAAAATTATTGATAATAATCTAATTAACATTCTAGGTTGACCAATTAGCTAGTTTTACTTTCCAAGTTGTTTGCTTTCTCTTTACTCAATTATATGTGCAAGAAATTACATTATCCAGTGTTCGTGCAAGGTTTTGCTTTATGTGCATCAATTGGATTAGCCAACATCAATTTAAATAACTATCTATTTACTTTTAACATTTACTTTCCTAGATTAGCTACAAAATTATCTTGTTTTATTTCTCATCTTATCATCAATCTTTTACTTTTACTTGTTTGCTATACTAAGTCAACCTAGTCAACCTTTTACTATCATAGACCCTATTTTTTACCCCTGTTCACTATGTTAGGTTGACCTAGTTAACCCATTATAGTCCATAGGTCCTATTTTTATACTAGGTCGACCTAGTCGACCCAGTTCTATTTTTGTCTTTCCCTATTTATCAACCTAATTCTTCAACTCTTCTAATTTGCATTTTGTTCATTTCCCTTTGGTCAGAATGAGGTCTCCTAGCAAAATATTTTTGGATAGTATTAATCCATTTATATCCTATATGGGATGTTCATTTCTCCCTTTCTTTTCCTCCCAAGAACACCATCACTCTTGGGGCATTTATTCTCCTCCTTCATCTATAAATTGTCACATGGTTCAAATAACACCTCAAGATGAAGTTGATGGATCCAATCCTTTCTACACCTACCAAGAAACCTCTCAAAATATTTAAACTAATGTGGGAGTGATTGACACAAGTTTACTTAACAATCCCACTAATAACCCTTCTTCTAATAATCCTCCCCCCAACACCAATTTGGGGAGTGTTCCTTCTAACACCAACCTACCACCTAATACAACCTACTTATTAGCCCAAGTGATTCAACAAATCAACATTATGCAAAACTATATTACCAATCAAATGATGCAACTTCAACAACACTTGATCAATGTGGCTAATCAACCTCCAATCATTCATCCTCAAGCTAATCTTAACTACATTCATCCACCTATTATAGATGCCTCAAGTAATGTTATTCTTCAACTAATAATGAATAAAAAGATCCTTCAAACCATTTTAAATGAGAATTTAGATCCATTCATTGTATCTATTGACATCGTTAACATATCACCAAATATGATTAGACTAAAGACCTTGCCTCATTTCTTAAAGCCTTTGGTAATCTCTACAAAGAGTGGATCCAAAATAATACATTTTATACTACTAAACTCTTAGTTACAACTTTCATTGGTGATGTATTAGAATGGTATAATCAATTACCCCAACATTCTATTTGAAAAATTGAAGATTTGGTCAATCCTTTAGTTAAAGAGTTTCAACACAATGATCTTCCTAAAAATTATCTTAGCCATTTCATAAATACTAATAAATCTCCTAATGAATCAGATGATGAATTTATTAAAATATGGAAATCCCTAGCTCATAAAGCTGATCATAATATGTTTGATGATAACCTATTTAAACTCTTTATCACCACTTTAAATCCCACTATTCAATACAAGGTTTGAACCTTTGCTCCTCAAACTCTTAATGAAGCTCTTGACTAAGCTAAATGGAAATAATTTCTTATGAATCAATTCGAATGTAATTCTAAAATTATTAAAGGATCTTTTCTAACATCTAATGCTATCATTAGTAACACTTCTCAAACCAAACCAAGAGTTTCCAAAATGATATTCATTTACCATATCACATACCTCTTTTAGTACATCAAATGAGACAATTTTTATCACCCTCTAAACCTTTCATATATCCTAATGCTCTTCCTAAGTGATATGACCCCAATCTCTTTTGTTGGTTCATGCCGACATTGGGAATTATCATGAATCTTATAGATGGCTTTCAAAATGTGTTGTTTCTTACATGTTTGGTGATTCATTTGACCATGAAACCCTGATAAAAAATTATCATCAAGAATACACTAATGCTTCTCAAAAATGACAATCCTTGAAAGCTTCTACATCTAATAACCAAAAATTTCTTCCTATAATCAATCAACTTCTAAGGATGTTTGTGAAATTGATGTTGATTATGACCAATACTTTAACAACTCTCAATATGTCAATATGGCTAAGGTCAATTATCATTAGAAACCATCTCACAAAGATCCTGTTACCAAGCCTAATAAACCTTCTTTGGAGGAACAATTACTTAAAGATACTACCACCATCAATATTAAATCAAAAACACCTAAGGAACAACTTCCTCCTTATGATCCTCCAACCACATCTATTCCTCCAAAGTCTAATTTGTCTTCTAAAGCTCGTGGCTCTTCTTCTAAATCTCATTGGAATTTTCTTGAAGAACTTAACTCTATGACATGTAATATTCATCTTATGGATTTGGTTCACATTTCACCTTATCATCATAAATTCATTATGAAACAACTCTAAGAGATTTAAGATCCATCTTCTTTAGATGAAGAACCACCTTCTATCAATTCTCAACTAATAACATTAATACCATTGAATCTATGTGTCCCTCTTCTAAGCCTTCCATTGAATTACTTGAAAAGGACATGATTAATGATGAAATCCTCTTTGATGATCCACCTATCTTCATTAAAATAGACATTAATACCACCCATATTCAAAAATTTCTAGTTGAAGAGGGTTCTAGTATTAATATGACCTCTTTATGGCTCCTACAACAACTTGGTTATAACAAAGGTCATCTTAAACAAACATGTCTTGTTATGGTTTTGACATGACTAATCAAAAGTCACTTGGTTGTATATAGCTTCCCTTAACCATTATTCCTTAGACAATTTAAACTAAACTCATGGTTATTTATCATCATTTATATTATAACATACTCCTGGGTTGTCCATGGACTCATCGAATGAGGTCCATTACTTCTTCCAATAGTCAATGCATTAAATTTCTATCTAATGGAAAACACTTAAGCACAAAGTGGATTCCAAACCATGGAGTATCCAATTACCTAATCCTAAATCACAATATCATGTTCTTATGATCCCTAAATTAATAATGTTCTTTTGCCTGAGTTAATCAATTTGAATCATAATTTACAAGTCACTCTTATAGCGTGTGATGATGATAATCCCAATGAATTATAGCATACTTGCAACACCACCAAATTACCTCCATATATTTAAGAGTGGATTCATCCTTTTATTTTTCCAAGGGATCATACCTTTCCTCTCATGGATGAGATTATTGATTTCCCCCCTCCATGCAATGCTCAAGAGCCATCTTTACTTGAAGATGATTTTAATTGCAATGATTTTGGAGTGGCTAAATTTTTTAAGATCTTCTCACCATGTCTCCTCAAAAATTCATTGATCTTGGGAGTGTGGATCCCTTTGGGGATTTCACATGACCATGGGGATATATTTTTGGGGCCTAGAGAGCTCCACAAATGTAGGGAGCATAGTTTACCTACTCCACCTTTTATGGAACCTTTCTCCACATGTGATTGGAATATTCCTTGTATTTATAGTTTATATGTTCCCATATTTTGTGGAGTTAGTACTAAAATTCCAATTTTCCATGTTGACTTCCTTGTTTTTAGGAATCTACTTATTTATTGGAAAAGGGAATGCCTTCTTTGTTTCAAGGAGTTGGTTGTGATCACATGTCCTTGGAAAATGTTCTTTTTGGAAAAGGAGAGATAAAAATGGCAAGTTCCTCCTTGGTTGGGCTTATGGATGAGCTTGCTTAGGTGGAGGAGAGTTATCATATGGTGGATAATGCTTATTTTGTATAAAAATTGCATAATTCTCCTTATTTGGAGGATTTTATTTTGGTTTGTTATATATACAGATGTGATGTGACCTTTAGAGGTCAATGTGCTTATTTGCAGGGTGTGGATTTGAGAGACAGAGTCAAAAGTGTAGATGTTTTGCAAAGTGTGGGTGTTTATTAATAGGGTGTGGTATAGCATCTTGTGAGATATAGTATTATATAGGTGTAGGTGAAAGCACAACATTTCATATATGGAACATTTTCTATAGGAGATATTCTATCTCTATGAGAGTTCATTGTAATCTTGTTTTTTATTACAGTTTTTATTGAGGACTTTCTTAGTGGATCTATCCCACATTGGGTGAACCATGATAGATAATTGTTATGTGTGATTGCTATTTTATTCTTTCCATTTATGCTTTCATATTAATTGTGATTTGAGGAATTATTTTCATGATACATGTTAGTGCATATTTATATATGATTTCACATTTAAATCTAGTTTATTTATTTTTAATTCCTAACAACTAGTATCAGAGATTTGGTTGTGTTTTTGCTGAAGTGTAAATCGTAGGAAAGGTTATTAGCTTGAGTGGGATCTATGGGAGAAGAGATCAAATTCAGGGTTGATAATTTTGATGGTAATAATTTTGTTTTGTGGAAAATGTAGATGGAAGATTACCTATATCAAAAATAGCTTCATCTCCCCTTAGAGGGGAAATAGAACAACCTATAAGTATGAGTGATGCAGATTGGTCATTGCTTGATAGGAAAGCATTGGGAGCCATACAATTATGCCTTGTATGTTCTATTGCATTTAAAATTTATGATGAGAAAACCATAAAGGATATCATGGATAAACTTGGGAAGTTGTATGAGAAACCCTTTGCTTCTAATAAAAATTTTCTTATGAAAAAATTGTTTAGCATGAAAATGTATGAGAATGGTTCAATTGCTAATCATTTAAATGATTTTAAGACAATTGCAAGTATCCTCACTTATGTTAAAATTAATTTTGATGATGGAGTTATATCTTTGCTAATTTTATGTTCTTTTCCTGATAGTTGGGATAGCTTGGTTATGGCTATGAGTAATGCAGTCCTTACCAAGGGAAGCTTACATTTTGAGGATGTTGTATGTGTGATTCTTAGTGAGGAAATGCGAAGGAAAATCACTGATGAGTAATCTTTAGGTAATACTTTATATTTTGATACTAGAGGGAGGCAAAAGGATAAGATCAAAGGAAACCATGGAAAGTCAAAGGGTAGATCTAAATCTAGATCTAGATCCAAGATGATATGTTGGTATTGTGGGAAGAGTGGACACTCAAAGAAGGATTGTTGGTCACTTTAGGATAAGAATGATAATAAAAAGGAAACAAATGAGGTAAATGTGACATCAGGTAAATCATTTTAGGATGCCTTAATTATTTTTATAGATAGTTTTTTGAGTCTTGGGTATTAGATTCAGTAGCTTCTTTTCATGCCACCCCACATAGGCATTATTATATTGATTATGTTTAAGAGAATTTAGGACATGCTTATCTTGGTGATGATGAACCATGTGAGATAGTAGGGAAAGGTTGTGTTTAGGTTAAAATGGAGAATGAGAACACATGGATACTTAAGGATTTTAGACACGTGCCTATATTGAGATGAAATTTCATTTTAGTGGGGCAATTAGGTAGTGAGGGTTGTTCGGTAATATTTACTGTATATTTTTGGAAAGTTACCAAAGGTGCTCTTGTGATTTTAAGAGGTAAAAAATTGGGTAATTTATATTTGACTAATAGTTTTTATTATTTTTATTTAGTTGTTGTAGATGAAGATGTAACTATGTGGTACTATAGGGTCGGTCATATGAGCTAGAGTGGCATCGAAATCTTAAAAGATAAGTTGCCTACATTAAAAGACATAGATCTAGACTTTTGTGAAAATTGTGTGTATGGGAAATAGAAGTGGGTTAAGTTCTTGAAATTTGGACCCATAAAGAAAGAGCATAAGTTATAGTTGGTACATTCAGATGTATGGGGACTAGCTTAGGTATCTTCTATTTATGGTTCCAATTATTATGTCACTTTTATTAATGATGTAACAATGAAAGTTTGAGTTTATTTCATTAAAAATAAATTTGATGTATTTGACACTTTTAAGAAGTGGAAAGCCTTGGTTGATAATGAAACAAGTCTTAAGTTGAAATGTCTTAGATCAGATAATGGAGGTGAGTATTACAGTAATGCTTTCCTTGATTATTATTCTAACAATGGAATCTATAGGCAAAGGATGGTTATAGGAACTCCACAATAGGGTATCTAAAAGGATGAATAGAATAATAATGAAATGTGCTAGGAGCATGAGGTTACATGTAGGGTTACCTTTATAGTTTTGGGTAGAAGCAGTTAGCATGGTAGTATATTTGATTAATAAAGGACCTTCTATGCCTTTAGATGGAGGCATTCCTGAACAAACTTGGACTGGTAAGAATGTTGATTATTCTTTTCTTAGAGTCTTTGGACATGAGGCTTTTACTCTCATTAAGAAAGAGGATAGGACCAAGCTAGAGGCTAAATCAAAGAAATGCATATTTGTTGGATATGGTGAGGATGACTTTGGTTTCTATTTATGGAGCATTAAAGATAATAAAATATTTCAATCTAGAGATATAGTCTTTAATGAAAAATTCATATATAAGAATTAGTTTTAGGAATAAGAATAGGAATAGAAAGAGTACATAGTATTGGATGACATTATGGATGGAAAAGTATCCAATGAATCAATTTAGGAACCTTCTACATAAGGACCCCAAACTCCTATGGTAAGAAGGTCTTCTAGGGTAAGAAGAACACCTGTACATTTTTCTCCTTATTTTAATTATTTATTACTCACTAACAATAGAGAACCAAAGTATTATGAGGAAGCAATGTAGGTAGATGTCAGGATGAAGTGGGAGCAAGCCATGGATGAGGAGCATAGATCTCTCATGGAAAACTAAACATGGGATTCGGTAAGGCTACCCAAGGGCAAGAGTGCATTTACAAAAAAGTGGATCTTTAGAATAAAAGAAGAGGATGAAGGGAGAAAGAGGTATAAGGATAGGATGGTGGTTAAGGAGTTTGCACAAAAATTAGGTATTTATTTTGATGAGATTTTCTCTCCTGTTGTAAAAATGACTTTTATTAGGTCTGTTCTTGGTCTAGTTGTAATTGAGGATTTGCACTTAAGGTAGTTAGATGTGAAAATTGATTTTATTCATGGTGATTTGGATGAAGAGTTGTATATGAAGCAACCACAGGGATATGAGGTCAAAGGCAAGGAAAACTTTATGTGCAGACTAAAAGATGGCTTGTATGGCTTGAAATAAGCTTCATAGAAATTGTATAAGAATTTGATTATTTTATGTTAGAACAAGAATATCAAAGGTGTAATTATAACCATTGCATGTACATAAACCATTTTGATGATGGTTCATTTATTATTTTACGCTTGTATTTGGATGACATGTTAGTTACAAGAAAGAACATACAACATATTCATATGCTCAAGAAACAACTTAGTGACTCCTTTTCTATGAAGGATTTGGGTGCTACAAAGCAAATAATTGTTATGAGGATTACTCATGATAGGAAGGAGAGGAAGTTGGTCTTATCCCATTCAGAGTATGTGAAGAAAGTCTTGGAAAGGTTTAGCATGTTGGGTGATAAATTTATTGGTACTCTTTTGGCAGGCCATTTTAGATTATCAAAGGAGTAGTGTCCTAAGATGGAAGATAAAAATCTTAAGATGTCTAAGGTACCTTACTCATAGACAATTGGTATTTTTATGTATGCTATGGTTTGTACTAGGTCAGATATTTCCCAAGCAGTGAGAATTGTGAGTAGGTATACGAGTGATCCTAGTTATGAGCATTGGAAAGTAGTGAAATGGATTATTTAGTATTTGAGAGGAACCATGGATTTTACACTATGTTATGGTGGATCAAATACCACTTTGTGTGGTTATGTGGACTCAGATATGATAGGGGATATTGATAGCAAGAGAAGTACAATAGGTTATATATTTACTATTAGAGATATAACGGTTATTTGTATTTCTAGGATATAAAAGGTTATGGATTTATCAACCACATAGGTAGAGTATATTACTACCATAGAGGCTATCAAGGAAATGATTTGGTTATAGGAGTTGTTTTGAGAGTTGGGGAATGATCAAGAAGTTAGGAGACTACACAGTGATATTTTACAGTATTATTCATTTGGCAAAGAACTTCACTTTCCACTCAAGGATGAAACACATTCAGTTATGTTATCACTTCATCAGGATAAAATTGGAGGAGAACTTGGTAAAGATGGAGAAGATTCATACTAGCTAGAATCCTATTGATATTATGACCAAGGTGGTCAAATTGGACAAGTTGAGACTATGTTTAGATTTGATTGGCCTTAGTGGTCATGGAGTAGCGATAGATTCTATTCAAGATAAACAGTCTCGAAGTGGGAGATTATTGAGTGTGAATCCCTTTGGGGCTACCACATGACCATGGGGATATATTTTTGGGGCCTAGAGAGCTTCACAAATGTGGGGAGTGTATTTTTACCTACTCCATCTTTTGTGGAACCTTATTCCATATGTGAGTGGAATATTCCTTGTTTCCATATTTTGTGGAGTTAATTGTTAGATTCCTATTTTCCATGTTGACTTTCTTATTTTTATGAAGCTATTTGTTTATTGGAAAAGGGAATGCCTTCCTTATTTCAAGGAGTTGGTTGTGTTCACATGTCCTTGGAAAATGTACTTTTTGGAAGAGGAGAGATAAACATGATGAGTTTTTCCTTGGTTGGGCTTATGGATGAGCTTGATTAGGTGGAGGAGAGTTTCCATATGGTGGATAATGTTTATCTTGGATAATCATTGTGTAATTCTCCTTATTCAATGGATTTTCCTTTGGTTTGTTATATATATATATATATGTGTGTGTGTGTGTGTGTGTGTGTGTGTGTGATGTGACCTTTATAGTTTGATGTGTTTATTTTCAAGAAGTGGATTTTGAGAGACAGAGTCAAAGTGTAGATGTTTTTCAAAGTGCAAGTCTATATTTACAATTGGTGGTATACCAAAGTGTGAGATAAAATATTGTGTAGGTGTAGGTGAAAGTGTAGCATTTCATATGTGCAATATTCTTTACAATAGATATTCAATCTCTATGAGAGTTCATTGTAATCTTGTTTTTTATTATAGTTTTTATTAAGGACTTTTTTGGTGGATGTAGCCTACATTGGGTGAACCATGATAGATGTGTGTTATGTTTGATTTCTATTTGGTTCTCTCCATTTATGCTTTCATATTAACTATGATTTGAGTAATTTTTTTTGTGATACATGTTAGTGCATATTTAGATCTTATTTCACATTTAAATCTAGTTTAAAAATCTTTTAATTCCTAACACCATCTTTACCTAAAGATGATTTTACTTGAAATGATTTTAGAGTGGTTAAATTGTTTCAAGATCCTCTCACCATGTCTCCTCAAACATTCATTAATCTTTGGATTTTACCTTTTGAAGATCCTCTTAAATATTAAGCATGCATAATTTCTCCCACATATGATGACAACTATATCATGGCATAAGCTCAATCTAGAGACTTGGATGTCTTGCATTATCAAAAGACCTTAGCCCAAATTCATGTTTTCAATCAGGATGTGCATACCATTTCTATAGATAATAACTTAGAACATGAGGGTTATGTGCTTCCTACTAACCTTTCTCTTGTCAATTTTCCTTGGGTGGTAGAGCAAATCACACCTTTCGAACCTTTGGAAGTACTTTCATCTTATTTACCTCCTTAAAATCCTCCCATTGACTCTAATCCTTCCCCCATCAAAGAACCCATACACAATCCATCTACTTCTACTCCTAAAATCACACTTGATGTCAATGAAATTGATGTCCTTCAAATACATTCTAAATATGATTGCCATGTTAACCAAATTTTAGATATAGAAGTAGATGTTGATTATTGCGGTCCTCTTCCTACTTTGCTTAGTGACAAAGCTATTCTTGAGTTACTTTATGCCTAGGAACCTCAACTCCCCCAACAACATCATAAACTTGGAAATTTTAAAATTAAAACTCCTCACTTCAACAACTTTATCTCTATGATTGATCCCAAAACTAATCTAATTTCATCCTTACCAAATGTACCATACCACTTTAAAGATGGTAATGCCATGCTTATTGAAGAAATATCTAGTATCAAATATGGTACTCCCTCATGACCTTGATTGATCATAATTTCCAAAGAACTTTCACCCTCTAAACATGATAATTTCAGCCTATTTTTTATATGTATCAAGAGGCATTCACTTGGTCTTACCAAGACATGTCTATCATTGGCCCTAGCATATTGGTTCATAACATCATTACCTATCCTCAAACCTGTGCATTAAAAGAAATACAAATTTCCTCTCAAATTTACCAACTTATGCCATAAGGAAATCATCAAACTAGTTGATGCTAAATTTATTAAACCTATGGATTATTTTGAATGGGTTTCCAATATTTTTCCTATTTGGAAAAATGTTACTATGGTCATTCCTATTTGCATTGATTTTCATAATCTTAATCTTTCTTGTCTTAAAGATAACTTTCCTTTGCCTTCAATAGAAGCCATTGTCAATTCCATGATTGGATATGAAATGTTATCTCTTATGGATGGATTTTCAGGATACAATCAGATTCAAGCTCCCAAAGACCAACATAAGACTACTTTTGCCATGGAATGGGGAATCTATTGTTATGTTAAAATCCCCTTCGGTCTCAAAAATTTTGAGGCCACTTACCAATGTGCAATGACTCATATCTTTAATGACCTCATCCATAAAATTATCAAAAAATATGTGGATGATATTATCACCAAATCCAAACACCTTGAAAATCATATTTCTAATCTTGTCATCACCTTTGACCATCTCATCAAATATACAGTCTGACTTAATCCTTTCAAATGTGTCTTTGGAGTTACATCTGGAAAATTATTAGGATTTATAGTCTCTCTTTATGGCATTGATGTTGATCTAGCCAAGATTAATTCTATTATCAACATGCCTATTCCTCATTCTATTCTTGATATTCGTACCTATTTAGGAAAACTTGGGTCAATTAGATGATTTTATCCCAAGATGGATTATCAAATTCACTCTGCAATTCCCTTCTCAAGAAAAGTATAGCCTTAGAATGGGTGGATCCATGTCAAAAATCATTTGACAATATGAAAGAGTCATTACTTCATCCACCTACCCTTCATCCTGCTAATAATAGACCTTTGATTCTCTATACTTCTTCCACACACATATCAGTAGGGGTAATGCTTTCCCAATAGGATGATACAAGCAAGGAGTATGTCATCTACTATATTAGCTAAGGCCTTATCGATTATGAAACATGTTATACCAAATTTGAGCATGATTGTCTCATTATCTATTTAAAAAATGAAAATCTTCATCACTACATGCTTTACCAAACCATTTATGTCATTATTCATTCTGACCCCCTTCGTCATTTATTCTCTAAAGCATTTCTTCTCAGAGATAGAATTGGCAAATGGATGGTCTTACTTATGGAATTCAATTTCTGCATCATCACTCAAAAATCTATTAAAGGGCAAGACATATGACAAAATTGCCACAACTCCTATTCCAGCCACTTCTCAGCTTCAAGATGATCTTCTCAGTGATAATATCCTTTTCATTGAAGGTCTTAAACAAGTTATATCCCTATTGACCAATTTTGACTTTTAGTCAAAATATGACACCCCTAATAAAAAACTTAATTTTTAGGCATATAAGGGGTATAATATCTTTTTTTAATGTTTTTTCATAGGTTAATTAATTTTAATTTATGTTATACTAGCTTTGGAAGGGTAAAAAATGGTGTATTTAATGATTTGTATGGATTAGTTGGGAAATTTTAAAGTGTAAATGGGTGATTTCATGCCCATGTGTCACTATAGGTCCTAATTAATTGAAAAAACTAAAAATTTATAGGTTCATTTAGAGATTGGTCAATTTTCTTAAAAGAAAAGGAAGAAAGGGACACTTCTATGGCTCCTTGGGAAGTGTGCCACATGGTATAAACTCAATGGGTTTAATTTTATCTTCCTAAAATAATATCTATGCTTGGTTTTATTTTAAATTGTCATTTCCAATCCAAAACCATTCAGCTTCCTTCTTGCTCTTCTTGGCAGACTGAAGTGACTTATAGGTTTTTGCTTAGTACAACTAACACAGAGGGTTTCAAGAAAAAATATCTTGGGGGAATATTATATAATAAAATACATTAAAATACATATAATAATTTCCAATATTGGTTAAATTTTCTTCATGAACCATTCATTCAAAGTGGACTATGTAAAATTGCCTACTCATTTGTGCACCCTTCAGGTTTTCCTTCATCATGGGCAAGTCTGTACAAACCAATTGTTGAGATTGCTTCCAGAGCTCATTAGCTTCCCCATATAATTATTAATACACTTGGTTTCATGTTTAAATTGTTTTTTCTATGCTAACCAACTCACTTTTCAAGAGGATACAATTTTCTAGGTTATGGCCAATTTTTCCATCACTTTCAGATTGTCATGTTTTGTAAGCAGTTCCAAGGGGTTTTTTTTTGTGTCATATTTATGTTTTTAAAACTTATTTTTCCTTCCCATTCACTTTTAATATTCATTATCCAAGGAATTATCATGATTTACAAGCTCCATCACACCTAAGTAGTCACCTAATGATCTTCATTGCTCTAATCCCAAGTGTACACAAGTGACTTTCAGGTTGGAAGAAGTGTGTTGAAACTAGTTTCAGGGTGTCCTTGATGAAGTTTATGTTTCAAAGGTAAAAAAATCCAAATTGTGTAGTCTTGAGCATGTTACTTATCATGTTTCTTTTCCAAAATCCACACCTTGCCTGCATATACTCAACCCATGCACATACACAGGGGTTTCTTGGGTGATGACATGCCATGATAAGGACATTGACAATGGTATCAAGCTTTTATAAGATATAAGGAATAAATTTTATAAGTGGTTTGAATAAAAAAATAAATATAGTTAATATAATGTTCATCAAATCCGTACATTGTCTAACCCTTTCTTTTCATTATTTGTGCATCAAATGCCCACCTACAGGTGGTCTAGATAGGGGATGAGGTATTCATTGAAGGTGTTGAAGAAAATATGAGACCATTTTTTCAATTTTTGACAAGATAAAGAAGAATTATACACATTTTTTAGTTAGTTTAAGGGATAATCAATAGTTTGAGACTATTCAAAAGGGCAGTGAACTATTACAGGGATATTTCCCCCTAAATTGGTGAAACAAAGGTTTGGGGACTTTTTGAGATCATACTAGAACATTATGGTAAGGGTCTAAAGACACCTAAAAGGGTAAATCAAATTTTCATTAGTGTATAATAGGGACATAAAAAAAATTTAGGACAAGATACTAAGTGGAATATTGAAGTGACAAGCCTCAAAGATGCCCTCAAACCCACTAAAACACCTCAATAACATCTATAGGCCTGAGAGGGAGGATGAATCCTTCTTTCACTCAAGTTATAATTTTGACCGTTATCATCATATTTTAAAGGTTTAAAATGGTTTAAGGATTTTTCTCAACCTAGGATCAGGGTGGAAGGAGGGTAACTCATCAAATTTGGCTCACTTTGCTCACTCCTTATCTGAACAATGTCAAAATGTCAACCTACAGTAGGGTAGGTTGATAGTGAGCTATAAATGTGTGTTTGAGAGTGTTTAAAAATTATAAATAAAGAATATAAAACATAATAAAGTACTTTTTTGACCTTCATGGGAGGTTAAGGATCCAATATGACTCTTCCAAGGAAGTGAAACAACCCTATAGTAGGGTCGCCACAAAGTAAAACACAATTGACTATGTTGTCTCAGTTAATAGACAATAAGTAGAAAGGAGATTCCATTAAGACATGAGATTGGAAAAAATGAATGGATACAATCATACAAAGGTTTTTTATAACCTTAAATATGCTTAAGGAATCACAACCAACATCTATTTAGTTCATGAACACCTAAAATAGGGCCTAAATAACTTACAGTCCGGCCTATAAGAGCAAATAGCCTTTTGTCACTTCAAGGAACAATATGAAGTATAACTTCAAAAATGAGATAAATATACTAATATATTTAATAAAATTAGAATAAAAATGCATTAATATAATGCTAAATAGGGTTTTTATATAACCATTGTCATCTACAACCCTCGTTTCAAGCATAAAATTGCTACGTATAGGGGTAAGATAGGTTAAGTGAAGAAATAATGGTTTTATGCATGTTTTGGTTGGATTTTATCTAATCCAAAGTGATTTTGAGGTGATTAAAGTTAGTGAGTTTAAAATTTAATTAAAAAATGGTATTTTTCTTAACTTAATCACCTAGCCAAACCCCTATGATAACCTATAGACAAGATAAAAGAAAGT
The DNA here is from genome assembly GCA_037957365.1 of Torreya grandis. Taxonomy (NCBI): domain Eukaryota; kingdom Viridiplantae; phylum Streptophyta; class Pinopsida; order Cupressales; family Taxaceae; genus Torreya; species Torreya grandis. The sequence goes on along the minus strand of JARHVA010007250.1, from coordinate 2,764 downwards.
TATCTCAGTCAAAGCAATTAAGAGCTCATATGACATAGTGAGGAGCTGAAAATTTGTGTAAGGAACCTATAGGACTTAGAGAAGTTGTTAAAATGGATTTTGTTTTAATAAAAATAAAGTAGATACCCTATGTTATGTCTTAAAATAGGGGTACTTTCCTTTTGCAAACATAGGCAGCTTGGGAAAGAAGAGATGGTTTGAGGAATTGAGAAGGTTTAGACCTTGGAGAAAGGTTTTAGGAGATGAAAAACATATAATAAAATATGAATTATACCTCATAGAAGAGAGAAATCAAATATTTTATTCCATACACTAAGGGTTACAGTCGTGATGCACCAAGCTTAACTAGGCCTAAAGGCCAAATGGAGGGTCACTTCTAATTGTGACATAATATGAGCATCACCATAGATTGGAATATGTATTTTAAAATTAAAAAAATGTGTCTAAGCCATTAGAGTTAAAATCAAACCATGAGAAATTTATTTTTGGCTCAAAAACTCATCAAACATGTAAGGAAATAAGAAAATAAGCCCAGCAGGCCATTTTCAAGTACTCGTATCTTTCATGACACTTTTCATGGGATCAAAAGGAGTTAATGGGTGTTATCATGGGTCTCACAGGTCATATTTCAAAAATTTGTATCAATCTGGATGTCCAACTTTATGAACAATCGTTAAGACCAAAAATAGGCTTAAAACACTACTAAACCCTTGCTAAGGATGAGTCCTAGAAAATTGAGTTGGAAAGATAATTAAGGACATATTTGGACCAGAATATATATTTTAACTTGTAGAGTACCTCCCCAGGTTAATCCACACCTTTTTTATTGTATGGACTTGTATGGATGGAGGAAAAAATAGCTTTATCTCACTATTTTGTGTTGTACTAGATACAAAAGGAATTACAAGATGAAAAAAAGTTTAGGTATAATATTGAAACTTAAGATAACTCCTAATATTCATTTAATTTCATTAATAAACCTATAAGTTCCACAACTAGGCTCTTACTTTCAGCTAGTCAAATCTGGCACATTGGATAGGCTAGAGAGAAGGAAGAAATCTTAAAGTAAAGTGATTTTAAGGTGACCTTGATGCTTACAAGGCCATTTAGGGTATTTAAAAGTGTCAAAAACTTCCTCCCATGTATTTTCATGACAAATGATGTTGATTGTGAGGCCAAGTGGCAGGGTGTATGGAAGGGCAATTTTCAAGATAGTAAATGATGATGGCTCCTTTTGAGTTGATTCTAGAAGACCAAGCATGAAAAAAATGATTGGAGAGGAATGTATGATGTCCCTAACTTTAATTTAAATAATTATACTTGATCCAAATCAGTTACAAGATGTTCAAATCAGCCTAATCATGAAGGAAATTTTTTGTGCACAAGAAGGAGCTTTGTGCCACTTTTCATAACTTTGATGACTTGCATGGACACTTGGACTTCCAAAAAATCATGGTTCATCCAATTTACTTCTCACATACATAATTAACTCCTTGTATCAGCTTGAAAAGTGTCCTTGTGACCCTTTGAATCCTCTCTCTCTCTCTCTCGTCTCTCTCTCTTCTCTCTCTCTCTCTCTCTCTCTCTCTCTCTCTCTCTCTCTCTCTCTCTCCTCTCTCTCTCCTCTCTCTCTCTCTCTCTCTCTCTCTCCTCTCTCTCTCTCTCTCTCTCTCTCTCTCTAACTCTATATGAGCTAGCCATTTGGCATTGTATTATATGCTCCACCTGAGTATGGAAAAGCCATGATCAATTATACACCTTTTTATAATTAAAATTACTAATTTTTACCTCTTCCATGACTATACTTAGTGTATTTAATTGAATGTGTGATCTTGCATAAGTGAAGACTAAGGATTCCTTAGCATGTTCTCATTTTATTCACCTATTTGCATCTTCTTATTGTAGGGCATGTGATGTGTTTTCAAGAGATGTCAAGGCTTACTTGATTTAGTTTTTTCCTTATTAACCTAATAGGACTCATTTCTATTCCTCCTAACTTTTTGCATTCATATATAACCCCACAATGTAACATTGATGAAAGAAGACATGGATTGGAGAGTGTATGTTTAGTTATCCTTGATTTCAAGTGTGAGATACATATGGTTGGATTTCATCAACATATCTAGTATATCAAATCCATTAGACTAGTTTTCTTTTAGTTATCCCTCACTCTTTTTACCCTCCAAAGTTAGTAGTAATAGTAGTATTTAAGTGGTACATCAAGGAGATAGCCTATCTAGAGACTCAATTCATTCCTTAGGCTACCCACAAGCCTAGAAATGATTCCATTATGCCACTTAGATGAGGAGATCATTGGTATATCTTTAAAGGGTGCATATACAGTGAAATTTTTTTTGGCATGTTCGATGGGACTCTTTTTCTAAGATTTGTAGGATTTTTAGTGTTGTCATTCAACACATTAGCCTTTGGAGGCATCTTTTTAAGCATCAATGGTGACTCTAAAAACATATTAGATGGTCAAGTAGCCCAAGTTGTCTTTGAATATTGATGGTAACATATTTATTTGTGTTCTTGTTTTCAATGAAGATTCATGGCTAACCTTATATTTAAGTTTTGTCCTCTACAAGTTGGTGAAACATATCCATCTTGTCCCATTCCTTATCAATATGAAAAAGTACTTGGTCAAGCTTGTTATGATAATTATCAGTCCTAATATAATTATTTCATCCTTGTCATGAGTTGTATTAGTCCTATAACTAGCCTTATTGATTTCTTACCCCTATTCAACCTAATCCTTTCTCCA